>CM060968.1:93122462-93134962 GCA_030765045.1 Tenodera sinensis | reverse complement strand
ATCTGTGCGCATTGGTTGGTGTCAATGCAAAGTCCAGGAACGGGTTTTTATTCCACGGTGTTTTCACTGTCAAGGATTTGGACATCGTGCACATACCTGCAACGGCCCTGATAGAAGAAATGCCTGTCTCAACTGTGGAAAAGATGGCCACTTAGCCGTGAACTGTACCTTCGACCCCTATTGTCTAATGTGTGATATTCCGGGACACAGAGTAGGCACACAACGTTGTCCCAAATATCGCAAGTTGGTGAATGCTGCTCGAGTCCAACGTCTCCGTACGTCACCATGACATCTTCCCAACTGATGTCTGACTCACAGAATGTGGCCCCCAACACGGTCAAGTTTCATACTGCTGCTAAACCGCCAAATATTATCCGAGTATTACAAACTAATATCGATCGTGGTCGCGAGGCCATGGACTTACTTTGTCATGTAGCATCAGAAACTAATAGTGACATCATTATCATGGCAGAACCTAACCGACTCAAAACCGAACCCACTCTATGGCTTACTGACAATGATGCTGATATTGCTATACGCCTGTGTAATAATTCTTTATCTATAGTGAACAGGGGTGCAGGACCAGGATTTGTCTGGCTAGAACTACCCTCATTCCTCATTTATGGTTGTTACATATCACCCAACATCGATCTAGCTCAGTTCAATCGTTTTCTTTATAAATTACGCACAGACATGCGTCGCCATTCTAAAGAAATTATCGTGGGTGGCGATTTTAATGCCAAATCACCCATATGGGGTTCACCAGTTGAAGACGCCAGAGGCCGTGTATTGGCTGAATGGCTTGCTGAAGAGGACTTAGTTGTGCACAATCGAGGAACAACTCCCACCTTTATCCGACGCGACAGTGCATCCTTTATTGATCTTACTTTTAGTACCCATACCCTCTCGCAAAAGATTCTACACTGGGAAGTTCTGGAAATGGAGACTCTAAGCTACCATCAATACATCATGTTCGATGTTACCGTAGCTAGTCCTCCTCTTTCGAGAAACTCCACGCATATCGGATGGCGGATTTCGCCGCATAAGATTGTCACACTGGTTGAAGAAGTCGGCCGCCTACTAATTCCTTATGAAACAGGAACTCTTACAGCTCAGCAGTTCTCCCGGATTATACAACAAGCCTGTGACATCACATCTCCTCGAAAGTCGACCAGACCATTTCGCAAACCTGCATATTGGTGGTCAAATGATATTGCAGATAAACGTCGACAAACTCTACAGATGAGAAGAGCGATGGTTAGAGCGAATAGGAGAGGTGATGAAGACCGCAAACATCTATGCTTGGAGCAGTACCGTGCCAGCCGAACACTTCTCAAGGAGGCCATAAAGGAAGCCAAACACAATGCTTGGCAGGCCATAATTAACGAAATTGACAATGACTTATGGGGTTTCGGCTATAAGCTTGTTACCAGGAAACTCCGAGCATCGTCACAGATACAGTTAACCGATGACCGTCAACTAGAGATAGCCAGAACTCTCTTTCCTACGCATGCTTTTATCTCCTGGGCTAAGTACCCTGTGACCCCAGACGAGATACCCCCGTTTACCATTATGGAACTGACAGAAGCTTTGACCAAAATTAAAGATAATAGAGCGCCAGGACCGGACGGTGTGATCCCTTCAGTAATAAAGGCGATCATCCGGAAATACCCTAATAGATGTTTGGAAGTATTTAACAACCTCCTGAAGACTGGCACTTTCCCGTCTGAATGGAAGATGGCACGCCTTTTATTGCTAGAAAAACCCCATCGTGAGCATGAACCTTCTAAATATCGGCCGATTTGTTTGCTCAATGTTATAGGCAAAGTATTTGAACGACTTATATTGGGACGACTCCTCCCTGAAATTGAGCGAACAGGTGGATTTGCTGATGCACAACACGGCTTTCGAGCAGGACGTTCCACTCTCTCCGCCCTGGACACAGTCAAGAAACTCGCGGAGCAAGTCCATTCTCAGCCCCGCTACCAAAGGTCAAAATGTGCTCTAATCACTCTGGACGTCCGAAATGCCTTCAACTCTGCACCGTGGGGAGGAATTTTATCGGAGCTTAGTTCTAGGCAAATAGCTCCATACTTGTACAACATATTGGCAAACTACCTAGATGATCGGCTTCTACTAGTGGGCAATTATAGTAAGATATACATGACATGTGGTGTCCCTCAGGGCTCGGTCTTAAGCCCTACCTTGTGGAACGTTTATTTTGATAAAATCCTACGATTACCCATGCCTCCAGAAATAACTCTTACAGCATATGCTGACGACCTGGCATTGACCGTTATAGCCAAGGATGGGGCCTCATTGGAATTAGCAGCTAATGTCGCTCTAGCTACCCTAGATCGTTCCCTGACATCCAAGAAACTGGAATTGGCGCCAAATAAAACTGAAGCAGTAATTCTGGTAGGTGGTTGCAAGCTTCAAACAATCCACCTTCAGCTTGGCACTTTGCAGATCCAGAGTCAAAATTCCCTGAAATATTTAGGAATCCATCTGGACCGGAACATGTATATGGGTATTCACGTGCGCTCCACCGTCACAAAGGCAAACAAGGCTGTAGCTCATTTGAGCAGAATTATGCCAAATATTGGAGGCCCTAAAGAAAGCAGTCGTAGGCTGCTCTTCTCTGTTGTCACATCCATCTTGCTTTATGGAGTGGGGATCTGGCGCAAGGCACTGGAGAGACAGATTTACATCACACGGCTCCTCAGCGTGCAACGAAAGGTTGCAATTAGAATAACCAGCGCATATCGCACCACCTCTACTAAAGCATTATTGGTCTTGGCCAGAACGCCTCCAATAACTTTGCTGGCTACAGAACGCCTCCTAAGAGAGCAGAACGACATCAGAAGAGATGAGGCCAGACAGCAACTATTAGATCAATGGCAGGAAGCATGGGACTCGGATGACGGAACCGCCCACTGGACTAAGCGCTTAATTCCAGACATCAAACCCTGGTATTCACGTCGGAGAGGATACGTGAACTTCTACCTGACACAGTTCCTCACAGGTCATGGATGCTTCCAAGATTATCTGTATCGCTTTGGAATAAGTGCCACCGAAGAATGCATTTACTGTGGCAAAGTTGACACAGTGGAACACACATTCTTTGAATGTGTCAGATGGCAACATCTACGTATACCTGTAGAATTCAAGCTGGGAACGTTCACGCCTTCTCAAGTAGTTACTCACATGTTAACATCTCATGAGAATTGGAAGGTGGTTAGCAAATTGGCCCAAGAGATTTTATCCCGCAAGCGCCGGGAAATGGGTGATATGTAAGACTTACTCATACCACTGAGACTTTGGTTACCATCTTGAATCTCCTCTTCTTGAAGTAATGCCGCCTGGGCAGTTCCAAGAAGAAGTACTCAATTTGATTCACACAGGGGTTTTTTAGTTGGTTAGAGTCCAACTCGTTAGAATAACGTCCATGAGGGATTTTTCCCCTAGGAAAAAAAAAAAAAAAAAACTACTACTACTACTACTACTACTACTACTACTACTACTACTACTACTACTACTACTACTACTACTACTACTACTACTACTACTACTACTACTACTACTACTACTACTACTACTACTACTACTACTACTACTACTACTACTACTACTACTACTACTACTACTACTACTACTACTACTACTACTACTACTACTACTACTACTACTACTACTACTACTACTACTACTACTACTACTACTACTACTACTACTACTACTACTACTACTACTACTACTACTACTACTACTACTACTACTACTACTACTACTACTACTACTACTACTACTACTACTACTACTACTACTACTACTACTACTACTACTACTACTACTACTACTACTACTACTACTACTACTACTACTACTACTACTACTACTACTACTACTACTACTACTACTACTACTACTACTACTACTACTACTACTACTACTACTACTACTACTACTACTACTACTACTACTACTACTACTACTACTACTACTACTACTACTACTACTACTACTACTACTACTACTACTACTACTACTACTACTACTACTACTACTACTACTACTACTACTACTACTACTACTACTACTACTACTACTACTACTACTACTACTACTACTACTACTACTACTACTACTACTACTACTACTACTACTACTACTACTACTACTACTACTACTACTACTACTACTACTACTACTACTACTACTACTACTACTACTACTACTACTACTACTACTACTACTACTACTACTACTACTACTACTACTACTACTACTACTACTACTACTACTACTACTACTACTACTACTACTACTACTACTACTACTACTACTACTACTACTACTACTACTACTACTACTACTACTACTACTACTACTACTACTACTACTACTACTACTACTACTACTACTACTACTACTACTACTACTACTACTACTACTACTACTACTACTACTACTACTACTACTACTACTACTACTACTACTACTACTACTACTACTACTACTACTACTACTACTACTACTACTACTACTACTACTACTACTACTACTACTACTACTACTACTACTACTACTACTACTACTACTACTACTACTACTACTACTACTACTACTACTACTACTACTACTACTACTACTACTACTACTACTACTACTACTACTACTACTACTACTACTACTACTACTACTACTACTACTACTACTACTACTACTACTACTACTACTACTACTACTACTACTACTACTACTACTACTACTACTACTACTACTACTACTACTACTACTACTACTACTACTACTACTACTACTACTACTACTACTACTACTACTACTACTACTACTACTACTACTACTACTACTACTACTACTACTACTACTACTACTACTACTACTACTACTACTACTACTACTACTACTACTACTACTACTACTACTACTACTACTACTACTACTACTACTACTACTACTACTACTACTACTACTACTACTACTACTACTACTACTACTACTACTACTACTACTACTACTACTACTACTACTACTACTACTACTACTACTACTACTACTACTACTACTACTACTACTACTACTACTACTACTACTACTACTACTACTACTACTACTACTACTACTACTACTACTACTACTACTACTACTACTACTACTACTACTACTACTACTACTACTACTACTACTACTACTACTACTACTACTACTACTACTACTACTACTACTACTACTACTACTACTACTACTACTACTACTACTACTACTACTACTACTACTACTACTACTACTACTACTACTACTACTACTACTACTACTACTACTACTACTACTACTACTACTACTACTACTACTACTACTACTACTACTACTACTACTACTACTACTACTACTACTACTACTACTACTACTACTACTACTACTACTACTACTACTACTACTACTACTACTACTACTACTACTACTACTACTACTACTACTACTACTACTACTACTACTACTACTACTACTACTACTACTACTACTACTACTACTACTACTACTACTACTACTACTACTACTACTACTACTACTACTACTACTACTACTACTACTACTACTACTACTACTACTACTACTACTACTACTACTACTACTACTACTACTACTACTACTACTACTACTACTACTACTACTACTACTACTACTACTACTACTACTACTACTACTACTACTACTACTACTACTACTACTACTACTACTACTACTACTACTACTACTACTACTACTACTACTACTACTACTACTACTACTACTACTACTACTACTACTACTACTACTACTACTACTACTACTACTACTACTACTACTACTACTACTACTACTACTACTACTACTACTACTACTACTACTACTACTACTACTACTACTACTACTACTACTACTACTACTACTACTACTACTACTACTACTACTACTACTACTACTACTACTACTACTACTACTACTACTACTACTACTACTACTACTACTACTACTACTACTACTACTACTACTACTACTACTACTACTACTACTACTACTACTACTACTACTACTACTACTACTACTACTACTACTACTACTACTACTACTACTACTACTACTACTACTACTACTACTACTACTACTACTACTACTACTACTACTACTACTACTACTACTACTACTACTACTACTACTACTACTACTACTACTACTACTACTACTACTACTACTACTACTACTACTACTACTACTAATAATAATAATAATAATAATAATAATAAGAATAATAATAATAATGATAACCCCCACCTCTGCTCACTATAGGCATCATGAGTGGGGGCAGTACTAGAGGGTGGGACATGGTCTGCACCTCAATCCCTCCCGGCCTACGTAACCAGGGGCCACTACTATTCAATCAAGCTCCTCAATTGGGGGCTCAGTGGCCTAATGAGGCTGAGTGTACCCCGGACCTGGTCTCCCAGCGGGAGAAAATCCCGACGCCGGTACCGGGAAGCGAACCCAGGTTTCGTGCATAGTAAGCAGCAGCACTACCTACCACCAGGCTAAGCAGACGACCGGACATACAAACACATATTCGTGTAATTTTCCAAAAATGTATTCTTGCACTCAGCGGCCTCCAAACGTGCATTTCTCATGAAATCTCGGTAGCTCATTTATGGGTGGAATGTAGTATGAAGAAAATTATAATGAAAGCGTGAGCAGTTACGATAACATTATAGATTTGATCATCTCAGATTCATACCAATTGTAATTGAAAGAACTTCCACAAATGATTTTCTAAATTGAATTTCAAATGCTTCAACTACCCTTTTATTTTTAATTCTTTTAAAAACTAATATTCAAGAGATATTTTATATTAGAAAAATAAGCTTTTCCCCGAATAAATAATATAAGATTTTGACTTCTACCGCCATCAATTTTGTAAAACTGTTGTATTTAAAAAGGAACTTGTAGTGCATTAAATGGAATAATTCCTAAAGGTGGTCATGATGACCCAATTTCAATTGCAGGGGCTAGTCTTCTATGATAAAATGTTCAAAAGAATGAAACGAAGAAAAATACTTCTGAAATAATAAATAGAATTATTCCTCATCGTAAACCTGTTATAACTTCTTTAGTATGACATCCTTGATAAGTTCTTTCTCGTAATTCTACATCGGTGAAATCTGAATATTCATAACTTCAATATCATTGATGTCCAATAGTTTTTAATGTTAAAGTGGGATTTGAATTTTCATCAATTAAATATAAAATACGAAGATAAAATGATTGAAAAAGTTGAAATGAAAATGAAAGTTGATCCTTTATTAATTTTTTTTTTCCAATTCTTCATGAAGCTTATTAATAATTAGATTTCATAATATTGTTCTTCGTGAAGGAATTAATCATAAAGATGTTGGAACTAATATAAGCCCAATAAAAGTTCTTATTCAATTAATTGATAAATTTAAGATATGTCTACATGAACACGACATCCAAAGCTTAACATGCGGCTCAATGTACAAACAGCAGAAATGAAATTCCTTACAGTTGCTTATGCAAGACTAGGCACAAAATAAAACTATCAAATACGACAACAATTAAAAGTAAAGGAATTGAACTAAACAGTAGTGGAATACAGAACCAATTGGAAACAAGCCTTAAATAGAATGAAGGAAAATAGAATTCTCAAAATAACAATTATTAACTCTCAGCCACATGGACGACCGAGGAAAAGGACAAGACTTCGGAGCCAGCCGAAACAGACTAAATGGTCTAAACTGTGTTGGAGAAGAATAAATATTAAATAAACTCATTCTTCATTACTAACCACACAGTGCAAGTTTATGAGAACAAATGAGAGCGACAATGAAATAAACCGATGTCTGTATGTAATTCTAATTGTGCAATGGAGCATTTTTTTTAATTCTGTGCAACAAAAATAGAAAATTAACGTTAATGTTGATATCTTGGCGCATAGAAACATCAATGTTACATAACTGCAAGGTAATTTGAGCTAGGAATGGTGAGGTTATGTATTTTGCTAACACATCAAGATTAATGCTTCTCGTTTACCCTATACCCTGTAGCTCTGACAAATTTTGGGGTGAAACATGACCAACTCACACAACTAGTTCAACTTGATACTTTGGAAGTGACGTCATTCGGACCTACTGCTCTTTACTTTCTCTTCTGGTAAGTAGAGGAAGTATTGTATTCCACCCAGGATTACCAACCCATACGATAATTATAGGGGCATACTATAATTTGTATGTATGTACTTATGGCTGTTAACCCGTACGATAATTATTGGGGGTACGATAATTTCGATATAGACGAAATATCATTTTCACTGCTTTGTCACACCAGCGAAATGAAATGAATTACAAATAGCGAAACCACTTTTGCCCTCATGGCCTGTCTCTAACCCTCTAAGGCAACCACTTCGTATCCTATTAATCCTTCTACCCTTTATCCTCTAGTTGCCAGTGTGCTCAGATCTGGTAATCTCAATTAAGAACCGACAGTTCAGAAAATTGATGGTCAATTGAGAAAACTCGGAAAACGTGATATTCCGTGTGAAATAAAGAACATACCTGAACCTCACAGTTTCTGGAGTTCTGTTACCTTGGTGGAAATACTGATTTAAAAGAACTGGCGGAGGTTGCATTATCAGTGATTTCATTGCTGCACAGAAACACTTCTTGTGAAAGAGTTTTTTCCAAACTGTTTAATAGAAACCAAAATTAGAAACAGATTGGCGCTAGATACGGTAAATGGACTTGTCTGTCGTCTCAGCTTATTAAAGAATGTGGTGGGTCCCAAAATCTTCAAGTTCAAGATGTTAAAGTTTATCTCGACAACAAATTTGTATAATGCTGCAACAGTCGAGGAAGATAAACTTCCAGATGAATATTGCGAGAAACATAAGTGTAAAGTTGTAATACTGATTGAGGTCATCAATCTTGTAAGTGAGTACCCTAAACATCAATACTATTACATTTTTATAAGTGTTATGCTGATACATTTGTTGTTCTGGCATTTGGTTTATGATGTAAGATAATTTTACTTCTAAACATTGGCAAATCTGATTCCACCCAGAAATTCAATGTCGAGATTTCACCGGAAATATATGTTTTGAGGTTCCCTGAATCCAAAAAAAGCATTTTTGGAAAATGGTCCGTGTGTGTGTGTGTGTGTGTGTGTGTGTGTGTGTGTGTGTGTGTGTGTGTGTGTGTGTGTGTGTGTGTTTGTGTGTGTGTGTCTGTCTGTCTTTCTGTCAGTGTGTGGACAGCATAACTCAAAAACGAAAAGTCAGTTAAAAACCAAAGTTTGTATTTAAGTTTAATGTCTTTCAAGGATACAACACGAAGGTTTTGAAGAAAATAGTTCCACCCTAAACTACCCTTAACATAAAACATTTAAAAAAGAATTGGTTCTCTTGAAAATGGCTGTAACGATTTTGATTAAAATGTCATATGTTTGAGATATTTTTATGACAAATGAAATGTATATCTTGAATTTTCTGGCCATAGCTCATGAGGTCCTGTTTACTCTGGATGACTTTTGAATAACTCGGAAACCGTAATAGATAGACAAAATCTTACCATACAAAAATGTAGACCTTGCTAAAACAAGCAGTTTATGTCTGAATATATATATATATATATATATATATATATATATATATATATATATATATATATATATATATATATATATATATATATTCTTTCTTTTTTTTTTTTTTTACAGTGAACCATTTTGGAGATATTCTTTATTATTTGAGTCAGTTTCGGAAAACTTAAAACTTTCGTGAAATGGAACATCGTTGTTCATTTTTATACGTTAACTGTGCAAAGAGAACGGAATTTGAAAGCTTTAAAAGATTTGACTATCGCTTAAATCCTACTGTATTCCCATATTCCCCTTGTACCTACAAGGAAATAAGCAATAAGATAATTATTTGTAAAAATGTCTGTTTCAACTAACACGAGGAAGATATAGGAATAAGAGTTTGTAAGAATGGCTAGTACAAGAATAGGGTGCAACACATCAGATGAGATGTTTTTGGCATCTTTTTTACTCCTTGGTCGGTAGTAAATAGCACGGGCTTTGTTGCAGTTCCTAAGACTTGGAAGATGCTGAACTTAAATACTACCAACTTTGGCATATAACCACCTTTTGGTTTTTGAATAGGCTGTTCACAAACATACATACATACAGAAGGGCCTTTTTCTAAATAATTCGTATTTAGATTCTGTGAAATCTCGGTATTGGGTTTTGGATGGAAAGAACTTCTGCTTATTATACTAGTAAAGACTGCAATGAACAGAAATAAGGAACATGTTCACACATTTATCCTATTACAGAATGTCACACGGGATTGCTATCATATTGCAATATTTCAACGTAAAAGTGAACGCCCTTTCTGTGGTAGGAGATGAAGTATTGTATTCCATGTCTGATATCCAGTTTGCACCGGAAATACATGGCATGAGGGATCATGAATCCGGCGCCGGTAAATTGCCTCCCCAGGTATAAAAGGAACGTAAATTGCCTCCTGTTTACTTGAACTCTATAGCGTAAATTGCCTCCCCCATTCATCTGGGTATTTTGCCTTTACTTTCAGTCCGCTACTGTTAACTGAAGTTTTTCGAGCCAGACATGAATATCCCACAAAATTAAAAATACCGTTTTTCCCGTTTTAATGGCTTCTTAAACAAGTAGTTATTGGTTAATAATCATAAACCATAATTTTCCTTCCCATTTTCCTTCCCAGTAATGCAAGATGCAAGTTACTGTTATGGTTAAAATGTACATGGTGTTGTTAAAACACGTGCCATTCTTTAAACTGGTAAAAATTTAAAAGAAACAGCGCCTAAAAGCTGAAGTCTAGTACTAATTCGTTGTCGGAATGCTAATATTTTATTTTGTAAAACTATTTCTTTCGTAAGAGCAGGTTTATTTCCTTTGGCTACACTTGTGAGGGGTACTTAGGGGTCTTTTTGTATTTCCTTCACTACTTCAGTCAATATGTAAATATTTGGATGCCTGGCGTTGAAAAGACCTATTTTTTCTGTGGAAAGATTCGCAGTTGTTGGTGCGTCTAATTGATGATGAGTTCAGCCCACATCATAGGAGGGAAGTTGGCATCTTCTAGACATGTAGTTATCCAGAATGGAATCGGTGAATTCTGTTATTGTTTCGTCTTCTGGTTGAAATGCCGTTATATCTACGAAGCATTCACCAACATCTTCAGGTTACAGGAATGTAAATCCAAAGAACTTTACTTCTTTCTCCTTCTTCTTTATACCTACACAGAACTTAGTCCCAAAGTTTGAATTTTTCTGTACCAACGCTGACCTAGATGAAATCTACATCCCTCAATGTCTATTTCGGGCTACACTGTTTCTACAGCTTTGTGGGCTGCCACTTCAAAATCTGCAATATACGTGAGCAATGCAAATTTAAATTATGTTTGTTACATTCTTTAACAATGTGCCTAACTGCTGCATGTCGAAATCCATCATTTCGTCATTTTCCATGAAGAAGTAATCCCAACCGAAATCCAATCAGTGGCGGATTTACAAATGTGAAATACTCAGCGACATGGAGGCAATGTACGTATATCGTCTCAAGTGTCTGGGAGGCAATTTACGTAGGTACTTGTGAAAAGACAAACAGTATCCCGGGAGGCAATTTACATTACCCCCATGAATCCAACAGTATCATTAATACAATTATTTCCTTGTGTGCGAGTGCGTCTGTCTTTAAGAACATGCGTAAATCAGAAACTATATGTATTGGAGGAAATCTATAATGCTATCAAAGAGATCGCGATCATTACATGGCAGTTTCAAATATAAGTAAACAACATTTAACTGTCGGAGAGAGGGATACTTTTCACATTGGAGGTTTGTGCTTGAACTCCATTCAGAGAAAAATAGCATACGCACTTAGTTTGTACTGTAATTCTAAAAGGAAACAGTATTCATAGTTATAAACGGTTCAACAACACTTGTACTAGAAAGAAAATACCTAAAGAAGTATGTAAAGCCATAAAAAAGTACATTCCCGGTCAACTTTTTGGTAATTTTAGCCGTTCTTAAGATGCACTATTGCTAGCTTGAACTTCTCCTAAGTTTGATCCAACAGAGGCAGGTACCTGAAAGTTTGACGTCATTGTCTTCCTTCTATTCGCACCTCATCGTTTAGAGAGTTTGTTACCAAGAATATATATTCTTTAAGTAGAGAATATGGAACAGTTCTAGTACAATGTTAGATGCACGAGTAAACTAACATTATAGAAGAATCACTTCCCCTTTTTCTGCCCGTTACATATTGTGGGTAGAGGAAGTATTGCCTTCCAAAGCCTTAATCGATATTACACCGGAAGTGCAAGTCTTGAGAGTCTGTGTCGGTCTGGGTGGCTCAGTTGGTTAGACGCTGGCCTACTGATCCCAAGGTCG
>CM060968.1:92764962-93117462 GCA_030765045.1 Tenodera sinensis | reverse complement strand
ATTGAGTGTGTGTGAGTGAGTGTGTTAGTGAATGAGCGAGTGAGAGAGTGAGTGTGTGTGAGTTAGTATGTGTGAGTGAGTGTGTGTGAGTGTGTATGAGTGAGTGTGCGTGTGAGATAGTGAGTGTGTGAGTGAGTGACTGTGAGTGAGTGTGTGAGTGAGTGAGCTAGTGACAGAGTGTGTGAATGACTGTGAGTGAGTGAGTGAGTGTGTGTGTGAGTGAGGGAGTGAAAGAGTGAGTGAGTGACTGTGTAAGTGAGAGAGTGTGTGAGTTACTGAGTGAGTGTTTGTGTGTGAGTGACTGAGTGAGTGAGTGAGTGTGTGTGTCTGAGTGAGTGTGTGAGTTAGTGAGTGAGCGAGTGAGACGGTGAGTGTGTGTAAGTGAGTGTGTGAATGAGTGAGAGAGTGAGTGTGTGAGTGAGTGTGTGAGTGAGCGTGTGGGTGAGTGAGTGTGTGTAAGTGGGTGAGTGGGTGTGTGAGTGAGTGTGTGAGTGACAATAAGTGAGTGTTTGAGTGACTGTGTGAGTGAATATGTGAATGAGTGTGAGTCAGTGAGTGAGTGTGTGAGTGAGTCTGTGAGTGACTGTGAATGAGTAAGTATTTGAGTGAGTGTGTGAGTGAGTGTGTGAGTGAGTGTATGGGCGAGTGCGTGAGTGAGTGACTGTGTGAGTGAATATGTGAATGAGTGTGAGTCAGTGAGTGAGTGTGTGACTGACTGTGAATGCGTAACTATTTGAGTGAGTAGGTGAGTGAGTGTGTGACTGAGTGTGTGAGTGGGTGTGTGAGTCAGTGTGTGAGTCAGTGTGTGAGTGAGTGAGTGAGTAAGTGTGTAAGTACGTGTGTGAGTACGTGTGTGAGTGAGTGTGTGAGTGAGTGAGTGTGTGTGTGACTGTGTGAGTCAGTGTGTGAGTGAGTGAGTGTGTGAGTGAGTGTGAATGAGTGTGTGTTTGAATGAGTGAGTGTGTGAGTGAGTGAGTGTATGAGTGAGTGAGTGTGTGAATGAGTGAATGTGTGAGTCAGTGTGTGAGTGAATGTGAATGAGTTTGAGTGAGTGAGTGTGTGAGTAAGTGAGTGAGTATGTGAGTGTGTGAGTCAGTGTGTGAGTGAGTGACTGTGTGAGTGAGTGTGTGAGTGAGTGTGTGAGTGAGTGTGAATGAGTGTATGTTTGAATGAGTGAGTGTGTGAGTGAGTGAGTGAGTGAGTGAGTGAGTGAGTGAGTGTGTGGGTGAGTGTATGAGTGAGTGTGTGAGTGTGTGAGTGGGTGTATCAGTGAGTGTGTGAATAAGTAAGTGAGTGAGTAAGTGTGTGAATGAGAGAGTGAATGAGTGAGTGTGTGAGGGAGTGAGCGAATGAGTAAGTGAGTGAGTGAGAAGAGGTTTAAGAGCCCGTCGACAGCTAGGTCATGTGGGCCCGAGCTATTGTAAAGCCCACAATTATTTAAAAATCTTTTTCTAGTATCAGTTATACTCAACATATCGATTGTGATGCACTTAGAGGAAGCAGCATAAGTGTTCCATCCAAAAACTGCAACATATACATAATTTCACCAAAAATGCCTGTTTTGCTGGTCCCTGCATCCCAATAAGACATTTTTGGTAGACATATTGCGGTGTGTTTGTGTCTGTGTGTATGTCTGAATGTGTGTATATGTTTGTATGTGTTTGTATGTATGTGTGCATATGTGTGTGTGCGCGTGCTTGTCTGTGAACAGTATAAAACAAAAGCCATAGCAAACTTGGTTACTGCATCTTCCCAGAATGTAGAATATTTTCAAAGACCTCTCCCCGTTTTAAACTACTCTTTACATGGAACACCTTTTTCTCCAATTTAAATTATCACAACAAAAACAACGAAAATTCAGATAGCTACCACATTTCACAAAAGTAGATACCCATCTTCCGTGAGACGTGCGCGAAGGGTCACCTAATTTTCAGGCGTGCTTGCATAGGTGGTATGAGAATTAAATTAGGCATATGCTTCCCTTGCTGCTCGGAGGACATGGCAGCCATGTCACCTCGCAACTCACCTCACCTCGTGGTTTGGTAAAGCAATATTTCAGCAATCCTTATACATTAACGGGCAAACATTGCAGATTCAACTTCAGTGCACCTACAGAACATATGTTCTTATGGTGTTTCTGTTAAGTTGTGGACTAGAACTAAACGATTCCAGTTTTGGTGCTAGACTTACACAACGTGAGCACGGCTAAACCGTGCATTCGCCATAGCTGAGCTGGCTAAGGCGTGCTCTTTCAAATGAACAGTGTGGGAGGGCATGTATTAGAATCCCATTTAACATATTTTATTTTTTATTTCCCTTTTTCTTGTTTCTTTCTTAACGGGAATATTATTATTTATATAACCCATGCGAAATATAAAATTGTACAAACTGACTATTTCTAATAAAGCTCCTCTTTTAGGTATTTTTATTCTGCGTACTGTTGTAACCTCTCCCGCAGTCTTATAAATGCAGCAGTATGATGGACATTTTGCAAATGAGTGCTTCCTAAGATATCAATTGCTGAAAATGAAGCAGGGAACACGCATACCTCAATTGTCAAACATTCCCCTTGAAATTAATCTTTCCCTTAAAACATTCGCATTCAAAAGCATCTCCATGAATTTTGTAGGCTATAACCATATTAAAATATATAAGCGTGTAGTAGTGTAAATTGCCAGTGAATATGACACATTAAACAGAACAGAATGCAGTTGTTGAAGCAACCTTTGCACCCAGCAAGGTTGTCATGTCGTTATTTCCAAGCACACACAACGTTGCCATGTCCCCATTAACTCAATTTGTAGCAGCGTGCCTTCATCTGATTTTCCGTTCCTGACAAAAAGCTATAGAGAATTAAACGCGTTTGTTAATCTTTTTTTTTTTTTTTTTTTTTAATTTATTTAGAGTCGCTTTAACAATTAAGTCATATCGCGACTATTCTATGTAATACAGCGGTATACAATAAATCTTCTACAATTATTTAACCAAAAACATGAGAATACAATCAAATCAGTACAACAAAAATATCCTTCATATTATATTTTCGCATGCAAGCCCGTACCTTTGAGAAATGATAATACCCTTCTGCAGTTGGATGGCGTGTTCAGAGTGGTGGATAAGTCTCCAGTGATGTGATGAAGCTGTCGTTGTGTAGCGTATTGCTTACATTCTGTGAGGAGATGTTTTACTGTGAGGCGGGTGTTGCAGACTTCACATTGTGGTGGCTGGCCTTTGCTGAGGAGGTATGAGTGGGTTAACCTTGTATGACCAATGCGGAGACGTGAGATAATTACCTGCTCTTTCCTGCTAAGAGAATAGACAGGGGAAGAATTGGTGTCTCCTTTCCTTACCATGTGTAGTTTTTCTGGAGGCGATTGATTCCAGGCCTGTTTCCAAGTGTTACAGAAAATAAACATGCGAAAGACGAGGATCGAACCACCGTCATCTAGCAGTCCTGAATTTCACAGTCAACGACGAACCGCTCTTAATTATTCGTCAGTTGTGCCTTCGCGCCGTATCATATGATATTAAGCTTGCTGTCACTACCTTAGCAGCTAATTTCAGTGCACGGCGGAAAGTTTGTGTGCACCTTTAGAAATGGTTTAAATATTTGCGTTTCTTTTTCTAAGTATTCGCTTGCATTTATTTAGAGGAATAATGAAGGAGAATATTTCTATAACAAGCATGAGTATTGCAGTGTTTAGTGTAGAGTTTAGGTTCGTTTAGTTTAGTTTTATTAATGACAGTACCCGGGCGACCGAGCTTCGCTCGGCGTTTTTCGCCTCTATTTTTGTGAAATCTTGTTTTTTGTGGGAGAAGATACTTATTTAGATAAACCTGAAAGGTAAAACGTTAACTAAATAAAACTACTTGTCGCAATTGTTAAGAGTAATGTCCGAGATAAAAGAGATATAGAAATACCCAAAAATATTTCATAAACACCATTATTTCAGATGTAAAACGTGTACTGCTGAAAGCAGGCCGCCCCGTAGATATCCACCCAGTTTGAGGTTTTCGTCGAACATTTCTTCCATTATAGCGTTCAGTTCTTTGCTGCTGTGATTGACTCCAGGACGTTAATGCATTGGCCAAGGTCCTTCATATTTCCGTCGAGTTCTTCCATGGCTTCCTTAACCCCGGCCAGTCACTCGTTAGTATTCTCCGCTAGACCTGTCTTCATATTGCAATTCCCGTCTTCATCTTTTCCGTTTCGGAGTTTACATGTTCAATTTGGCTTCCATTTTTGTTCCCATATTTTCTATTCTGTAGTTTACATTTTTCCAATTCAGTTTTCACACTTGTTTCCTCTGCCGCATTCCAGAATTCATTTCATTTCTCATTATGTCCATCTTGGCTAACATTTGTTTCATCAACTGTTCCATATCGTGCTTTTCGTCGCACTCCTGGCACCAATTGTGATTACTTTACTTTTTTAACTATTTCTTTAATTTTTATTAAAACACCGGAGCGACACTAAGCAAAAGCAATGTTGAAGAATAACAAATACTACAGGAAGAAAAGCTGGTTGATAAAGTCATGTGAATGTACTATGCATTAATGTTTCAAACATATAGGAAATTGTATGAATTGTTCGTCAAAGCTGGAGTAGTGAAAGAAATGTGATTGTGTTTAACTAAAGAAAAATGAGTAGAAAAACCATGTGAATGTTATACGTTGCATTTTTATTTCAAGTGTATGGAAAAATGTATGGATTGTTTGCAGAAGAGGGAGTAGTATGTTAGGTAAAAGAAAAGGGAGTAGAGAAAACCATGTGAATGTAATACATTGCGTGGTAAAATGGATTGCATAAAAACCTTCGCCATGAAAAAAATTAGATATGTCACTTTTCATGGCGATCGGTCAACCTGTTTTGGAATTTAATCACTCTTCAACATAAGATATGTATAGGCGTTGGTATGTATGGAGTTGATAAACCATAGGGAATAACATGTGAATTGTTATGTAAAATAAAAGTGAGTAGAGAAGGTAGTATGAATGTAATACGTTGTATTTGTTTCAAACATACAGCAAATTGTATGAATTATATGTTGAAGGGTGAATAGCGAAAGAAGACTGACGGTGCCTCGTAAAGGAAGAATTAGTAGAGGAAATCGTGTAAATGTAATACCCTGCATTTATATTTCAATCCTAGAATATTACATGAATTGTATGTTGAAGGGCAAACAGAGGATATATGAATGCGCTACGTAAAAGAAAAGCGAGTATAAAACCATTTGAAAGTAATATATTGTGTAGTAAAATTGTTACCATAAAAACTCTCCATGAAAAAATACATATACGTGCCGAATTTCGCGGTGATTGGTTAAGCGGTTTTCGAGATTAACAGTTAGATATATACAAACATTCAAGTTGTATAGATGATATGAATTGTTTGTAGAAGAGTGAGTGGAGAAAGACGTGACGGTGTTACCTAAAAGTGAGTAGAGTAAACACTGTGAATGTAACATGGAGCATTTCTATATCAAACATGCACAAAATTGCATGACTTATTTCTAGAAGAGTAAGCAGAGAAACAGTTATGAGCGTGTTACCCAAAAGCAAGTAAAAAAAAAACAGTATGAATGTAATACGTAGCATTTTTATTTCAAATATGCACGAAATCATGACTTATTTTTAGAAGAGTGAGTAGAGAGAGATGTGAATGTGTTACCTATGAGTGAGTAGAGAAAACAGCATGAATTTAATATGTAGCATTTCTATTTCAAACATACAGAAACTTGCATGACTTCTTTGTAGAAGAGTGAGTAGAGAAAGAGATGTGAATGTGTTACCTAAAAGTGAGAGGAGAAAACAGTGTGAATGTAATAGCACTTCTGTTTCAAACATACAGAACATGGTATGACTTATTTTAAAAGTGGGAATAAAAGTGTTTTTGGTGCAAAATCACGTTTTTTATGGAAAATTGTTTACAGAAGAGTGAGTAGAGAAAGAGATGTGAATGTGTTACCTAAAAGTGAGTAGAGAAACCGCTGTGAATGTAATATGCAACATCTATATTTCAAACATACAGAAAATTGCATGACTTATTTGTAGAAGAGTGAGTAGAGAAAGAGATGTGAATGTGTTACCCAAAAGTACTTAAGTAGAGAAAAAGATGTGAATGTGTTACCCAAAAGTACTTAACTAGAGAAAGAGATGTGAATGTGTTACCCAAAAGTACTTAAGTAGAGAAACCACTATGAATGTAACATGCAGCATCTCTATTTCAAACATACAGAAAATTGTATGACTTATTTTAAAAGTGGGGACAAAAATGATTTTTGGTGTAAAATCATGTTTTTTATGGAAAATGGTTTACAGAAGAGTGAGTAGAGAAAGAGATGTGAATGTGTTACCTAAAAGTACTTAAGCAGAGAAACCACTGTGAATTTAATATGCAGCATCTCTATTTCAAACATACAGAAAATTGCATGACTTATTTGTAGAAGAGTGAGTAGAGAAAGAGGTGCGAATGTATCACCTAATAGTGAGAGGAGAAAACAGTGTGAATGCAATAGCAGTTCTGCTTCAAACATACAGAACGTGGTATGACTTATTTTAAAAGTGGGGATAAAATGTTTTTGGTGCAAAATCATGTTTTTCTATGGAAAATTGTTTACAGAAGACTGAGTAGAGAAAGATATGTGAATGTCTTACCTAAAAGTGAGTAGAGAAAACACTGTGAATGTAATATGCATGTATACAAAAATTTAACCAAATCTTTAGGGCCGTTTCTAGAACCCCGGGAATATACAAGAATGGCACTGTAGAAGCGGGAATTAAAAAATGTTATTTTTTATGTAAAATCTTGTTTTTTTCGGGAATTACACCTATATATATGAACTTACAAAGCAAAACCCTATCTGAATACAAAATTTGATCGAAGTCGTTAGAGCCGTTTCCAAGTTGCCCGGAATAAATGTATATACAAGAATTGCTCGTTTAAATATGTAAGATATACAAATGCGATTGAAATCACTAATATCAATAATTAAATTAATTTATTACCTACGCAGAAGATACGCCTATCTTCAAGAACAGTAACGTCTTTAAGACGTTACCTGTCTTGCAGAACCCTTTTAAAACACATCACTTTTTAAATATTTATTTTATTTAATATTTCTAGCACTTAAAGGTGCTTTTAATGCAAGAGCCTCTTTTTTCTGTGCAAATCAAGTGATTAACACAGCACAAAGTTTTGTGTTTTAACGTCCTGCAACAACGAGCACCAATAATCACTTTGATTTTACTTGCAACCGAAACTGTTTAACTGTTTCATATGTTCAGTTAAGGTTTTTAAATAATCACGCTGTGAAAGATTACACCGGACAACAAAATGTTACCTTTTGACGACTTCTCTGAAAGAAATCCAAGCCTCTTGCTTAGCATCATTTAAAAGGTGTTCAATTATCTGTTCTTGCTGAACTTGATGAACCTGTGGGGCAACACAAATTTCTTCCTTTAACAGGGCATCAATAATGCAAGTTTTTTAACTAGGTATTTGAATGCCAGCCCACTTAGGTCCAACTTTTTAGCAAGTTTTTGATGATACAAGTTTTATGTGTACTGAAGGAATTAAAATGTGCTGTGATAATCACTTGATTTGCAAAGAAGAAATGAGGCTCTTCCATTAGAAGCACTTTTAAGTGTTAGAAATATTAAATAAAATAAATGTTTCAAAAGTGAGGCTTTTTAAAAGGGTTCTGCAAGACAAGTAACGTCTCAAGAAAGTTACTGTTCTTGAAGATAGGCGTATATTCTGAGTTGGTGATACACATAAATTGATTACTAATATTAATGACTTCCATCAAATTTGTCTCTCATTAATAAAAATAAATTAAACGAACTTAAACTCCACACTATGTAAATACTGCGATACTCATGCTTGTTATAGGAATATTCTCCTTCATTATTCCTCTAAATAAATGTAAGTGAGTACTTAGAAAGAGAAACGCAAATTTTTAAACCATTTCTAAAGGTGCACACGAACTTTCCGAATTGCAGTGAAATTAGATGCTAAGGTAGTGACAGCAAGCTTAGTATCATATGATACAGTGCAAAGGTCCAGCTGACGAGTAGCCAAGAGCGCTTCGTCGTTGACTGTCAAGTTCAGAACTGCTGGCTGCCAGGGGTTCGACCCTCATCTTTCGCATGTTTATTTTCTGTAATACAAGATTAACAAACGTGTTTAGTTCTCTACAGCTTTTTATCAGGTACGGAAAATCAGATGAAGGCACACAGCTACAAATTGAGTTAATGGGGACATGGCAACGTTGTATCTGCTTGGAAATAACGACATGACAACCTTGCTGGGTGCAAAGATTGCTTCAACAACTGCATTATGTTCTGTTTAATGTGTCATACTCACTGGCATCCAGATATGGTAATTTACACTATTACACACTTATATATTTTAATATGGTTATAGCCTACGAAATTCATAGAGGTGCTTTTGAATGTTAATGTTCTAAGGGAAATATTAATTTCAAGAGGAATGTTTGAGAATTGAGGTATGCGTGTTCCCTGCTTCATTTTCAGCGATTGATATCTTGGGAAGCATTCATTTGTAAAATTTCCATCATACTGCTGCATTTATAAGACAGCGGGAAAGGTACAACAGTACGCAGAATAAAAATACCTAAAGGAGGAGCTTTATTAGAAATAGAGTCACTTAGTTTGTATAATTTTATATTTCGCATGGGTTGTATAAATAATAATATTCCCGTTAAGAAAGAAAAAAGAAAAGGGAAATAAAAAGGGAACATGTTAAATGGGATTCGAATCCATGTCATCCCACACTGTTCATCTGAAACAGCACGCCTTAGCCAGCTCAGCTATAGCGAATACACAGTTTAGGCGTTCTCACGCCATGTAGTCTAGCACCAAAACTGGAATCGTTTAGTTCTAGTCCACAACTTAACATAAACACCATAAGAACATGTGTTCTGCAGGTTCACTGAACTTGAATCTGCAATGTTTGCCCGTTAATGTATAAGGATTGCTGAAATATTGCTTTTCCAAACCACGAGGTGAGATGAGTTGCGAGGTGACATGGCTGCCATGTACTCCGAGCAGCAAGGGAAGCATATGACTAATTTAATTCTCATACCACCTCTGCAAGCACGCCTGAGAATTAGGTGACCCTTCGCGCACGCTTCACTGAAGGTGGGTATTTACTTTTGTGAAATGTAGTAGCTAACTGAATTTTCCTTTAATCAAAGAGGAATACGTTGTTTCTACTTTATTTCTTGGAAATGCACATATTTCATACGGTATTATTAAATTGCCAATTTTATCGGAACTTACATTACTGACACCCATCTCTCTTGACATATATGATACAAAATAATGAGAAAATGTTCCTTTGTCAACAGAAGATTGCTAATACAACCAAATATAATACTTGTGTATATTTGAAATCACACTGATTTTTAAGAAAGCTGTTCTTCTTGACATTTCACATTTCTGTTGCGTTTAACAGGATATTGATAAGAACCACAATAAGGAAGGAAACAGTTCATGGAATATTGACTGTTTTTATTGCGCCTGTTACGTACTTAAACAAGCAGAGAAAGAATTGCTTTCAACATAAAACTCTCAACAGCATAACGCCAAACGAAGCTTGATTAGACAAAACTAAATGAGAGGTAGAATTGGAACTAAAAAACTCAATGCCACAGCTGGAATTTGAACCCCAGATCCTCCGCTTATCAGGCGGTGCTCTAACCAATACGTTACTGTGAATGACAATTATGAGCTACTCTAAAGTGAGTGAATGAGTGAATGAGTGCGCGTGTGAGTGTGTGTGTGAGTGAGCGTGTGAGTGACTGTGTAAGTGAATGATAGTGTGAGTGAGTGAGCGAGTGAGAGGGTGAGTGAGTGACTGTGTGACTGAGTGAGTGACTGTGTGTGAGTGAGTGGGTGAGTGTGTGAGAGTGTGCGAGTGAGAGCGTGAGTGAATGAGTGTGTGTGAGTGTGTGAGTGAGTGCGTGAGTGAGTGTGTGAGTGTGATCGAGTGTGTGAGTGAGCGTGTGAGGGAGTGAGTCTGTGGGTGAGTGAATGTGTGAGTGAGTGGGAGAGTGAGTGTGTGAGTCAGTGTATGAGCCAGTGTGTGAGTGAGTGTGTGAATTTGTAAGTGAGTGTGTGAGTGAGTGGGTGAGTGTGTGAGTTCGTGGGTGAGTGTGTGAGAGTGTGCGAGTGAGAGGGTGAGTAAATGAGTGTGTGTAAGTGAGTGTGTGAGTGAGTGAGTGTGTGAGTGAGTGAGTGTGTGAGTGAGTGAGTGAGTGTGTGAGTGAGTGAGTGAGTGTGTGAGGGTGTGAGCGTGTGAGTGAGTGAGTGAGTGTGTGGGTGAGTGAGCGAGTGAGCGAGTGTGTGGGTGAGTGTGTGAGAGTGTGAGTGACTGTGTGCGTGAGTGAGTGTGTGAGTGAGTGTTTGAGTGAGTGAGCGTGTGTGTGAGTGAGTGAGTGAGTGAGTGAGTGTGTAAGTGAGTGAGCGTGTGTGTGAGTGAGCGTGTGAGAGAGTGAGTGTGTGAGTGAGTGAGTGTGTGAGTAAATGAGCGTGTGAGTGAGTGTGTGGATGAGTGAGTGAGTGTGTGACTGAGTGAGTGTGTCAGAATGTGAGTGTGTCAGTGAGTGAGTGTGTGAGTGGGTGTGTGATCGAGTGAATGTGTGAGTGAGTGTGTGAGCGAGTGTGTGAGTAGGGTGTGAGTGGGTGTGTCGGTGAGTGTGTGACTGAGTGAGTGTGTCAGAATGTGAGTGTGTCAGTGAGTGAGTGTGTGAGTGGGTGTGTGATCGAGTGAGTGTGTAAGTGAGTGTGTGGGTGAGTGAGTGTGTGAGTGCGTGTGCGAGTGTAATCGAGTGTGTGAGTGAGTGAGTGAGTGTGTGAGTGAGTGAGCGTGTGACTGAGTGAGCGGGTGAGTGAGTGAGTGTGTCAGTGGGTGAGTGAGTGTGTGATCGAGTGAGCGTGTGAGTGAGTGTGTGAGTGTGTGAGTGAGTGAGTGTGTGAGTGAGCGAGTGTGTGAGTGAGTGTGTGAGTGAGTATGCGAGTGAGTGTGTGAGTGTAATCGAGTGTGTGAGTGAGTGTGTGAGTGAGTGAGTGTGTGCGTGAGAGTGTGAGTGAGTGTGTGAGTGAGTGAGTGTGTGAGTGAGTAAATGTGTGACTGAGTGGGAGAGTGAGTGTGTGAGTGAGTGTGTGAGTCAGTGTGTGAGTGAGTGTGTTTGTATGTGAGTGGGTGGGTGAGTCTCTGAGTGAGTGTATGTGTGAGTGTTTGAGTGGATTTGTGAATGAGTGAGTGAGTGAGTGAGTGTGTGAGTGAGTGTTTGAGTGAGTGTGTGAGTGAGTCTGTGAGTGAGTGAGTGTGTGAGTGAGTGTGCGAGTGAGTGAGTGTGCGAGTGAATGAGTGTGCGAGTGAATGAGTGAGTGAGTGAGAAGGTGAGTGAGAAGGTGAGTGAGAAGGTGAGTGAGTGAGAAGGTGAGTGAGAAGGTGAGTGAGAAGGTGAGTGAGAAGGTGAGTGAGAAGGTGAGTGAGAAGGTGAGTGAGAAGGTGAGTGAGAAGGTGAGTGAGTGAGAAGGTGAGTGAGAAGGTGAGTGAGAAGGTGAGTGAGTAGGTGTGTGAGTGAGAAGGGGTTTAAGGGCCCATCGACAGCTAGGTCATTTGGGCCCGAGCAACTCTAAAGCCCACAATTATTTAAAAAGTCTTTTTCTAGTCCCAGTTATATGCTACATATCGACTGTCATGCACTTACAGTAAGCAGCGTAAGTGTTCCCTCCAAAAACTGTAATAACTACATTAATTTCACCAAAAATGCTTGTTTTGCTGGTCCCTGAATCTCAATAAGGCATTTTTGGTAGACATATTTGTGTGTTTGTGTATGTCTGTGTGTATGTTTGTATGTGTGTGTGCGCGTGGTTGTCTGAGCAGTATAAAACAAAAGCCATAGCAGACTTGGATACAGCATCTTCCCAGAATGTAGAATATTTTCAGAAACCTGTCCCCGTTTCAAACTACCCTTTGCATGGAACACTTCTTTCTCCAATTTAAATTTTCACAAAAACGACTCTAAGCACTTTCCTTAAATTATACGTAGGTATGTTTAAGATATTCTCATTCGGAATGAGGTACATGTGTATGTACAAACAGCTTCTAATGTCCTCTGAGACATAGACAAAATCTCACCCAAAAATTCGGTGTTGAGATTTCACCGGAAATATATAGTTTGAGGACCCCTGAATACTAAAAACGCATTTTTAGAAAAAGGTCTGTGTGTGTGTGTCTGTTTGTGTGTGTGTGTGTGTGTGTGTGTGTGTGTGTGTGTGTGTGTGTGTGTGTGTGTGTGTGTGTGTGTGTGTGTGTGTGTGTAGGTCTTTGTCTGTGTGTCTATGGACAGCATAACTCAAACTCGAAAAGTAGGTTAAGAACCAAAGTTGGTATTTAAGTTTAAAGTCTTTCAAGGATGCAGCACGAAGATCTTGAAGAAAATAGCCCCACCCTAATCTACCCTTTAAATAGAACATTTTTCGATAATTTTGATTTTCTTGAAAATGGCCCTAACGATTTTGATTAAAATGTCATACGTTTGAGATATTTTGACGACAAATGAAATGTATATCTTGAATTTCCTGGCTATAGCCCCTGTAGTCGTATTCACTCTGGACGACTTTTGCATAACTGGTAAACCGTTAGAGATAGACCAAATCGTACTGTACAAAAAATGTAGATCTTGCTAAAATACACAATTTAGATCGGAACAAATTTTCTTGTAGGGTGAACCATTTCAGAGATATTCCTGGTTATGTGTGTGAGTTTAGCAAAACTTAAAACTTCCGTGAAATGGAACATCGTTGTTAATTTTTTTATATGTTAAGTGTGCAAAGAGAACAGAATCTCAAAGCATTAAAAGACTTGACTATCGCACAAAGCCTACTGTATTCTAATATTCCCCTTGTACCTACAAGGAAATAAGCAATTTGTACAAATGTGTATCTTAAGTAACACGAAGAAGATATAGGAATAAGTTTGTAGGAATGGTTAGTACAAGAGTAGAGAAAGTCATGTGAGTGCAACACATAAGATTTTTGAAAGTGCTTTTGCTGATCATCACAATGTTATACAAGGTCATTGAGTTTGAACCTGAAGCAGCACTTATTGGTGTTCAACAAAAGTGTGACTATATTAAATCTAATAAAATGTTAAATAAGTGACATGACCATGTGCATCTATTTCTCTATTAGTCAAGAGCATGCCCGCCTCTGTAGCGTGGTGTCAGCGTGTCTGTCTCACGTCCAAGACTTCCCGAGTTCGAATCTCGCCTAGGATGAGTTATCCGAGGTTTTCCCTTATCCTGAGAAGACGAATGTCTGGTAACTTAAAGCTCTATGGACCCCGGGCTCATTTCCCCCGTTTCATTCACTCACCGCCCGATATGACACTACGTTGGAGCACGTTAACTAAAGAAAGCGTGAACAGCAAAACTGAAAATAACAACTAGTTAAATACCAACATTTGGATGCGACACAAACATTTTCAAATAAACCCATCTGCCCTAACGGCACATTACCTCAAAACTTTCTAATAATATTTTAAATTTAACATGAATGCACGTAGATATTTGATTATTACTAGAGCCTGGATTTCGATCACTATTCATCATTCGTCTCTGCTTTTCCGCATGTACACATAGGACTGTCTTTTGTTTGAAGACGATAATAACAACTGCTTATTTTCCCGTGTCCTGTTAAGAAGGTGGCTATTCTTCCTGAGTAGAAAAGTTGAAGGACTTCTTACATGCACTAATGATGGACTTTTCAAATTTTTCTGCTACTTCTCTCTGTGTGTATGTGTGTGTGCGTGTGTGTGTATGTATGTGTGTGTGTCTATGTGTGTGTGTGTCCGTATGTGCCTGTGTGTCTATCCATCGCCTTCCGCGTGTTTGAACCCGCAACCAAGGACTATCCTGAATGTGGTGTCAAGTATATGAAATGCCGCCCTTACAGTGATTTAAGGGTTTTCACTTATGCTTAAAACATGATTATTTAAGTACAGTTTCGTCCAAACTTTTTCAGGAAATACCGAAACTGTTGACTAAATTTAACATCGAACGTTGTTCGAAAGTTCTCATTTTCACAAAAGAGGCCCTAAGTGTACCATTAAATTACCATATGTTAAGGATGTTTTCATGTCAAATGAAACGTACATCATGAACTTCCTGGGAATGCCCTCAGAAATCATCTACGTTTTAGATAACTTCTGCTAAATGTAAATCAAGTGTTTGACAAAGCCAAATGCTGTGTTTTTTAAAGCACTGTAATTTGCCAGGAACTCTGTTTTTCTTAAGGTTTAACACTTCTGTCCGTTTAACAGGACGTAGATAAGACAGGTGCTGAGGAAGGAAACAGCTCATGGGATATTGTCTATCTTTATTGTCTCTGCTACTTACTTACAGCAAGTAAACAAAGAATTGTGTTCCAATAAAACTCTGAACAATATAATACAACAACAAAGCTTGATTAAACACAGAACTAAATGTTTAGGTGGCACATTCTTCATGTATAAGACATAAAGCTTTTCAAGAAACTCCACGTACCACAAATGTCCTTTTTATTTTCTGAGAAACAGATGACACGATTTTAATTAAAGTATATGAAATTAAAGATATTTGATGGGAAAATGAAATGTATCTTGAAATTTCCTCTGAAGCCCTCACCAGTTGCTCATTAAAGCCCAGATGCCTATATTTCAAATAACTTTATTGTTACATCAGCCATATTCGAGATACTCGTGTGTTTGTTTTATTGGCCATTGTTAGCCTCTCTACCAGGAACTTTCAGTAAGTAGAGGAGGTATTGTATTCCACCCAAAACTTGCACAACTCTACCATCAGTAGACTCCCTCAGTCCAAATAACGTATGTTTAAAAAATCTGATGTGTTGCACTCACATGACTTTCTCTACTCTTCTACTAACCATTCTTACAAACTCTTATTACTATATCTTCTTTTGGTTAGTTAAGATAAACATTTGTACAAATTATCTTATTGCTTATTTCCTTGTAGGTACAAGGGGAATATTAGAATACAGTAGACTTTGTGCGATAGTCAAATACTTTAGTTTTCAGATCCCGTTCTCTTTGCACACTTACCATATAAAAAAATGAACATGTTCCATTTTCCAAAAATGACACAAAGAATAAGGAATATTTCCAAAATAGTTCACTCTACAAAAAAAAATTATTTTGACATAAATTGTTTTAGCAAGATCTACATTTTTTGTACAGTAAGATTTTGTCTATCTCTTACTGCTTACGGGTTGTTCAAAAGTCATGCACAGTAAACATGACTACATAGGCTATAGCTAGAAAATTCAAAATATACATTTCATTTTTCATACAAATATCTGAAGCATATGACATTTTAACCAAAGTCGTTAGAGCCATTTTTAAGAAAATCAAAAATTTCGCAACATTTTCCATGTAAAGGGTAGTTTAGAATGGGAACAGTTTGTTCAAAATCTTCGTGTCGCATCCTTGAGAGACATTAAACTTAAATACCAACTTTGGTTTTTAACTGACTTTTTGTTTTTGAGTTGTGCTGTTCACCGACACACAGGCACACACACACACACACACACACACACACACACACACACATACACACACACACACAAACACACGGATCTTTTTTTCTAAAAATGCCTTTTTTGAATTCAGGGTGTCTCAAAACATATTTTCGGTGTAATCTCCACATCGAATTTTTGAGTGGAATACAATACTTCCCCTACCAGTAGAGAAAGTAAAAAACTGTGGAGTGTATTGTGCGTGTTTATGTGTGTTTTAGGTGTCTGTGTATGTGTGTCTGTGAATGTGTGTGAGTGTGTATGTGTGTGTGAGTGTGTGTTCTGTGTACGTCGTATGTGTGATGGGCCTGTTTGTTTTGTTTATATGTATACTGTGTGTGTGTTTTGGGTGTTTGTGTATGTGTCTGTGTATGTGTGTGAGTGTGTGTGTGAGTGTGTATGTGTGTGAGTGTGTGTTCTGTGTACGTCGTATGTGTGATGGGCCTGTTTGTTTTGTTTATATGTATACTGTGTGTGTGTTTTGGGTGTTTGTGTATGTGTGTCTGTGTATGTGTGTGAGTGTGTGTGTGAGTGTGTATGTGTGTGTGAGTGTGTGTTCTGTGTACGTCGTATGTGTGATGGGCCTGTTTGTTTTGTTTATATGTATACTGTGTGTGTGTTTTGGGTGTTTGTGTATGTGTGTCTGTGTATGTGTGTGAGTGTGTGTGTGAGTGTGTATGTGTGTGTGAGTGTGTGTTCTGTGTACGTCGTATGTGTGATGGGCCTGTTTGTTTTGTTTATATGTATACTGTGTGTGTGTTTTGGGTGTTTGTGTATGTGTGTCTGTGTATGTGTGTGAGTGTGTGTGTGAGTGTGTATGTGTGTGTGAGTGTGTGTTCTGTGTACGTCGTATGTGTGATGGGCCTGTTTGTTTTGTTTATATGTATACTGTGTGTGTGTTTTGGGTGTTTGTGTATGTGTGTGAGTGTGTGTGTGAGTGTTGTGTGTGTATGTGTGCTGTGTGTGAGTGTTGTGTGTATGTGTGCTATGTGTTTGTGAGTGTTTTAGGTGTCTGTGTATGTGTGTGAGTGTGTGTGTATGTGTGCTGTGTGTTTGTGAGTGTTTTAGGTGTCTGTGTATGCGTGTGTTTGTGTGTGTGAGTGTGTGTGTGTTCTGTGTACGTCGTATGTGTGATGGGCCTGTTTGTTTTGTTTATATGTATACTGGGTGTGTGTTTTGGGTGTTTATGTGTGTGTGTGTGTGTGTGTGTGTGTGTGGGCATGTCTATCTGCGAATAAAAACTAAAAGCAAAGTTTATATTTAATTCCCGCATCTAAAAAGGATGGGCCAGGAAGATTTTCAAAACGCATCTCCCACTTCAAAGTATGCTTAAGATGGAGTTTTCCTCATTTTTGTTCTCTCAGAAATAACTAACGATATTCTTTAAATTACTATATGCTTATTGTGTTAACATTGCAAAAATAGTTATCCCAGTTTTCTGAAAATAGTTTGTGAAGATAACTGAGAGATTACATCGTTTTATCCACTTTGTTAATCATTTCGAAGGTAGTTGTTGTTACTGGCTTCAATTTTCCAAAACTTGTAGTATTCTGTAGGAGGAGGTCAAGATTCTGAGGGAAAGAAAGGCTTACTCTATTCTAGTTGTCACATGTAATATTTATTGAAAATTTTGAATTTCTGAAAATTGGCTGTAACTATTTTGATTAAATTACCATGTTTATGTTTAAGACATTTTTATGTAAAATAAAACGAATGCTAATAACCCTCTGGAATAACAAATGAAGTTCACTAAGCGATATATAAAATGTTACTACACAAAAGCTCAGTTCTCATAATTGAGCTTGAGTTAACCATTTCTGAACTAATAATTTTTATTAAATTGAATTTTCCAATAACTGTAATTTTCTCAAATTCATATTTTCCTCTCTTGTTGATGCAGTTAGTGACATTTCCAAGCCATCACATGACGACAAGATCTGAGTATCACATAAGCCTACCGCATTCATATGTTCCCATTGTAATAAAGCAACTTGTACAAATATCTGTCTCGATAAAAGAACAAACATTAGCTCGTACAAGAATTAGAAGAGAAGATCATGTGAGTGGATTCAGAGACTGTCAAGACTTGCACTTCAAGTGTAATATCGATTTAGACTTTGGAATCCAATACCTCCTCTACCCACAATATATAAGAAGCAGAGAAAGAGAAAGGGATTATTCTTGTATAATGTTTAATTGTGCATATAGCATGTTGCTAGAACTGTTCCATATTAAACAAGAACTTCAAGAATATGTAGGTATTCTGGGTAACAAGCTCTGCGGTGCGAACACAAGGAAGGAAGACAGTGACGTCAAACTTTCAGGTACCTACCTCTGTTGGATCAAACTTAGGAGAAGTCCAAGCTAGCAATATTGCACCGTAAAAAAACGGCTAAGATTACCAAAGATGACACGGAATGTACCTTTTTATGGCTTTACATACTTCTTTGGGTATTTTCTTTCTACTACAAGTGTTGTTGAACCGTTTATAACTATGAATACTTACTGTTTCCTTTTAGAATTACACTAGAAACTAAGTAAGTACTGTGCTATTTTTCTCAGAATGTAGTTCAAGCACAAACCTCCAATGTGAAAAGTATCCCTCTCTCCGACAGTTAAATGTTGTTCACTTATATTTGAAACTGCCATGTAGTGATCGCGATCTCTTTGATAGCAACATAGATTTACACCAATACATATTATAGTTTCTGATTGACGTATGTTCTTAAAGACACACGCACATACACACAAGGAAATAATTCTATTACTTGAATCCTGCTGTTGGATTCATGATCCCTCACATCATGTACGAGCATATTTCCGGTGTAAACTGGATATCAGACATGGAATACAATACTTCATCTCCTACCACAGGCAGGAGGTAGAGAAAAGGCGTTCACTTTTACATTGAAACATGACAGCAATCCCGTGTCATATTCTGTAGTAGAATGCATGTATTTCCTAAATCTGTATGAACATGTTCCTTATTTCTGTGACGTCATTACTGTCTTTACTACGTTCATTCCATCCAAAACTCAATACCGAGAATTCACCAGTAGTTTATGTTTTGACATAAACACAGAGTGTCAATAAGAATTATTTAGAAAAAGGCCCATGTGTGTGTTTGTGAACAGCGTATTTAAAACCAAAAGGCTGTTAAATAACAAAGTTCGTATTTAAGTTGAGCATCTTCCAAGTCTGTGATAACAAGCTTATTAAGAAATTCTCTGCACTTCAAAATGCCTTGAGTAACGTTTTGAGTCGATCATATCAAAGATGTCTATCTTAGGAACTGCAACAAAGCCAATGCAATTTACTACCGGCCAAGGAGAGGAAAAGATGTTAAAAAATCTTATGTGTTGTACTCACATGACTTTCTCTACTCTTGTACTAACCATTCTTACAAACTCTTATTCCTACATCTTCTTCGTGTTAGTTAAAATAAACATTTGTACAAATTATATTATTGCTTATTTCCTTGTAGGTACAAGGGGAATATTAGAATACAGCAGCCTTTGTGCGATAGTCAAACTTTTTAAAGCTTTCAAATTCCGTTCTCTTTGCACAGTTAACGTATAAATAGAACAGCGATGTTCCATTTCACGAAAGTTTTAATTTTTCCGAAACTGACTCAAATAACAAAGAATATCTCCGAAATGGTTCACTCTAAAAAAAATTGTTCAGACATAAATTGCGTGCGTTAGAGGGATCTACATTTTTGTAGAGTAAGATTTTGTCTATTTCTTACGGTTTGTAGGTTATTCAGAAGTCATCCAGAGTAAACAGGACTACATAGGCTATAGCCAAAATATTCAAAATATACATTTAATTTGTCATACAAATATCTTAAACACATGGCATTTTCATCAAAATCGTTAGAACCATTTTCAAGAAAAACAAAAATGTCGAAAAAAGTTCCATATAAAGGGTAGTTTAGGGTGGGGCTATTTTCTTCAAAATCTTCGCGTCGCATCCTTGAAGGACGTTAAACTTAAATACCAACTTTGGTTTTTAATCCACTTTTCGTTTTTGAGTTATGCTGTCCACAAGCTGACAGACACACACACACACACAAACACACACACAGACACACATTCACACACACATGGACCTGCTTTATTTTTATTCAGGAGGCCTCAAAACATATATTTCCGGTGAAATCTCGACATCGAATTTTTGGGTGGAATACAATACTTCCGCTACTTACTATATGTAGTAGAGAAAGTAAAAATGTCATTGGTCAGAAACAAATGAATTCTCAATGCACAATATCTATGTACCTCCATTTTCTATCGATAAGCTGATCGATGATATGCATTTCCATTCTAGTTCCCGTGCTGAATTACTTCCCGTTCTGGTTACAGTTGCCCGGTGGTTGTGAACCAATGTGAGCGTGTTTCTGTGGTGTAGTGGTCAGCGTTCTCGCTCTTTAACCCAGAGGTTAATGTGCAGCTGCCAGGTTAATGGGGAAATTTTCTTTTAATTAATCTATTCCCTTCTTCACGATAATCCTCATCGGAGAACTCACTGAAAGAAATAATATTTAGAATATCATTATTTTACATGAAAATTCAAGACAAAATCCTAAGGACAAAAAATACAAATCATAGCATCTAAAGTACCACGTTAGGTAAAAATTATATTCGGCAATATTAGCAAATTAGACAGCTATACTTATTTACTTTTAAAAAACAGTGGCTACATAGGTCCGAATGACGTCACTTCCAAAGTATCAAGTTGAACTAGTTGTGTGAGTTGGTCATGTTTCACCCCAAAACTTGTCAGAGCTACAGGGTATAGGGCAAACGAGAAGCATTAATCTTGATGTGTTAGGAAAATACATAACCTCACTATTCCTAGCTCACATTACCTTGCAATTATGTAACAGTAATGTTTCTATACGCCAAGATATCAACATTAACGTTCATTTTCTGTTTGTGTTGCACACAATTAAAAAAAAATGCTCCATTGCACAATTAGATTTACATACAGACATCAGTTTATTTCATTGTCGCTCTCATTTGTTCTCATAAACTTGCACTGTGTGGTTAGTAATGAAGAATGAGTTTATTTAATATTTATTCTTCTCCAACACAGTTTAGACCATTTAGCCTGTTTCAGCTGGCTCCAAAGTCTTGTCCTTTCCCTCGGTCGTCCATGTGGCTGAGAGTTAATAATTGTTATTTTGAGAATTCTATTTTCCTTCATTCTATTTAAGGCTTGTTTCCAATTGGTTCTGTATTGAACTGTTGTTTAGTTGAAATCTTGTACTTTTAATTGTACAGTCTTGCATAAGCAGCTGTAAGGAATTTCATTTCTGCAGTTTGTACATTGAGCCGTATGTTAAACTTTGGATGTCGTGTTCATGTAGACAATATAGGTACCTACTACATTCCACCCATAAATGAGCTACCGAGATTTCATGAGAAATGCACGTTTGGAGGCCGCTGAGTGCAAGAATACATTTCTTGGAAAATTACACAAATATGTGTTTGTATGTCCGGTCGTCTGCTTAGCCTTGTGGTAGGTAGCGCTGCTGCTTACCATGCAGGAAACCCGGGTTCGCTTCCCGGTACCAGCGTCCGGATTTTCTCCCGCTGGGAGACCAGGTCCAGGGTACACTCAGCCTCATTAGGCCACTGAGCGGCCAATTGAGGAGCTTGATTGAATATTAGCGACCCCTGGTTACGTAGGCCGGGAGGGATTGGGGTGCAGACCACGTCCCACCCTTTAGTACTGCCCCCACTCATGATGCCTATAGTGGGCAGAGGTGGGGGTTATCATTATTATTACTACTATTACTTTATTATTATTATTATTATAATTATTATTATTATTATTATTATTATTATTATTATTATTATTATTATTATTATTATTATTATTATTATTATTATTATTATTATTATTATTATTATTATTATTATTATGTCTGTTAACTGCTAACGCAGAAATGAATTTGATAAATCACATAACTTTCTCTCTACCCTATGGTTAATTATTATACATTTATTACAGGCCATAGAAATAAAGTGATTGCAGAAAAATTGTGTTGATGTTTTATCCGAAATATGCGTTAGCCATACTGTGTTTCCCTCTCTGCCTATTAACTTTCCACGCGTTTGTCTCATGATTTATATAAACAGTCGATTATTCTTATAATAAAATTCGAAGCGTCTACCTACAAAGACTTTCAAATTAGTCAACACGTATTTTATTTCTTTATTGTTTGTGCGGAATGAGAGAATGCCGTTTTAACCATAATCTGGTTTGCTTTGTAATTAACGCACGCTAAGGAAGGAAAATCGCTCACGTTTACACGCTCATAGAGGTCTCGGCCTCAACCTGCAAATATTTAACATAAAGGAAGAACCTGGAGTTCATCCAAGTTAGCAAATTATTTAATAAATCCGTAATTTAATTAGACTTACATTCCATGTTATGAAATGTTTACTTGTACAAAATTTAGTCTGAATAACGCAAACTAATCTGCAAATGTAGGTACATTTGGTCCTGTTGCACACACTTATATCTCATATATACAACATTTTAAATAAAATAGTTAAAGGTGTTTCTCGAAAAAATCAACGACTCTTTTACATGAAAAGATTATTGTGCTGTGAGGAATAGAATAAAATTCTTCACTTTTCGTTCTTGAAAGTGTTCATCTCCAATATGAAGTTAGGCACTTTGTTACCTTCTCTACTACGTATAGTAGAGGAAGTATTGTATTCCACCCAAAAATTCGATGTCAAAATTTCACCGGAAATATATGTTTTGAGGCCCCCTGAATCTAAAGAAAGCATATTTAGTAAAAGATCCGTGCGTGTGTGCGTGTCTGTGTGTGTGCGTGTCTGTGTCCTTGGACAGCATAACTCAGAAACCAAAATCGGTTAAAAAGCCAAAGTTGGTATTTAAGTTTAATGTCTTTCAAGGATGCGACACGAAGATTTTGAAGAAAATAGCCCCACCCTAAACTACCCTTTACATGGAAAACATTTCGAAAATTTTGATTTTTTTTAAAGATAGATCTAACGATTTTGATTTAAATGTGGTATGTTTGAGGTATTTTTATGATAAATGAAATTTACATCTTGAATTTTCTGGCTACAGCCCGTGAAGTCCTATTTACTTTGAATGACTTTTGCAAACTTATCGTAAGAGATAAAACAAAACTTAGCATAAAAAAATGTAGATCTTGCTAAAACACACAATTTATGTCTAAATTTTTTTTTCTTTTTTTGTAGAGTGAAGCATTTCTGGAAGTTTTGGAGAACTTATACTTCTGTCAAATAGAACATCGCTATTCATTTTTTATGCTAGATATAAACTAAAATGTTACTACTGTCTTAGCCTTCTAACAAGTACTCGTACTGTGCTTCAAGTTTTCTATATTTTAAGGACGACACATATTTGAAATGTGAAGTGGTGTTTATTAATTTCTCGTATACCTACTCTTTCAAACTTCCACAACAACACAGATAAAACTTCTCTTGTTATTATCATCATTGTTTTTAACTGTTGGGTGTCATCTCAAACCATGATTAATATTTAAGAAGTAGCACAGAGGAGGAAAACTGATCCATGGCTGTGTTTTCACCACGAGAAGATTTAGTCTAAATTCAACATATGGGAACCATATTAGTATAATAAACCGGCTAAAAAAGGAATCTATTTTAAAGTTCGATGCAATTAGTTTTCGTACGTCGTCACAGATATTTAAAGTTATAATAAGGAAGTATTCTAAATGACACCATTTTACAGACATTTCGCTGTAAACTTTGTTATTTGAAGTACTCGCTTGTCTTTGATAATGTCGGATAGATAGCGTTACTTCCGGCTTAAAGAGGAAATTGTGGTTTGTGATATGAACCAAGGACAAGAACATAGCAAGTTTGGGTTGTGAAGCTCGTGTGAAAGTAGCTCTCAAGAGAACAGTTGCGCATCATCTGTCAACAACCTCATTAACACGTTCCTTGTGATGATAAGTACGAGATCTGTTTAACATATTACTCTTTTAGGACAACCATGTTACAACAACAAAAACAAAGGAATAGCACATATTGTCTTCAGGGTTCTTGCTTCTCAACTTGCCACAAGTTGAGGTAGATGGGCGCATCTCTCTCTCTCTCTCTTTAAATAATATCACTCTCTATTTCAAGAGGCTCATCATCAGAAAAAATCTGATGTGTTGCAGTAACTCACATGACTTTCTCTACTCTTGTACTAACCATTCTTACAAACTCTTATTGTTCTATCTTCTTCGTGTTAGTTGAGGTAAACACTTGGAGAAATTATCTTATTGCTCGTTTTCTTGCACGTGCAACGGGAATATGGGAATACAGTAGGCTTTGAGCCATAGTCAAATCATTTAAAGCTTTCAAATTCCGTTCTCTTTGCACCCTAACATAAAAGAATGAATAGCGATGTTCCATTTGACAGAAGTATAAGTTCTGCAAAACCTATACAAATAACAAGAAATATCTTGGAAATGATTCACTCTACAAAAAATGTATTAGGACATAAACTATGTGTTTTAGTGAGATCTACATTTTTGTGTAGTAACATTTTGCCAATCTCTTACGGCTTACGAGTTATTTAAAAGTCATCCATAGTAAACAAGACTACATAGGCTATAGCCACAAAATTCAAAATATACATTTCATATGCCATTAAAATATCTCAAACATATGGCATTTTAATCAAAATCATTAGAGCCATTTCCAAGAAAATTAAAATTATTTAAAAATTCTCCAAGTAAGGGGCGGTTTATGGTGGAGCAATTTTCTTAAAAGTCTTCATCTCGCATCCTTGAGAGACATTAAGCTTAAATACTAAATTTGGTTTTTAACCGACTTTTCGTTTTTGAGTTATGCTGTCCACTGACACACAGATACACACACATACACACACATAAACACACACACGGACCTTTTTCAAGAAATGCTTTGTTTTTTTATTCAGAGAGCCTCAAAACATGCATTTCCAAAGAAACCTCGACATCGAGTGCTTGGGTGGAATACTATACTTCCTGTACTTGGTAGTAGAGAAATTTCAACAATAACCACAAATCAAAAAGCATGGGGTAAAATACAATCGTTGCATCCAAATAAAGAACTATACTTAGAGGAAAGAATCTGATGTGTCGCACTTACATGACTTTCTCTACTCTTGCAATAGCTCATTGTTACAAATACTAATTCCTCTATCTCCATGTTAATTGAGATAAACATTCGTAGATTATAATCATATTCCATCTTTCTTTTTTTTTATTTTAATTAATGTCATTGTGTCATATCGGACGAATGAATGAAATGAAATGGGTGAAATGATGCTCAAATGAGCCCGATGTCCATGGAGCTTTAAGTTACCCGACATTCGTCTTCTCAGGGTACGGAAAACCTCGGGAAAAAACCTTACCCGGATAACTTATTCTTATTTCCTTATAGGTGCAAAGGGAATATGCAAATTCAGTACGCTTTGAGCGACAGTCAAATCTTTTAAAGCTGGTCGCTATATGATGGCTTTTCAATTCCGTTCTCTTTGTACCGCCAAGAGATAAAAAATTAAATAACAACCTTCCATTTGAGAAAAGCATAAGTATTGCCAAGCTCACGCAAATAACAAGGAATATGTCTGAAATGATTCACTCCACAAAAAAGAATTTCTTTTGGACATAGCTTGTGTGCTTTCACCAAATCTACATTTTTGCTATGGTAAGATTCGGTCTATCTCTAAGGCTTTACGAGTTATGCAAAAGTCATCAAGAGCAAACAGAACCATATAGGCTTCAGTTAGAAAATCAAAAATATACATTTTGTTTGCCATAAACATCTCTTTAACTTGTGCCATTTTAATCAAAATCGATAGAACTATGTTTGAGAAAATCAAAATTTTCGATAATCCTCCATGCAAACGGTAGCTTGGGGTGGAGAAATCCCCGTGTCGCATACTTAGAGTTATTAAACTTAAATACCAACTTTGGATACTAATCAATCTTTGGTGTATGAGATATACTGTCCTCAAACACACACACACGCACACACCACCACAGACTTCACATATACACACCACCACACACACATCAAACATACACACCACCACACACAAAACCACACACTCCCACATACACCACACACCACACACACACATCACACACTCGCAAACACCACCACACACATCACATATACACACCACCACACACAAACCACACACACCTCAAACACACGTACACACACGCACACAAGACACACCACATACACACCCCACACTGCCGCACACCCCACCTCACACGCACACACCGCCACACACATCACATATACACACCACCACACACACCACATACACATCCCACCACACCCACACACACCCTACATACTCCACACACCCAACACACAAAATTCACACACCACACACACAACCTACACACACACACCCTACATACACCACACACCCAACACACAAAATTCACACACCACACACACAACCTACACACACACACACCCTACATACACCACACACCCAACACACAAAATTCACACACCACACACACAACCTACACACACACACACCCTACATACTCCACACACCCAACACACAAAATTCACACACCACACACACACACACAACCTACACACACACACCCTACATACACCACACACCCAACACACAAAGTCCACACACACACAACCTACACACACATCCCACACAAAACCACACACACACACACCACACACACACACACATTCCACACAAAACCACACACACACCACACCCCCCACACACACACAACCTACACACATTCCACACAAAATCACACACACACCACACACACACACACACACACAACCTACACACATCCCACACAAAACCACACACACACCATACACCCAACACACACACACAGAAACACGCACAACCTACACACACATCCCACACAAAACCACACACACACCATACACCACAAACACCCCCACAAACACCACACACACCTGACACACATCACACACACAGCACACACGCCACACACACAGAAACACACACAACCTACACACACATCCCACACAAAACCACACACACACCACACACCACAAACACCCCCACAAACACCACACACACCTCACACACATCACACACACAGCACACACGCCACACACACACAGAAACACACACAACCTACACACACATCCCACACAAAACCACACACACACCACACACCACAAACACCCCCACAAACACCACACACACCTCACACACATCACACACACAGCACACACGCCACACACACACAGAAACACACACAACCTACACACACACAACTCACACACACCACACACCCAACACACACACAGAAACACACACAACCTACACACACATCCCACACAAAACCACACACACACCACACACCACAAACACCCCCACAAACACCACACACACCTCACACACATCACACACACGCCACACACACCCTATATAAACCACACACCCAACACACAAAATCCACACACCATACATCCCAAACACCCCCACAAACACCACACACACCTCGCACACATCACACACAGCACACACACCACACACGCCACACATACCCCACACACACCACACACACACACCACACACACCACACACACACCCCACACCCAACACACACACAGAAACACACACAACCTACACACACATCCCACACAAAACCACACACACACCACACACCACACACCACAAACACCCCCACAAACACCACACACACCTCACACACATCACACACACAGCACACACACCACACACACCCTATATACACCACACACCCAACACAAAATCCACACACCATACATCCCAAACACCCCCACAAACACCACACACACCTCGCACACATCACACACAGCACACACACCACACACACACCCCACACCCAACACACAAAATCCACACACCACACGTCCCTTTGTGAATAGACGCTATAAGAAAAATAAAAAATCTAACAAAATATAAAAGGATACAAAGATTGATTAATATAAAAATTGCTGAAGCCTACCGTACTATCTCATACGAGGCATCATGCGTAGTAGCAGGCGTTCCACCCTTACAAATAACCATAGAACAATATGTAAGAACCTACCTGGCAACAAAAGTCAACAATCAAGAATATGACGCACCGCTGGAAGTCAGGTATTGGAGACACCCTGCGGAAATATCCCTAATAGATGAGGTAGATAACAACAATGAATATGCAGTTGAAATGTACACCGATGGTAGCAAAACTGGTGATAAAGTTGGGGCAGCAGGGATCATCTTCATCCATGGCAACCTGGCATATAAATTAAAGTTCAAGTTGCATCCTCTATGCACGAATAACCAGGCTGAACAACTGGCAATATTAAAAACACTCAAAAAACTAGATGAGCTTGGATATGGAGAATGCGATGAAAAACGAGCTGCATTATTCACAGACAGTAAGATAAATCTAGATCTGCTCAGGAACAACATAAAACATAACCAGCTGATAGAAGCAATCAAAACCAAAATCCTTGAACTGTCAAAATCAAAGTGGACACTACATTTTGGCTGGGTGAAAGGACATGCGGGAATACACGGAAATGAACTTGTGGACAGACTAGCAAAAGAAGCTGCCGCGCAAGGCACCGAAATAATATATGACAAAGTATCAAAAGAAGCTATAGTAACTAGAGAGAAACAAACTGGACTCGAAGAATGGCAACAACAATGGACAGCATCAAGGAAAGGTGCAGTAACCAAAGAATATTTCTCATCCGTGAGAAGAAGATTGAAGCAACGGTTACCAATATCTCCGGAGTTCACAGCAATGATAACAGGACATGGAAAGTTAAGATCATATCGCCACAGGTTTGGATTTTTAGATAACCTAATGTGCAAATGTGAAGAAGAGGACCAAACAGTAAACCACATTATATTTCGATGCAAAATACTCAACAAGCAGAGAAACGCCATGATTAGGAAAATACAAAGTAAAGGTGCTGCTTGGGCCATAAATAAAGAAGAACTTGGAAACAATTTCATACAATCTTTCGTTATCTTCATTAATTCTATAAAATTCACAGAAATGGAATGACTTAAGTCCAAATATATATAATTTTTACTCCTTACCAAGATTGCAACCAGTATCATTGCCCAAACACATTTCAATACTCTACTGCTGTTACGAGTATAATTATATTTGCCTTTCACTCTATGATAAGTACTAGATTTATGATTTGTAAAATAGCATTAGGTTAAGGAAATAAAGTCGAACAAAATAAAATAGCATTAAACAACAAACATCAAATAAAAAATTGTAAATATACACAATAGAGAAGTATTCAATTAGACTAAGGTAGATAAAACATTAGAGGTAAATAAAAGCGTTAATGTTCAAATAGAACATCACCAACAATATATACATGTATATAAAATGTAAATTGTATGTAAATAAATATAAGCATGTAGTATTCCTACGGAATGGGGCATGCTATTGTTAAAAAAAAAAAAAAAAAAAATACACAGACACACATACAAACATACATACAGACACACATACACAGACACACACATACACGCACATAGACACACATATACAGACTGACACACATACAGACACACATACACAAACACACGTACACACATACACACATACATACAGACACACACAGACATACACATACACACAGACACAAACATACAGACACAGACACTCAGACACACACGTACACACATACACACAGACTGACACACACACATACACACAGACTGACACACATACACACAGACACACACATACACACATCTACACATACACACAGACACCCAGACACACACATACACACAAACACACACACAGACTGACACACACAGGCACTCAGACACACACATACACACAAACACACACACAGACACTCAGACACAGACACTCAGACACACACATACACACAAACACACACACAGACACTCAGACACACACATACACACATCTACACATACACACAGACACTCAGACACACACATACGCAAAAACACACACACAGACTGACACAGACGCACACATACACACATTTACACATGCACACACATACACACAGACACACACATACACACATCTACACATACACACAGACACTCAGACACACACATACACACAAACACACACACACAGACACTCAGACACACACATACACACATCTACACACACAGACACTCAGACACACACACAGACTGACACACACACATACACACATCTACACATACACACAGACACTCAGACACACACATACACACAAACACACACAGACTGACACACACATACACACAGACACACACATGCACACATCTACACATACACACAGACACTCAGACACACACATACACACAAACACACACAGACTGACACACACACAGACACACACATACACACAGACACACACATACACGCATCTACACATACACACAAACACACACACAGACTGACACACATACACACAGTCACATACATACACACATCTACACATACACACAGACACTCAGACACACACATACACACAAACACGCACACAGACTGACACACACACAGACACACACATACACACATCTACACATACACACAAACACACACATACACACATACACACAGACACTCAGACACACACATACACACAAACACACACACAGACACACACATACACACAGACACACACATACACACATCTACACATACACACAGACACTGAGACACACACATACACACAAACACACACACAGACTGACACACACACTCAGACACACACATACACACAAACACACACACAGACTGACACACATACACACAGACACACACAGACACACACATACACACATCTACACATACACACAGACACTCAGACACACACATACACAAAACACACACACAGACTGACACACAAATACACACAGACGCACACATACACACATCTACACATACACACAGACTGACACACACACATACACACAGACGCACACATACACACATCTACACATACACACAAACACACACAGACACTCAGACACACACATACTCACAAACACACACAGACACACATACACACATACACACATCTACACATACACAGACACTCAGACACACATACACACAAACACACACACAGACTGACACACACACACTCAGACACACACATACACACAAAAACACACCCAGACTGACAGACATACACACAGACACACACATACACACAGACTGACACATACACACATATACACACCGACACACACATACTGACACACACAGACACACACAGACACACAGAAGCACATAGACACACACAAGCATACACACACATACACAAAAACACACACACAGACTGACACACATACATACATACATACATACATACATACATACATACATACATACATACATACATACATACATACATACATACATACATACATACATACATACATACATACATACATACATACATACATACATACATACATACATACATACATACATACATACATACATACATACATACATACATACATACATACATACATACATACATACATACATACATACATACATACATACATACATACATACATACATACATACATACATACATACATACATACATACATACGTACGTACGTACGTACGTACGTACGTACGTACGTACGTACGTACGTACGTACGTACGTACGTACGTACGTACATACATACATACATACATACATACATACATACATACATACATACATACATACATACATACATACATACATACATACATACATACATACATACATACATACATACATACATACATACATACATACATACATACATACATACATACATACATACATACATACATACATACATACATACATACATACATACATACATACATACATACATACATACATACATACATACATACATACATACATACATACATACATACATACATACATACATACATACATACATACATACATACATACATACATACATACATACATACATACATACATACATACATACATACATACATACATACATACATACATACATACATACATACATACATACATACATACATACATACATACATACATACATACATACATACATACATACATACATACATACATACATACATACATACATACATACATACATACATACATACATACATACATACATACATACATACATACATACATACATACATACATACATACATACATACATACATACATACATACATACATACATACATACATACATACATACATACATACATACATACATACATACATACATACATACATACATACATACATACATACATACATACATACATACATACATACATACATACATACATACATACATACATACATACATACATACATACATACATACATACATACATACATACATACATACATACATACATACATACATACATACATACATACATACATACATACATACATACATACATACATACATACATACATACATACATACATACATACATACATACATACATACATACATACATACATACATACATACATACATACATACATACATACATGCGGTCCGGGTTTCTGGAATATACATTATAACTCACTTCTGAATTTAGAATATAGTAAAAACACAAAGGTCATCGCCTTTGCAGACGATGTAATGTTGGTTATTAAAGGAAGTAACAACCTTGAAATAGAAAATTACGCTAACATCGAATTGCAGAAAATATCGAGATGGGCCAGAGACAACAAAATCGTCTTCAATGAGCAGAAGTCTACAGTGTTAGTAATTTCGAGAAGAAGACCATTGCCTGAGCGAGTACTCAAGATATACCTAAACAATAAGCAGTTACTACAGACAGAAAGCTTAAAATATTTGGGCATAATTATTGACCATAGACTCAACTTTACTCGGCATATAGAATACGTTAGCGAAAAAAGCATAAAACTAATTCATGCACTGGCCAAATCCGCAAAAATAAACTGGGGACTAAATAGTGATGTGATGAGAATTATATATAAAGGGGCTTTATTGCCCATTCTGACGTACGGGGCACCTGTATGGGCAGAAGCAATCAACAAAAGATATAACAAACTCAAGCTACAAAGAGTCCAAAGACTTATTAACATAAAAATAACTAAAGCATATCGCACTACGTCATCTGAAGCACTATGCATTCTGTCAAAAAACACTCCCATAGGGATACATATTCGGGAGATTGCGAGATTATATGAAAGCAAGAAACGGAACCAGGAAGGAATTACGATTGATACAGCAGAGCATTACGCAACGTGGCCTCATCCAGCAGAAATAATCAAGATCAAAGAGAAACCCAATGATCAAACCCATTTAGTAGACATTTTCACTGATGGAAGTAAGGAAGATTCGGCAGTTGGATCCGGAATTGCTATATTCATAGACAAAGTACTAGTCCACCAACTACAATATAAATTACACAGTAGATGTTCTAACAATCAAGCAGAGCAGTTCGCAATTCTCAAAGCCCTTGAACACCTTGAACATCTCCAACTACAGCATGTTCAAAAAACAGCTGCTTTACACACTGACAGCAGAATCACTCTTGATTCATTACGGAACCCTAACAACCATCTTCACCTTATTGAACAAATAAGAAAACAAATAAGGCAACTAGAAGCACACAGCTGGATTATCTACTTCACATGGGTCAAGGCTCACGTGGGAATTGAAGGGAACGAGCTGGCTGACCAACTGGCGAAACAGGCAGCGAACAACAAGGACCTACCAGTTAGTTTCGACAGGATACCCGTGAGTGACATCATGCGAAAGCTACATGAAGAAAGTGTGAATCAGTGGGAAAGTGAGTGGCGAAACACCAAAAATGGAGCAGTGACTAAATCTTATTTCCCCACAGTGGCAGATAGATTACGACTTAAATTTCCACTTACTGGTAAAGTCACAACTTTCCTAACCGGACATGGCAGACTTAATTCTTACTTTTACAGATTTAAGATAAAGGACTCTCCAATGTGCTCCTGTGGAACAGCAGAACAGACCGTAGTACACGTTTTATTTGAATGTCCAAAACTTGACAGAGAAAGAATCAAATTCAAGAAAGCTATGTTAAACAAATATGGAAAATGGACATTCCAACAACATAAATTAGTAACGGAATACACAAGTGAATTTATTGAATACCTAAACACAATAGAACTGGATAAACTCTAGAGTGCAACTAACGATATCCCATAAGTAAAACTATGTATTAGTATATTTATTAAGCATGTACTATAATGGCATGTAGTATTACGTTTTTTTGTAATGGAACATGCCGAAAATAAAGAATGTTTATATTAAAAAAAAAAAAAAAAAATACATACATACATACATACATACATACATACATACATACATACATACATACATACATACATACATACATACATACATACATACATACATACATACATACATACATACATACATACATACATACATACATACATACATACATACATACATACATACATACATACATACATACATACATACATACATACATACATACATACATACATACATACATACATACATACATACATACATACATACATACATACATACATACATACATACATACATACATACATACATACATACATACATACATACATACATACATACATACATACATACATACATACATACATACATACATACATACATACATACATACATACATACATACATACATACATACATACATACATACATACATACATACATACATACATACATACATACATACATACATACATACATACATACATACATACATACATACATACATACATACATACATACATACATACATACATACATACATACATACATACATACATACATACATACATACATACATACATACATACATACATACATACATACATACATACATACATACATACATACATACATACACACAGACTGACACACACACACATACACACACAGATATACACACAGACACAAAGACACACAGACTGACACACACAGACACACACATACACAATGACGCACAGACTGACACACACAGACACACGCGTACACACCGACAAAAAAAAAAATAAAAATAAAAATAAAAATAAAAATCTGCATACTGGACCCCGGCACCTAATTTCTTAAACCGGGGTCAATATTCAGATCTTTATTATTTTATTACAAATATAAAACAAATATACACTTTACAAAATTTACAGATTAACAAAATAAAATAAAAATAAAATAATTTAAAACACAACATTTTAACATCCTAAAACCACACCTCTTCTAACTAAAATTAAAAGAAAAAAACCAATAAATTACCAAAATAAAATCTAACAATTTCCATCTCAACCCTAATCATACCTATTCAAAACTTTTATAAATTTAATAAAAAATCTATAAAAATTTTAAAAAATCACCTCTTTAAACACAAGCTCTTATAAATTATAAAATAACTTATAAGAACCTTAACTTTCAAAATCAAAATTTATAAAAAAGCAAAAAATTTTAAATAAAATATTACTAATATCCAGTAATAAAATAAATAACTGGTAACCAGTTACTACTAAATCTACAAATATAAAAAATCCATAACAAAACAAAACATACGTACACACCGACAGACACATACACACAGACACACATACACACACGGATAGACACACTACACACAGACTAACACACAAATACATACATACACTTATACGCACATACACACAGACTGACGCACATACACGCACATACACACATATACAGACAGAAATACACACATACATACAGACTGACACAAATACACACATACCTGCATAACATGTCTGCCTGCCCGCCCGCCTACCTACCTACCCGCCTAGCCACCTACCCACCTACCCACCCAGACTCACACATACACACACAGACACAGACACACCACAGACAGACTAACACACACAAATACATACATACACACATAAGCACACACACAGACTGACACACATACACACATAGACAAACACATACAGAGACACACATACACACAGACATACAAAGACACATACAGACACACAGACACATACACAAATGTACACACAGACACACACATACAGACAAACACACATACACACGCTTGTTATCATTATTATTAATTATTATTATTATTAATGTGTAATAATAATAATAATAATAATAATAATAATAATAATAATAATAATAATAAGAAGAAGAAGAAGAAGAAGAAGAAGAAGAAGAAGAAGAAGAAGAAGAAGAAGAAACCAAGAAATGCAAATCAAGCACTAGGTGCCCTCATGTTTGTATCTATTTGGTTACGGCAATTTACAATCTATAGTCCGTAATGTTTTACGATAGTAGCATATACAGGAGTGAGTTTATTACCTGGAAAATATAGTCCTGTAAGTAAAGTGGAAAATATTCCAAGACTATGTTTTCTATGTTATCACGCGCTGCACACGGTAGTTGGAGCCTGGGCATTTCCTCTACCCTCCACTCACTTCTCTTACAAGCAGAACAATGCCACTGACTGGATTTACCCCGGTGATTACTGCAACAGTTTTAACTCACGAAGGTTTATCTACTTATCAGCTGGAGTGGGAAACTTGGTATAACACATGTTTAAGTATTTTACTTGACGTATAAGAGACAGATATATCCTGAGTGTTTTGGGGATATTCTGTGAAGTTCTTCTACTTTTGTAGCATTAGTCACTTCCGAAATGTTGGTTATTATTGGTTTCAGTTATCAACACTTTGTCAGTTTCAAAGTCCAGTTTTCACTGTCAGTTCACTAATGTTATTCAGTTCCACTTTCATTGTGTCGTGAAGTTTGTAACTGCACTCTGCTGACAAGTGTTGTTTGTTTTACAGGATGACGTCTGCAGTGTTGCGCTGCTTCCTTACAGCAAGTTTGGTTATGTCGACCGTCTCGGCAGTCACGTGTCCTGAAGTTTGTAACTGCACTCTGCTGACAAGTGTTGTTTGTTTTACAGGATGACGTCTGCAGTGTTGCGCTGCTTCCTTACAGCAAGTTTGGTTATGTCGACCGTCTCGACAGCCACGTGTCCTGAAGGTTGTAACTGTACAGAGATCAGATACGTCGAGTGTAGGGATGTCCCTCTGGCCCACTTAGCAATATCAACCTTCAAGTTACCTAATGCCTCATTGGTACAAAGACTCTTTCTTAGGAATAACAACATTTCCGTAATATATGGAAATGTTTTCTTAGAACTAAATGGTTTGGTAGAGTTGAGGATTACTCACAATAAAATGAGAGAGCTTCCCGCAGGACTCTTTGACCCTCTTAACAACTTGTCCAAACTCCAGCTCTACAGAAATAAACTTTCCACCTTATCTGCTCATCTATTTACCAACTTACAGCATCTTGTAGAACTGGACTTAGCCTATAACCATTTAACTGAAATTCCACCAAACACATTTGCCTCACTTTATAAACTTGAAACACTTGAGTTGCAGGGCAACAGAATACACAAGATAACAAAAGACAGCTTCAGTGGACTAAGTAACGTCAAGAAGGTTCACTTGTCTCACAACCAAATAGAAGATCTGGAAGAAGATCTATTTGAACACTTAGAATCACTAAACATCTTGTTCTTAGACGACAATAGCATTTCTCAACTTCATGGAGCTGTTTTCTGTCGGTTGGAATTAGAATATCTCATTTTATCCCATAATAAAATCACTAATATTACCGACCAACTTTTTACTGGTTCTCCATCATTTCGGGAGATAAATCTCAGCTACAACTCAGTTGTTGAGATATCTAAAGGGGCATTTTCCGGACAGGTCAACCTTACCATTCTGCATCTACATAACAACAGACTGCATCATCTTGATGTAGATCTGTTTCAAGGATTGGAGAAACTTTTTTATCTGGATCTCAGTAACAATAATTTAACAATTGACACAGGAACATTTGAATATCTTAAAGGACTTAAATATATATATATATACATTGACGCTAATCCTCACAGGTGCAACTGTTACCTCAACCAAACAATGCTTCGCTGGGAAGAGAGAGGTGTTAGACTACAAGGATCTTGTGTTGAATTTGCTGAAGAACAAGACGCGGCCTGTAGTGGTTCCTCCTCCTCAAGAGTAACCAACAATGTTCCTCCTCTACTGACATTACTTTGTGTCATATTGTCACTGTTTGTAAACATGTGTACTTGTGTAACTCCATGTTAAATAATGTATATTTACATATAAAGTATTAATATGGACACAATGTAGAAATAGACACAACGTTAAACATAACTAGGCTCCAGAACCATTAGTCCTATTTTCCTAAATTAAAGCAGTTGTTGAGATGTACCAGACCATCCATACCTGAGTGTCATACCTGAGACAGCTGCCTGTGCCTTAAACGTCACACTCGCATCAGAACGCATTTTCGACATAGGGCGAGAACCATTATTCCTGTTTTCTCATACGAACCAAGGAATTAAGACTGCTACTACTGCCAAATATATTACATGTGTATATTTGAAATCGCTCTGATTACAAGTCAAAAAATGATCAAAATAAGTTTAACATTAATTCTGAATAATTGTTGTAGTTACGAGCAGACTAACATAGCTAAGTCAACTTTCTTTACATTTTCTGAAAGCCCTAAGCTAGGCCATTAATACGTTACCCCGTTTATTCAAATTGGACCATTACAACCCAAAATATGACCAAAATAAGTTTTACATTAATTCTGAATAATTGGTGTAGTTACGCACAGACTAACATAGCTAAGTCAACTTTGTTCCTTAAAAAACAGCAGGAAGTTCCTATCCTGTTACAGGGACATATTAAGTTGCATGTGCCAAGGCTGTTACGGGTTGCCGATTACGTCACATATGATAAACCTGGTGTGATGTAGTTTATTATTCCTTAAACAATACCAGGAAGTTCCTATGCTGTTACAGGGATATATTAAGTTACATGTGCCAAGCCTGTTACGGACTGTCAGTTGCACTATACAGATATATGAATAGCACTCGAATTATCGCACTTGTGTGTGAGAGCGCTTTGGTCTGCGGGAATTGGGATGGGTGAGAGGGAGAGAGGGGGGGGGGGGCAGTACAAGTGTACTATCTTTCACAAAAGTAAATACCCACCTTCAGCTAAACCTGCGCAAAGGGTCACCTAATTCTCCGGCGTGCTTGCATAGATGGTATGAGAATTAAATTAGTCATGTGCTTCCCTTGCTGTCCAAAGGACGTGGCAGCCATGTCTCCTCTTAGCTCACTCACCTCACAGTTTAAAAAGCAATATTTCAGCAATCCTTCTACATTAACGGACAAACATTGCAAAGTTAACTTGAGTGCATCTGCAGGAAAGGTGTTCTTATGGTGTTTTATTAAACTGTGGACTAGAACTAAAATGATTCCAGTATTGGGTGCTACACTTAGAGACGTGAGTTTAATCAGCGAGTTGAAGCTCTTGTGTTGCCTATAGCGCAACTGGCTGAGGTGTGTTAGTTCAAATCTACAGTGGTGGGTAAACATTAGTTCGAATCCCGCTCAACATTCTTTTCTTTTTTATTTCTCTTTTCGTTGTTTCCTTCTTAACGGGAACCTTATTATTTATACTATAACCCGTGTGAAATATAACATTATACAAATGTTTTTATTCCGCATAGCCTTGTAACTTTCCCGCCGGGCTATGAATGCTGCAGTACGATTGCAATTTTAGAACTGAATGCTTTATAAGATATTAATTTCAATTGCTGGAAATAAATCACGGAACACGCCTACGTCAACTGTCAGTCACGTCTCCCGAAATTAATATTTCCCTTTAAATATTCACATTCAAAGGCATCTCTATATATTTCGTAGATGACGTAGACTATCACCGTATTAAAATATATAAGCGCGTAATACTGTAAAATAGGTTTTAATAGACATAAAATGCATTGTTACAAGACGTGGACGCAAGGGTATAATGTAACTCTAATACATTAAACAGAACAGAATGCAGTTGTAGATTACTTCAGCGGAAGCAACCTTTGCACCTAGCAAGGTTGCCATGTCATTTATTTCCAAGCACTACACAATGTTGCCATGTTCGCATCAACTAAGCTCAATTTCCAACATTGTGCCTTCATCCGATTTTCCATTCCTGGTAAAAAGCTGTACAGAATTAAGCACGCTTGTGAATTTTGTATTTCAGAAAATAAACATGCGAAAGGCGGGGATCGAACCCCCGGCAGCTAGAAGTTCGGAATCGCCCGGTTAGCGCCGTGTTTTGGAATACAAACTTTCGTCAAATGGAGGATCGTGATTCATTTTTTATATCTTAGCCGTGCAAGGAGAACGGAATCTCAAAGCTTTAAAAGATTTGACTATCACTCATAGCCTACTGTATTCCCATATTCCCCTTGTACTTACAAGAAAGTGAACAATAAGGCAATTACTGAAAATGTTTATCTCAACTAACACTATGAAGATAAAGGCATAGTTTGTAACAATGGTTAGTACAAGAGTAGAGAAAGTCATATAAGTGCTACACATCAGATTTTTTATATCGGTCTTTGCTTCTTTTATTCCAACAAATTACTGTATGCTCATATTTGATTTAATGAAATAATTTTTGTCTCAGAAAAATTGAAAATGCGACTGAGGGTTCCGGGAAATCCGGGAGTGTTGGAAGTGGAAGTGACGTCACCATTACGTGGTCAATAAGTTTTCCGTGCCCACGTACAATCATTTACTGAAATTCGCGAAATGGTACGATATATTAAGATATATGAATTGTAGATGTTTAATAATACAATAATATGAGCGTAAATGTGTGTGTGTGTGTGTGTGTGTGGGTGTGGGTGTGTTTGTGTGTGTCTGTGTGTGTGTCTGTGTGTGTGTCTGTGTGTGTGTGTGTGCGTGTGTGTGTGTGTGTGTGTGTGTGTGTGTGATGTAAGTTAATTTTAAAACCACTCAAATGATTTGATAGTTATTTCATATTTTAAAATCTCGATTTGTTGTAATGGAAGGTCCTGCTCCGGCCATTCGTCAAGGTGCAAATATGTCCAATACAATTATTGTCAATAAAGAACACTTTTGACGAAGAATAAAGACGACTCGTGTGAAATATTTGGAGCCATCTAGCTTCATGACGAATGTGTATAACTAACTGACGGTAAACATGTAAACAATGCTGTAATAAATTTCTACCTTGATTTGAATGAATTTGGTCATAATTTAATGATAAATGTCATGCAAAGTTTAATTTCTAAGATGAATTTGGCAACGTCATGTTAACATTAAGCATTGCGCTTGCCCAATAGCTTTGAGGTTCTTTGGGGACATTAAAAAATAGCAATTAATACGCTTAAACAAAGAGCTAAAGCTCTTAGGACACTACAAGTAACAAAAAATACACAAAATAAATAAATAAATGAAAGCACGGGGAAGAAAATATGCAAACCCTCTGTTAAACAATCACAAATACTACCGGAAGTAGAGCGAGTATAGGAAGCTGTGTGAATGGAGTACGTTGCATTTCACTCATATAGAAAACTGTATGTATTGTTTGCATAAGAGAGAGTGGAGCAGGAAGGGCAATTGTGCTACATAAAAGAAAAGTGAGAAGAGAAAGCCTTGTGGTTGTAATACGTTACATTTCTACTTCAATCATGTAGAAAATTGTCTGAGTTGTTTGTAGAAGACGGAGTAGAGAAGAAAGTGTGATAGCATTATGTAACAGAAAAGCGGGAAGAGAAAACCATGTGAATGAAAGCTGTTGCATAATAAAATTCATAACATAAAGCCTTAATGAAGAAACACATAGATTTGGCAATTTTCAAGGTGAACGAACGAACGATGAACCGTTCTTGGAGTTTGCCTACTTCTTACATACCAACATCCGACAGACAGACAGACAGACAGACAGACAGACAGACAGACAGACAGACAGACAGACAGACAGACAGAAAGACAGACAGACGCTGTCCTGCTTGCTCAAACCTATATCCAAAATTTATAACATTTTAAAAATAAACCACGAATTGTTTGCACTGTTTTCATGAGAAAACACCAACGCACATACACACAAAACACAAAAGTCAATACACACATACACACACACACACTGACACACACAAAGAGACACTTTTTGTAAACATGATTATTTGTTGGATTAAGAATGTATTTTCGGTGAAGTCTTGGTATCAGATGTTTGCCTGAAATACGAGACTTGCTATCGCCTATCCCAGGCAGGCAGGCGCTAGAGGAAGCAAAACTGTGTTAGTTTATACCTTACATAATGATAGCAATGGCATGAGATATTGTGTAACTGAAATACCAACCTGTCTTTATTAGCTGGCTATTGCTTTTCTTTTGCTGCTGAACAAATACATTTCGTGTGTGCAAATGATATTTGTATCACATGCCTGATTTCACAGCATGTTCAGCTGCACAATAGGGCAAGACTCTGATTGGAGGCAGCCGATCATTAAATTTTGCGGCATCTATTATCAGCATTATTCATGTTATATTCTATAGCTAATTGTAAATAAACTTACTTACATAAACCTTAAAATGCGCAGTTAGTATAATTCTGTTTCATGAATTATCGTAAATAAAGAAAATCAGTAAAATTTAAAATATACATAGAGTCACTGTAATACGTTTACTGAATTATCACAAACAACGAAAAATAATGACGTTGAAAATACGCAGTGATTCCTGAATGATCACAAATAACGAAATGTGTTTCAGCCAGAGAGATTTGAATTTCCCTTTATCCAAGAAACAAGCTTGTTTACCCTACTGGTTAGTTAGTATTGGTGTTGCGCTTTTTGGAAATAATCAAATTCCACCTACAAAATCTCAGGTTAGGGTTTTTTAAATACTCTTCAAAAGTTCAGAAAGACGATAATAAACAAGAATGGATTAAAAATCCGTTTTGCACCATCGTCATCATTTCCGCTGATCTTTCCATTAGATTAAAAGAAAGTTTTTTGGAAATATCTGTGGACATTTCACTGAATATAAAAATCTGATGTGTTGCACTCACACGACTTTCTCTATTCTTGTTCTGACCACTTTTACAAGGTCTCATTCCTATATCTTCTTCGTACTGATTGAGATAAACATTTGCAGAAATTATCTTATTGTTTATTTTCTTGTAGGTACAAGGGGAATATGGGAATACAGTAGTAGGCTTTGAGCAATAGTCAAATCTTTTAAAGTTGTCAAGTTCCATTCTCTTTGCACGGTTAGCATATAAAAAAGGAATATCGATGTTCCATTTCGCAGAAGTATTAGTTTCCCAAAACTCACACACATAACAAGCAATGTATCAGAAAGTATGGTTTACTCTACCAAAATAATAATAATAATAATAATAATAATAATAATAATAATAATAATAATAATAATAATAATAATAATAATAATAATAATAATAATAATAATAATAATAATAATAATAATAATAATAATAATAATAATAATAATAATAATAATAATAATAATAATAATAATAATAATAATAAAAAAATTTAAAAATTAAAAAAAAAAAAAACCTATTTAGACATAAATTGTGTGCTTTAGCTATATATACATATTTGTATAGTAAGATTTGGTCTATCTCTTACGGTTTACCAGTTATACAAAGGTTGTTTTAAAAAAAATAGTTTCTTGTTTAACGACGCTGTCAATTGCCAGGATCACATCAGCGTCGCCGGTGTGTCGGAATTTTGTCCCGCAGGAGTTCTTTTACATGCCAGTAAATCTACTGACATGGAGCTGTCGTTTTTAAGCACACTTAAAAACCATCGGCCTGGGCCGGATTTGAACCCGCGACCTTGGGAACAGTAGGCCAGCGTCTAACCAACTGAGTCACCCAGACCGACAAACTACCCGCGACCTTGGGAACAGTAGGCCAGCGTCTAACCAACTGAGTCACCCAGACCGACAAACTACTCGCGACCTTGGGAACAGTAGGCCAGCGTCTAACCAACTGAGTCACCCAGACCGACAAACTACCCGCGACCTTGGGAACAGTAGGCCAGCGTCTAACCAACTGAGTCACCCAGACCGACAAACTACTCGCGACCTTGGGAACAGTAGGCCAGCGTCTAACCAACTGAGCCACCCAGACCGACAAACTACCCGCGACCTTGGGAACAGTAGGCCAGCGTCTAACCAACTGAACCACCCAGACCGACAAACTACTCGCGACCTTGGGAACAGTAGGCCAGCGTCTAACCAACTGAGTCACCCAGACCGACAAACTACTCGCGACCTTGGGAACAGTAGGCCAGCGTCTAACCAACTGAGTCACCCAGACCGACAAACTACCCGCGACCTTGGGAACAGTAGGCCAGCGTCTAACCAACTGAGTCACCCAGACCGACAAACTACTCGCGACCTTGGGAACAGTAGGCCAGCGTCTAACCAACTGAGCCACCCAGACCGACAAACTACCCGCGACCTTGGGAACAGTAGGCCAGCGTCTAACCAACTGAGTCACCCAGACCGACAAACTACTCGCGACCTTGGGAACAGTAGGCCAGCGTCTAACCAACTGAGCCACCCAGACCGACAAACTACTCGCGACCTTGGGAACAGTAGGCCAGCGTCTAACCAACTGAGTCACCCAGACCGACAAAATACCCGCGACCTTGGGAACAGTAGGCCAGCGTCTAGCCAACTGAGTCACCCAGACCGACAAACTACTCGCGACCTTGGGAACAGTAGGCCAGCGTCTAACCAACTGAGTCACCCAGACCGACAAACTACTCGCGACCTTGGGAACAGTAGGCCAGCGTCTAACTAACTGAGCCACCCAGACCGACAAACTACCCGCGTCCTTGGGAACAGTAGGCCAGCGTCTAACCGAGTCACCCAGACCGACAAACTACTCGCGACCTTGGGAACAGTAGGCCAGCGTCTAACCAACTGAGCCACCCAGACCGACAAACTACTCGCGACCTTGGGAACAGTAGGCCAGCGTCTAACCAACTGAGTCACCCAGACCGACAAACTACCCGCGACCTTGGGAACAGTAGGCCAGCGTCTAACCAACTGAGTCACCCAGACCGACAAACTACTCGCGACCTTGGGGACAGTAGGCCAGCGTCTAACCAACTGAGTCACCCAGACCGACAAACTACTCGCGACCTTGGGAACAGTAGGCCAGCGTCTAACCAACTGAGCCACCCAGACCGACAAACTACTCGCGACCTTGGGAACAGTAGGCCAGCGTCTAACCAACTGAGTCACCCAGACCGACAAACTACCCGCGACCTTGGGAACAGTAGGCCAGCGTCTAACCAACTGAGTCATCCAGACCGACAAACTACTCGCGACCTTGGGAACAGTAGGCCAGCGTCTAACCAACTGAGTCACCCAGACCGACAAACTACTCGCGACTTGGGAACAGTAGGCCAGCGTCTAACCAACTGAGCCACCCAGACCGACAAACTACTCGCGACCTTGGGAACAGTAGGCCAGCGTCTAACCAACTGAGTCACCCAGACCGACAAACTACTCGCGACCTTGGGAACGGTAGGCCAGCGTCTAACCAACTGAGTCACCCAGACCGACAAACTACCCGCGACCTTGGGAACAGTAGGCCAGCGTCTAACCAACTGAGTCACCCAGACCGACAAACTACTCGCGACCTTGGGAACAGTAGGCCAGCGTCTAACCAACTGAGTCACCCAGACCGACAAACTACTCGCGACCTTGGGAACAGTAGGCCAGCGTCTAACCAACTGAGTCACCCAGACCGACAAACTACTCGCGACCTTGGGAACAGTAGGCCAGCGTCTAACCAACTGAGCCACCCAGACCGACAAACTACAAAGGTTGTTCGGAGTAAATATGACTTCATGGGTTACAGCCAGAAAATTCAAGATATACATTTCATTTGTCATAAAAATATCTCAAACATATGATATTTTAATGAAATTCGTTTGAGTCATTTTCAACAAAATGATATATTTCGAAAAATGTTCCATGTAAAGGGTAGTTTAGGGTGGAGGAATCCTTGAAAGACATTAAACTTAAATACCAACTTTGGTTTATAATCGGCTTTGGTTTTTCAGTTATGTTGTCCATATACTGAAAGACACACACACACACACACACACACACACACACACACACACACACACACGCGCGCGCGCGCGGAGCTTTTTCTAAAAAAAATTTATTTATTTATTTTAATTTTATTCTGGGGGCCTCAAAAATTATTTCTGGTGAAATTTGGCATCGAATTTTTAGGTGGAATACAATACTTTTTCTACTTTACTATACGCAATAGAGAAAGTAAACATGTATTAACTAGCAAAAAGGGCAGGTGTAAAAGTAAATCAGAGTCCTAAAACTCTAGTGAAAAGAGTTTTACTAATATTGTCCAAAATGTAGTGATCGAATATTGTTTTAGGAATTTCGTCGATCCATACTATAAACATAAACGGCCTGTGAAGGTTTTGGAATTATTTATCCAAGTCCTCGAATTTGATACTTTCAGAATTAACCCTGATTTGTCCATAAGGGTTGGATGCACAGTTGGTGTGATTTTTAAGATATGTAGGGTAGCCCTTTTATAGTTCAATATTTTAGAGTTAAACAGTGTGAATTTCTACATATGTGTTGGATTTACAGTAAGGGAACTTTTTGATAGATCTAAGTTACCAGTTCTTGTTGCTACGTCCAATAATTCAGTATTTTGAGAGTTAAATGGCTCAGATATGTACATAGCTTTTGCATATAGTACCTACGGGTAGTATTTGAGAGTTACCAGTTCCTATCATGTGAGCGTTAAGCATTGTAAACTTCTATATAAGGAAGGGAACTGATAAAAGTAATTTTTGAGAGATGTAAGGCAACCAATTATTTTGACTAACTCCTGCAATACAACAATAGTTTCATATTAAAGACTTTACATTTCTATACAAGGCTTGAATATATGGTAATGGCAGTTTTAGAGAGTTATAAGGTAATCTGTGGATTTAGCCGCTCCTATAACACTAGGCCGCAACAGTTTCCCGTTTTTGATCAACATTGGGCATTTCCATGGGAAAAAACGCGGTGATTTCGAAAATTATAACAGTTTTTCCATAACACCTATCATTTTTATGCAATTCGAAATTTTATTAATTAAGCTAGACACTAGACCTATACAGTAATACGTACGTATGCATGAAGCTATAATTATTATGATTATTATAGGTGTATAACTTTATAACTAAAGATGAATAGCACTCATTGTGGATCTTGAGAGTTACTGTAAATACTGTACGTATATTTACAAACTAAACCACCCCTTGTGTTCTTCCGTGATGAGCTGATGACTAGCTAAGCAGTTTGAGTGTGAGCGAGCGAGCGAGCGAGCGAGCGAGAGACTAGTATTTATTCATCTCTGGGCGACCATGTGCAGGCAATAACGCTTTCAGCCATTGAATCTTAGACAAACATCCGTTACTTACTCACCCTTATAGGCACACGTCTGTCTTAAGATAGATATATCTCAACTTTAGCTGCTTCTTATAACTCGCAGTGATCGAGTTGTAGTGCGATTTCCGGAAAAGGTTTATCATTTCTATTTTTTTATTTTTAGTTCGTATTGTGTCGTGGTACATTTTAACATTGGCTAAAATGTGTGAACAATCCTAATAACCTTCTTTTCTTGCTACAGAAGCAGAAAACTAACATTACATCATTTATTAAAAAGGTGTATTTTGTATATTTTAATGTTAAGCTGTGGGCTCCACATACTGTTTGCAAAACATGTAGTGAAGGACTAACGCAGTGGTACAATGGAAAACAGAATTAATCAATCAAGTTCGGGATTCCTATGATATGACGTGAACAAAAAATCATTATGATGACTGTTACTTCTGCATGTGTAACGTATCTAGGTACAATAAAAAAAAATAAGTCAAACATTAAATATCCAGATGGTTTTGCATCATGTCTAAGACCTGTGCCACATGGAGTAGATCTCCCTATTTCTGTTCCACCAACCTAACTACAGGATACTGAGAATCCAGTCTCTGGGCGGGTCAACAGAAAATTCCAATGTTGATGAGCATTTCCCAGCACACACTGGTGAAGACAAGTCACAGCATTTTAGTCAAGAAGAGTTGAACGACTTAGGTCTTACCAAGGACAGGAGCGGATTACTAGGATCGAGATTAAAAGAGAAAAATATTCTGGGCCCAGACAACACATTTTCCTGGTATAGGAATAGAGATAAAGAATTTACCAAGTTCTTTAAGATGAAAGACCAGCTTGTTTATTGCAGTGATGTGCCAGGTTTAATTCAACAACTGAGAAGACCATCATATGATAGTAACGACTGGCGTTTATTTATTGATGCTTCCAAACGAAGCCTAAAACCGTCTTATTGCATAATAAAAGTGACTTTGTCTCAATACCACTTGCACATTCTGTGAGAGTCATATGGAAACCTTGAAATCATTTTAGAAAATATTAATTACCAGGAACATCAATGGCTATTGTGCGGGGACCTAAAGGTATCCAGTATCTTACTAGGGTAACAAGGAGGTAATACAAAATAGCCATGTTTTTATGCGAATGGGACAGTAGAGATAGGATTAAACATTGGACAACGAGAGAATGGTCTAAGAGTAAGTTTAACATCAGAAGAAAAAAATTTAATTCGTGGCAGTCTAGTTGATCCAAAGAAAACTTTATTACCTCCATTGCATATAAAACTGGGTACTATGAAACAATTCATGAAAGCATTGGACAAAAATGGTTCGTGTTTCAAATATTTGAGTAGTAAATTTTCTGTGATGTCTGAAGCTAAGATAAAAGAGGGCGCATTTAATGGACCTCAGATAAGACAGCTAATGAAGGACAGTGCATTTTTGGATGTCATGAATGACGGAGAACTTCAAGCATGATCTGCTTTCAAAGAAGTAGTCAATAAATTCCTGGGAAATACAAAGCATTCGCAATATGAAGTAATTGTGAGAAATATGTTAGAAAAGTTACTAATACTTGAGTGTAATATGAGTTTAAAACTTCACTGTTTGCATTCGCATCTAGACATTTTTCCTGATAATTTAGGATACCTCGGCGATGAACAAGGGGAAAGATTCCATCAAGAAATGAAAGAGATGGAGAGGGGATATCAGGGTTGGTGGAATGTTGCGATGCGATGCTAGCGGACTACTGTTGGTAATTGAAAAGGGAAACCAACTTGAAATATGTGTTATTATTGTGCTATTTATTCTCACATAAAATAAAGCAAGGAGATATGTAAGTAAAGTAACTCAAAACTCATATATGTGTATAATAAAACAACTTTAACCGTAATTCTTACTTTCTCTGCTACGTATAGTAAGTAGGGCAAGTACTGTATTGTCTCCAAAAATTCCATGTAGATATTTCACCGGAAATATGTTTTGAGGCCCCCGAATCCAAAAAGCATTTTTAGAAAAAGAACAGTGTCTGTATATGCGTGTATATGTGTGTGTGCGTGTGCGTGCGTGCGTGTGTGTGTGCGTGCGTGTGTGTGTGTGTGTGTGTGTGTGTGTGTGTGTGTGTGTGTGTGTGTGTGTGTGTGTGTCTGCCTGCCTGTGAGCACCATAAGTCAAAAGCGAAAAGTCGGTTGAAATCCAAAGCTGGTATTTACGTCTTAATATCTTTCAAGAGTGCGACGAGAATATTTCGAAGAAAATTCCTCCAACCTAATTCTGGGCCCTTATGACCTAGTTGTCGACGGGCGGGCCCTTAAACAACACTCACTCACCCAACCTAATCCATTCCAGCCTTTGCTTGGAAAATTTTGATTTTCTGGAGAATGGCTCTAACGATTTTGATTAAAATGATATATGTTTCAGGTATACATATTTATGGGAAATTAAATACGTATTTTGAATTGTTTGCCTATAACCTATGTAGTGCTGTTTGCTCTTGATGAGTTTAGCATAACTAGCAAATTGTAAGATACATTTAAACCAAATCTTTCTAAACACAAAAGTGTAGATCTCGTTAAAACACAAATTAGGTCATTTTTTGGGGGGGGGGGGGGAGTGAACTATTTCGGACATATTCCTTGTTATTTGTCCGTGGTTTGGATTACTCAATACTTTCGTGAAATGGAAGATGATTATTCAGTTATTTATATCTTAGCGATGCAAAGAGAACGGAATTTGAAAGCTTTAAACCATTGGAGTATCACTCAAAGCCTACTGTATACCCTTATTTCCATTATACCTACAAAGAAATAATTTATGCAATTGTTATCTCGACTAGATGAATGAGATAGAGGAATATTCCCACTTAAACCGCCATTTTAATAAACATAAATACAAACACATAAATACCAAACACAACCGATATCTCCAATATAGCTGATGTAATGAAACTGTCATTTGAAATGTAATGTGTGTCTTATGGACATTGACACTTTCTACCCGAATGAAGAAAGCTCCACAAGTTACATCTAACATGACGACATAATGTTAATTATTTGCGGAAATTCGCGGCGTGAGCTGAGAGAAAAGAAGCGCTGAGACCGTCACTCTTTTCAACCAGGAATGTCGAAACATAAAACTATCTGTGTGTGTGTGTGTGTGTGTGCATGTGTGCGTGTTTGTGTGTGTGTGTGTGTGTGTGTGTGTGTGTGTGTGTGTGTGTGTGTGTGTGCGTTTCATTGCAAGAAGCCGAATGGCAAAGTGCCTGGGTATTACCACAGACAAAGGTCCCCTGTTCCGAGCACATGTCGCGGGTATAACGCACAAAGCTCACAACATCATAATGAGGAGCAAAATCTCCAGGCTTGGTAGAAACATTGGCACAGTGCCATATCATTCAGTAATACTGTAATGTGTTCACGTGCCAGCGCCTGCCTGGCACATAGAATGTACGCATCTATCTGAAACAACTGATGAGTAAGACCCAGAGGAAATGTCTGCTCCAACTGACAGGGACATTTTCTACCACCAGCCGGTAGACCGGTAGGTAATATTAGGACTGTTACCACTGTGAGATAAATAGGACCTTGTGTCGGAGTGGGACGAGTGTCACATTCTCCCAAAGTTAGAAGAACGTCTCAAAATGAAGCACTTGCAACCGGCACGTGGACTGATCACGGTCGTACATACCTCCATGGATTCCAACTCAGTGAGCCGCAGATGCGGGGCTAGGGAGACGCTATGGGAATGTCCGCTCACAGATTCCTGCACAATCAGAGCATCTACCAAATTATAAGGTACAGGAAACTGTGGACATGGGTCAACAAGACCCCAGATGCGGGGCTAGGGAGATGGTATGGGAATGTCCACTCACAGATTCCTACACAATCAGAGCATCTACCAAATTATAAGGTACAGGAAACTGTGGACATGGGTCAACAAGACCCCAGAGGCGGGGCTAGGGAGATGGTATGGGAATGTCCGCTCACAGATCCCTACACAATCAGAGCATCTACCAAATTATGAGGCACAGGAAACTGTGGACATGATTCAACAAGACCCCAGATGCGGGACTAGGGAGACGGTATGGGAATGTCCACTCACAGATTTCTACACAATCAGAGCATCTACCAAATTATAAGGTACAGGAAACTGTGTACATGGGTCAACAAGACCCCAGATGCGGAGCTAGGGAGACGGTATGGAAATGTCCGCTCACAGATTCCTACACAATCAGAGCATCTACCAAATTATAAGGCACAGGAAACTGTGGACATGGGTCAACAAGACCCCAGACGCCTGCTCTACCACACCCAAAGTCCTCTACATGCAGAGAAGACACTCAACTATATGTATATAGATGTAAATTAAATTTACCAGAGTGTAATTAACAATGTAAAACAAATCAACTTTATAAGAAAGCATAATAAAGACCGGAACACAGTCTGGTTTTTAAAATGGGTACCAGACTTCCCGAATTTATCATTTAAAGTAATTAGATCACTTCTGGCAACTTCGAGATACACATTACATTTTTCCATCAAATATTCTAAGTTTGTTCCATTTTAAATAATATCGTCTCATTTTAACCAATTAAAAGATAAAATTTATGTTCTGTGGAGAGTTTTGATAAGTCTAATGCCATATGAAAGATGCTGAATATCCACATTTAGTTCTGTGTTTAATAAAGCTTCGTTTTTGCGTTGTGCTGTTGAGAGTTTTATGTTGAAGACGATTCTTTCTCTGCTTGTTTAAGAACGTCACAGAGACAATAAAAATAGACAATATTCCATGAATGTTTCCTTCCTTATCGTGGCTCTTATCAATATCCTGTTAAACGCAACAGAAATGTGAAATATCAAGAGCAGTTTTCTGGTAAATCAGAGTGATTATTTCAAATATACACAAGTACTCGTATATTTGGTTGTAGTAGCAGTCTTCTGTTGACAAAGTAACATTTTCTCATTATTTCGTATCATATATGCCATGAGAGATTAGTGTCAGTAATGCAAGTTCCGATAAAATTGTCCACCTAATAATACCGTTGGTGTCATTTGGACCCAAAGTGTCTATTGTAACCCATTTGTCATACAATGTATAATAACTAACATTACAGAAACCGTTGTGAGATTATTCCTTGGTTATATATTTAGTACTTCTAAATATGAAATGTTGCACTCACATGATATTCTCTACTCGCTCATGTACAATTCCTACATCAACTTCATGTGAATCGAGATGATAATTAGGATTTATAATTTTCTTGTAGGTGAGTGCAAGTGAAATATGGGAACTTAGTCGCCCTTGTACGATAGTTGAACCCATTAAGAGCTACCGGTTATGTGATGACTTGAAATATTTGCATGACTAAAAAATAAAATAAAAATAACGTATTCCTCTTTGGTTAAAGGAAAATTCAGATAGGTACATAACAAGTAATATCTCGGAAATGGTTAATTCCACAAACAATTATACGATCCTAAGCTGTATGGGTTATACAATGGGAATAACGTAACACTGTAAGCTTAAGGAATAGTAAGACATATTATGAACTGCCCCTCCGAAGGAGTGTCGCCTTGTCGTGGCGGAGGGGCTCAGTACCTGAACCAGACGGCCTACTAAGTGCTCTGTCGACTACTGGTAGGCAAGAGGTGAGGGGAAGCAAAGAACATTCCAAACGGGTAGATGAGGCTCGGTAGTCTTGGTCGACAACTCATCTAGGAGAAGAGGACTCCGAAATCAAACTCCCCCAGGGGCTCCTACTACGGTAGGTACGGGTTTGGCGTACCCGGGGCCCCGAGCCATACTCTCGATTGGGTTCCTCCAAGAGGTGAGAGGGCACATGCCAAACGCGCAATAAACTTTGGTCCACTTTTGTGTTTGACCTCCCACCTGTTACCTCCCTGTACACAGTCTGATGGATAACCTACGCGCGGGTGACGCAAGGGGTGACTGGGTAATCGCGTAAGCCCCAGCCCCTGGTTATCATGTAGGATCTGTGTGCATATCCGCTGATAAAGGTCAGTCCCGGGGAGGGGCCATTGCATGAGCTGATGCACTCCTGAAGGCGATTGGGTCCCTCTGTCTATACATTGGGAGGTGAGACCCTAGGGTGAGCAAGGTCCAGGCCAGGACTCTCACCTAAGCCGGGGTGGCGCCCAGGATGTGAGCATGCCATCGGAGACATTTGCAATGGTGGAGGATTAATGCGCCATGAGTTCCAAAACTCAAAACAAAAACAAACCAAAAGTGTATGTAAAGGAAGTAGTCGAGTGTTGGTGTCCTCGCTACTTAGTCATTTCGAGAACTGAGGAAGGGAAAAAGTTTCTTTCGGCGAGCCCATTTATAATTCAGAAGGGCCTGGATAAGATAGCTGGTCCAGTGAAGTCATGCACTAGATGGCGTATTGGCACGCTTCTAGTAGAAGCGCATTCAGCAGAACAGGCAGCTAAAATACAAAAAGCAAACCTGTTGGCCAGCTATCCAATATGTGTTGACCTTCATAAGACGTTGAACTCGTCACGCGGCGTCGTTAATACCCGCGCATTAGACGGACTCAGTGTTGAAGAGATTAAGGAAAACCTAGAAGATCAAGGTGTTACCTGTGTGTATCGGGTTCATCGCAAAGAAAGCGGTGAATTGAAGCCTACTCGTACCCTGTTCCTGACCTTTGATCGGGTAGATCTCCCACAAAGGATTAAGGCAGGGTATGAATCCATCGAAGTTAGGCCGTTCATTCCGAACCCACTCAGGTGTTTCAAGTGCCAGCGCTTTGGACATACAAGCGAGCTTTGTAAGGGACTAGCTACATGCCCTCAATGTGGAGATGAACTCCACGATGGTGCATGTACTACAGCTCCTTCATGTGTTAACTGCAGAGGTGAACATCCATCTAGTTCCCGAGACTGCCCCCGCTTTGTAGAGGAAAGAGCGATTCAAGAGATACGGGTTAAAGAGAAGGTGCCCTTCTCAGAAGCCCGGAAGATCTTGCGTCTACGCCAACCCTCTGTTCCCAGATCTGGAACCTATAGCTCTGTTGCAGCTAAAACGGTAGCGAGCAGAGAGATCGCAACGCAGACCAGCGATTTCAATGGGGCAACAATTTCTGAAAAGACACTTGTTGCCCGTAGCTCTATTCCAAAGCCCTCAACATCGGCACGCACATCTGCGTCAACGTCTACAAAGTCCGTAAGTGCAAAGAACATCAGCGTCACATCACCATCAAAATCATCAAGATTAACACAAGAAAGAAGCAAGCCCGTAAGATATGATGCCTCACCGATCAAGTTCAAGAAGACTTATACAAGAAACGACTTCCTCAAGGAAAATGGCACTTCCGATCCCAGTGCATCTAAGGGATATAAGAGTCCCCGAACATCTCCTCGAAGATCTCGAAAATCCTCTTCTGGAGAATCTTCAGGGGTGGACTCAGACCGGCGTCTTTCATCTTCGCCGGTCCCCATTAGCAACCGGTTCGAGACACTCGAACCCAAGTTTGCTATGGGAAGACGCACGTCCTCGGCAGAGGACATGGATTTGGACCAATCTGCCCACACTGGGAGACCCCCAGTGGAAAAGAGGCGCGAAAAAGCGTCCGAAAAGAACGTCAGCCCAAGAGAGAAAAGGGCTAAATTAGTTCGACAACCGCCTGCTCCAAAGTAATGAAGAGTTACCTTGGAATTACCTATCCCATACACAATGCAATATGACTATCCTACAATGGAACGTACGTGGCATTCGAACTCAAAGGCCAGAACTTGAGCTCTTGCTCAAAGAAAACGAACCTCTGGTCGCATGTTTGCAAGAGACTAAGCTGCGTCCTCGAGACGCTTTCCATCTAAGGCGATACACCCCAGTACGGTGTGATGTTTCACCAGAAGAGGGTGTACCGGCACATGGCGGCGCTATGATACTTGTCAGAGATGACGTATATATATGCAAACTCTACCTTTGCACTCTGATATACAATCAGTTGCTGTATGGATTAAACTGCCAAACATACATTTCACCATCTGTAATGTTTATTTGCCTCCGTCCCATGACTTCTCGCACATTGATTTAGAAGATCTAGTTTCCCAGTTGCCAACACCGTTTCTGTTGGTGGGAGACTTCAATGCGCACCACCCACTTTGGGGTTCAAGTCGCGCTTGTGCGAGAGGTAAACTCATTTCCGATTTCTTGGACAGTCACAACCTAGCTCTCCTCAACACTGGAGAGCCTACATTCATTTCGGACTCCCACAGCACCTTCTCACACCTTGATCTTGCAGTTTGTTCACCTCAGTTGGCAGTCTCCTTACAATGGAATGTCATCTCTGATTTACACTCTAGTGACCACTTCCCATGTCTTATTAGTCTCTTGACGCAACATACATATTCCACACGTATGCCCAGATGGCGTTTGGACCATGCCAACTGGAACATTTACACCCAGTTGGCTGTTTTTGCGTACAACGAGCACGACTCAGTAAATAATTTGGCGCAGCATCTCAAGGAGACGATTCTCTCTGCTGCTAAACAATCGATTCCGCGGTCGACTACACACCCCCGTCGATTTCCCGTCCCCTGGTGGACGGAAGAATGTCGGAATGCCATTCGTGCTCCAAGGCGTGCACTTAGGGATTTCCAACGTCACCCTACTTTGGAAAACCTAATCGAATACAAGAAAATGCGCGCCAGGTCCAGACAAGTCATTAAGGATAGCAAAAGGTCATCATGCAGCAAATTTGTAGCTTCATTTAACCGACACACACCTTCCTCGGTTGTGTGGGATAGATTAAGGCGTGTTGCAGCTAAAACGACCCAAATACCAATAGCGGGACTAAAAACACCCACAGGAGCTGTTGTTGATTCATTTGAAGTGGCCAATACCTTTGGCAGTGCTTTCGCACAAGTGTCTAGCTCGGAAAACTACTCCCCTGCGTTCCTTCCAATTAAAACTCAGGTGGAATCTCAAGGCTTCTCGTTTCGTTCAAGAAACGTAGAAGATTACAATCGCCTTTTCACCATGGCAGAGCTGGAGCATTCCCTGAAATCTTCGCGATGTTCAGCACCAGGACCGGACGGTATTCATGTACAAATGTTACAACAGCTCTCTCCTGAAGGTAAGGCATTCCTGCTCGAGGTCTATAATCGTGTTTGGGTTGACAATATACTCCCAGAAAATTGGCGGGAGGCCACCGTTATTCACATCTTGAAGGCTGGGAAGGACCGTCATCTTCCCTCCAGCTATCGTCCTATTTCCCTCACCAGTTGCGTTTGCAAGGTGATGGAACGCATGATCAATGGACGATTGGTATGGTGGCTAGAAAGTCGTAACCTACTGACTAATATCCAGTGTGGTTTTCGACGACGCCGTTCAACTGTTGACCATCTTGTGTCAATATCGACACAGATAATGGACGGGTTTATGAAGAACTGTCAAACTGTTGGCATATTTTTCGATCTTGAGAAGGCTTATGATACGTGCTGGCGAGCAGGGATTCTACGTTCCCTGTATGCCTGGAACATACGTGGACGCCTACCACTTTTCATTCAGGAGTTTATGAAGGACCGCTTTTTCCGAGTAAGGGTCGGCTCGGTTTTTTTTAATTCTTTTGTTCAGGAGGAGGGAGTACCTCAGGGTTCGGTGCTAAGTGTCACGCTCTTTGCTATAGCAATTAACTCCATCTGGAAATGTGTTCCACCTGGAGTTTCGTCATGCCTATTCGTAGACGACTTCGCTGTCTATTGCACTTCTCAGCGCACGGCGTTCTTACAACGGCGCCTGCAGCAATGTTTGGACAAGCTTAGAGAATGGAGCATGAAAAACGGCTTCCGTTTCTCAACTGAGAAGTCAATCTGCGTTAATTTCTGGCGCCGTAGGAGACGATTACCACCTTCGCTCCGTTTTGGTCCAGATTCACTTCCCTTCGCAGAAGAGACGCGCTTCCTGGGTTTGATCTTGGACAGGAAGCTTAGTTGGTCGTCACATATTGCACAGCTAAGAGCGAGATGTGACCGTTCCCTAAATATTATGCGAGTACTGAATGGCAAATCGTGGGGAGCGGATCGGACAATTTTGTTGCGAATATATCGCGCATTAGTCCGATCCAAGCTAGACTATGGGTGTATTGTTTATTCGTCAGCACGACCATCTGTGCTGAGAAGATTAGACGTGGTTCATAATAGGGGCATCCGCATTGCAAGAGGAGCTTTTCCAACAAGCCCAGTGGTGAGCCTTGTGCTGATCGCACTTATTTTGTTTTATGGAGGCACCTCCTTTTGTTTCGCGACTCTTGTTTTCCCCGCTGGGTTGCGCTAGTGTTTTTTCTATGGGTTTCCTCTCGGTCTGACGGTTGTAGAGACAGTCAGTCGGAGTGCTCCTTTCTCGGCGTGCAGGGTAAGTTGTTTGGTTTTAACTAGGGCTCAGGCCGTGAAATACAGATTGGTTTTCAGACCGTTACTTGCCTGGGAGGTGCTTCTAATGCGGACGAATTAAATGTAATCTTGTAACAAGTAATTCTTGTAACCCGTAGGATATCCACGCGAAACATTTAGGCATTTTCAGATAGGCTTGAAGACTGCCCAACTCCTCGCTTTGAGAGGGAGTTGAATGGGGTTATGTAAATTGGTTTTGTTTTCACCTGTATTTCTGTTGTGTTTTCGGCTTCCATTTCTGTTTAAAGGTTTGCTATACCGATTAATCATTCCTGTTAACAAATGTATAATTTATTGATCCATAAATGTTATAGTTCTTGAAATTTTTAGTGCTCTCTTCTCTTCAGTTCCTTCCCCCCCCCCCTTTCACGATTGTACCTAAGCCCCTATGGTGCAGCCTTTACGCCGAGTCCGCAGAACCTCCTCTGCAACATCGGCGTGAGATTCTCTTGGCAAATTATGGTTGTGCGCTTAGATGTATGCCTAAGCACCCAACGTTCGCTTCTTTTTTCACCACCACGCTAAGAGAACGATATAGAAATAGCACCCTTAATCCAAAGCCTGCGCGGTTCCGTTTCCAAGAGCTCCTAGTGAAGCTTGGAGTGGAACTGCCTGTGATGTTCGCCAAGGGCGAGAGACTTTACCCCCCTTAGCTATCTGGTACGCCCCATGTAGATCTTGGGATGACCATACACCAGAAGTCCACGATGCCTATTTCAAGCATCCGCACGTGTTTCTTAGAATTTTTGTCAGGCTACACTGACCGTCCATATATTTACACCGATGGGTCAAAGGGCTCCAACGGTGTTGGATGTGCTTATGTTTATGGAACCGAACCATATACATTCGGTTTTCCAAATAGCACCTCCATTTTTACTGCAGAGCTTTATGCAATTTATCGAGCCGTTTTGTATGTTCGTCGTAAATTAGGTGACTGCCTGATTTTGAGGGATTCCCTTAGTGCACTGCAGAGCCTTTGTCATTTGTACAACCCCCACCCTATTGTACAACGTATCCAGGATGCCCTCCATGTTTTACACGCTTCTGGCGTTGACGTGGTGTGTGCATGGATTCCTGGTCACGTAGGTTTGCCGAGAAATGAAATGGCAGATTTAGCAGCAAAGACGGCAGCTACAGAACCTAGTATTACCATCTCACGTGTTACTTCGGAAGACTTTAGGCTTGAAGTGCGGAGAGCGGTGCTGTCGTCCTGGCACGACGAGTAGTCAACTCTCCGCGGTAATAAGCTTAGAGAAGTGAAAGAACTTCCGATAAACTGGGTAACTTCCTGTCGCACATCTCGTCGCGAGGAGGTTAGTTTGGCTCGATTAAGAATAGGCCACTGCAATTTTTCGCATGGTTACCTATTTAAAAGGGACCCTGCGCCTCTATGTCCGCTGTGTGACAACCTTTTGTCAGTTCGCCACGTGTTGCTAGAGTGTTGCTCTCTAGCGCACCTTCGGGGTTCTCTGCAGCTGCCTGCCAGACTTGCAGAGGTCCTAGCGGACGACAAAACAGCGGTTGATAGAGTTTTTAATTTTTTAGCGGAGTGCAATATCAATTTGAGGATTTAAATTTTGTAATTATCTGTTTCTGCTTTTGGACGCATTTATCCCCTTGTTTCATATCTGGCTATTGCCACTGCCTTTTGCCTTTGTAAACGTTTCTTGTTGCTAGTATCTTTATTTTTGGAATGCAATTTATGTCTGGCTATTGCCAGGAATCTTTTAAGGGCGCTGATGACCTAGAAGTTGAGCGCCCTTAAACCAAACCAAACCAAACCAAAATATTATGAACTGGTCACTATCCGATGGCTTACAATTTCGTTCCCTTTGAATGACCAAGGGGGAAACAGATGTGTTCTTATTTGAGAAAATGTATTGAACATTCAAGCCAAAAACAAGAACTACATCGGAAATAAAAGAAAAGGAAAAGAGAACTGCGTTTTTACATAGTAAGACTTTGTCCATCTTGTGGTAGACATCAGAGACTATTACCAGAAAATTCAAGATATACAGTTCATTCGTAATTAAACTATCATAAACATATAATAATTCAATCAAAGCTATTAGAGCCATTTTCAAGATCAAAGTTGTGGAAAAGTGGTCCAGATGAATGTGAGGTTTATGGAAACCTTTCTGGGCTATCGTTGAAATATATCTAACTTAATACCTAGTTTGTTATAGCCTTTCCACTTTATAGTTATACGGTTCACAGACAGACAGGCGGATAGACAGACAGATTGACAGACAGGCAGCCAGATAGACAGACAGACCGACCGACAGACAGGCAGATAGACAGAGAGACCGGCAGACAGATAGCCAGATAGACAGACAGACCGACAGACAGACAGGCAGATAGACAGAGAGACCGACAGACACGCAGATAGACAGACAGACAGACAGATAGACAGACAGACCGACAGACAGGCAGACAGACAAAGAGACCGACAGACAGGCAGATAGACAGACAGACAGGCAGACAGATAGCCAGATAGACAGACAGACCGACAGACAGACAGGCAGATAGACAGAGAGACCGACAGACAGGCAGATAGACAGACAGGCAGACAGACAGACAGAGATGCAGGCAGATAGACAGACAGACAGATAAACAGACAGACAGATAAACAGACAGGCAGATAGACAGACTGACAGGCATACAGACAGACCGACAGACAGACACACAGACAGGCAGATAGACAGACAGGCAGGCAGATAGACAGATAGACAGGCAGATAGACAGACAGACAGGCAGGCAGATAGACAGACAGATCGACAGACACACCGACAGGCAGGGAGATAGACAGACAGATAGACAGACAGGCAAACAGGCAGACAGGCAGGCAGATAGACAGACAGCCAGGTAGGCAGATAAACAGACAGGCAGATAGACAGACAGGAAGGGAGATAGATAGATAGACAGACAGGCAGATAGACAGACACTCAGATATACAGACAGACAGACAGGCAGACAGATAGACAGATGGACAGACAGACAGATAGGGAGATAGACAGATAGACAGACAGGCAGGCAGATAGACCGACAGACAGACAGACAGGCAGGCAGGAAGATCGACAGACAGATAGACAGTTAGATAGGCAGACAGGCAGGCAGATAGACAGACAGATAGACAGATAGGCAGATAGACATACAGATAGACAGACAGGCAGACAGACAGACAGACAGACAGGGAGATAGACAGACAGATAGACAGACAGATAGGCAGACAGGCAGGCAGATAGACAGACAGATAGACAGACAGATAGACAGACAGGCAGATAGACATACAGATAGACAGACAGGTAGGCAGACAGGCAGGCAGACAGGCAGACAGACAGACAGGGAGATAGACAGACAGATAGACAGACAGATAGGCAGACAGGCAGGCAGATAGATAGACAGATAGACAGACAGGCAGATAGACATACAGATAGACAGACAGGCAGATAGACAGACAGGCAGACAGACAGACAGACAGGGAGATAGACAGGCAGATAGACAGACAGACCAGATATCAGTTCTCCTTCTTTCACACAGACGGAGTACACACACATAGTCCTTTACTTAAAACTGTTTACTTACTTTGAGGGAGCCTCAAAACATGTATATCCGGTGAAATCTCTGTATGTGATACAATACTCCCCTTTACTTACTGTAACAGAGAAAGTATGTGACTGTGAAATTTACAATCAAACAAACAACAACGAATATCTCGGTATTAGTTTATGCCAAAAAGAGGTTATTTGAAATAAGTTATGTGCCTTATAGAGATCTGCCTTTTCTGCATAACATGTTTTTGTTTATCTGTAGTTCAGCAAAGTTATACAAAATTCTGTCACAGCGAAGAAGACTTGAGAAGTTATTCCAAGAAAGTTCAAGACACACATTTCACTGTTCCACCATTCTATTTTCACTTATATACCATACTATTTCATTTAAAATCGTTATATTAATATTGGAGAAGATAAAACATATGTAACACTTTTTCTTGTAGCTTAGGGTAACTGGATTTTCTTGTAAATCTTCGTATGGACTCCCTGGGAGATGTTGAAATGAAACAAAGGGTTTGATATTTATTGAATTTTACCTTATGAGCTTTGATGTTCAGACACACACACACACACACACACACACACACACACACACACACACACACACACACACACACACACACGAATTGAATTTTTGGTTGAAAAGCAATATTTTGTCAGTTCGATATAAATACTTCGCCGAGACAATAAAGATACTCAATATTCCATGCGCTGTTTCCTTCCTCAGCGCCGTGCTTATCAGTTTCCTGTTAAATGATCGAAATGTCAGAGTTCGTAGTGAACAACTTTCCTGGTAAATGAGTGATTGAAACGGGCACTCACTTATAGAGAAATTGCGTCTCATCTACGTGTGCCTTTGAACATTATAAACCAAAGACTAAAACGCAACAAAATACCTGCTATTTAAGTGCATCAGTTCCGAACGATGCAGCCCAAGAATATGAGATTCAATATCCCCACTCTAGTCCACTCTTTATATGGAAGAATTTTAGAAACTGTCAGTAATGACAAAAGTGGATTAAGCATTTTCATTACAATAACGTACCTATATAAAACACTTGTAAAATATTTGTCGTGAATTTTTTTTAACTTCTCTACTACGTTTAGAAACACCTAAAACCAATGTCGAGTTTTACCGGAAATGTGTTTTGAGGCCCCCTGAATAAAAAACAAGCCTTTCCAGAGAAAGTTTCGTGTGTCTCTTGTGTGTTTGTGCCTGTATGTGAACAGAATAAATCAAAGTAACGAAAAATTGGTTAAAACCAAAGTTGGTATTTAAGCTTAATATTCTTTAAGGATGCGACACGAAGATTTTGAAGGAAATTTCTCCACCCTACTCTACGCTTTACATGGATAATTTTTCGAAAATTTTGAGTTTACGAAAATGGTTCTAACAATATTGATTAACACGCTATATATGTATTTGGGATACTTTTATGCTTCATGAAATATATATTTTGAATTTTTAAGCTATAGCCCGTGTAGTCCTGTTTACTCTGGATGATTTTTGCACAACCGATAAAACCTAAGAGATAAACCGAACCTGAGAGTACAACTTTTCAGCTATTGTTAAGATACAAAATTTATATCCACATCCTTTTTCTTTTGGTGGAAGGAACCATTTCCGAAATATTCCTTGTTATTTGTGTGTGTTTAGGAATACCTAAACTTTCCTCAAATGTAACATCGTTATTCAGTTTTTTTTTATATCTTAGAGCTGCAAAGTGAACAGAATCTCAAAGCTTTAAAATATTTGACTACCGCTCAAAGCTTACTGAATTCTCATATTCCCCTTGTATCTACAAGGAAATAAGCAATAAAATAATTTCTGCAAATGTTTATCACGTCTAGCATGAAGGAAATACAGGAATAAGGTTTGTAAGAATGGTTAGCACAAGAGTAGAGAAAGTCATGTGAGTGTAACACGTCAGATTTTTGGAAATGGACTCCTAAGTTATCTTCAGTCAGAAGACATTTTGTACAAGTAGGAAACGTTATTGATTAGGCGAAAACGTGCTACACAAATAATGTACAACACCTAATGACAGAAATTTCTTCAAATAACATTTCCTCAGAAATTTGAGAATAAAACTCAAATGTATTATTTTAACCACGAAGCTTTTGAGGCACAAAATAGTTTACAAATAAACAAAAGTGTGATGTGTTGCACTCACATGACCTTCTCTACTCTTGTACTAATTATTCATACAAACTCACCACCTCCTCCATCTTAAACGTTTTCCTACGTTTCTGAACATCTCAAGTTTGCTTGCGCAGTAAAGAACAATATGCCGGCCATTTACGCACATTTAGTGAATTTTCTAGTGAGGGTATTTACATATGTTTAAATTGAGAGGAGGAGAAGTCAAGTCAAGCAACTAATCATAAATAGAGCAGCCTACCTACCTTTAATGAAAAGCCAACTAATGCAAATTCGTTCATTTATATTCATCTATTCATTTCCCTGAATTAAACACTACAACTATTGTTGTTATTATTCTCACTGCTTGCTGGATTAGTGGTAGTGCCAACTGTGGAAAACTTAATCAATATATATGAATGTTACTTCAAGTTCTTCACACTTTGATAACATTAATATTAAATAAATAATTATTAATTATCTCGCGAAATATCCCAAAAATACCTCTCGAGGTTTACATATGTTTTACTACAGATAATTTTCTTGTAGGTAGAAGAGGACTATAAGACAATAGGCTTTGAGCGGCAATCAAATCTTTTAAAACTGGTCGCTATGTGAAGGCTTTGAAATTCGGTTCCATTTGGATAGGCAAGAAATAAAAAAGTGAATAACGATCTCCCATTTGGGAAACGTGTAAGTATTGCACAACCCTCAAATAACAAGGAATATCTCCGAAATAGTTCACTCTACAATAAAAATGTATTTGGACATAAACTGTCTATTTTAGCAAGATCTACGTTATTCGTATAAGTAGTAAGACTTGGTCTATCTCTTACGATTTATCAGTTATGCAAAAGTAATCAAGAGTAAACAGAATTGCTGGACGATAGCAAAGAATTAAAATTTTACATTTCATTTGCCTCAAAATATCTTAAGCATATGGAATTTTAATTAGAATCGTTAGAGCCATTTGTGAGAAAGTGAAAATATTCCAAGAAGTTTGCATCTTAAGGGTAGTTCAGAGTGGAGGAATTTTCTTCAAAATCTTCGCGTCGCACGCCTCAAGGATATTAAACTCAAATACCAAACTTGGTTTTCAAATACTTTTTGCTATGCGTTATGCGCACACAGACACACACATAAACACATACACGCGGACCTTTATCAAAAATACCTTTTTGGATCCTGAGGGTCCCAAAGCATACACTTGCAGTGAAGTCTCGACATCGACACTTCCCCTATTACGCAGTGGAGAATGTAAATAAAACAGGAATAGAATTAAACAAAAAGCAGCTCGTATTAACCACTCTAAGCAAGATCAAAGACCCTCCCTCCAGTCAAACCCAATTTTATAATGCTCTTTTATTGATATGAACTACAATTGTTCATCACTTGTAACGCCACTTGCTGTATTCAGCTGTTTCTGGCTCTGTTATAGAAAAAGTATGTATGGAATTTGAACACCAGCATGTAGCGAGTGACAGTTAAACATCTGACTGTTGACTTGGTTTCCTCTATCCTACTTGTAATTACAACATAACAGTTTCTGTAAGGTTTTCTATATTAACGTGAAGAAGATAGAAAGATAAGGTTTCGTAAGCAAAGCTGGCGGAAACTCTACAGGGTAGAAGTTACTACTTCGGCCATACGTTAGCCAGGGATTCAACATGGTGGGTGTGACAAATATGTATTATTATTATTATTATTATTATTATTATTATTATTATTATTATTATTATTATTATTATTATTATTATTATTATTATTATTATTATTATTATTATTATTATTATTATTATTATTATTATTATTATTATTATTATTATTATTATTATTATTATTATTATTATTATTATTATTATTATTATTATTATTATTATTATTATTATTATTATTATTATTATTATTATTATTATTATGATTATGATTATTATTATGATTATGATTATGATTATTATTATTATTATTATTATTATTATTATTATTATTATTAATCATAATAATAACAACAACAATAACAACAATGAGTAAGCGTAGGCTTTCACGGCCGGTGTTCGTAATTCTAACAGAATCTTCCGGGCTGGTTTGCCGTGGTCTGCGGGAGTTACTCAGCCCGGAAGATTCTGTTAGAATTAATAACAACAATAACAATAATAATAAGCCTGAGATAAAGACAGACATGTAAACCACTTGAGACGGCTCTGACTACACGATAACCTTTACACCACGGCGAGTCCCGCGGGCGTCGGAAAACATTCACAAGCAGCTGTACACTGCAACAATGTACTTTCCCACAACGTAACAACAATGCAATATATCCAAACAATATTCTCATTGGAAATTTAGCTCTGATATTACAGGAAACAACAATATGAGAATAACAAAATGTGCGTTGTAGGGAATAACATTGATACTTTTACTGAGGTTTGCACTTGATACAACATTGTGTGAAAGTATTAGTTTCCAGTTCCTAGTTCAATATCAAAAGGGAACAGGAAGCAGTCATAGTTACAAATGTGTCAATGTCACTTCTCGTTCAGGAAGAACAGGAATGTGCACTTACTCAACATGTCACACTTATTCGTATCATTAGCCATTTCCAAACATGCAATGTTGCTAGTTTGGACCTCTTTGGGAGACGTCTTGATGTAAAATTTGTGCTATTTATTTATCGATGGGTTTTAACTGATATGGTTCTCACTGTCCCATTTTATATTGGACATGAAAATACTACGACACTGTATCACCGACTTTACTTCCCTTCTGAAGGAACTTATGCTAAGGCAGGATGTGAACCGGGAACCAGATACTAGACCTGAAAGTTTCAGAATATTCCATTTTCTCCACTTTTCTTCTTTTCTTCCCATTAAAGAGCACATTCCTTATGTAGAAATCTTCTTCCTTGATTGGAAGCAAATATAGAAAATGTTCATATCTATGAATAAAGTATATTGTATAGAAGAAGAAGCAGCTCCTCTTCCTCAACTACTTGCACATTGTGGGTAGAGAAAGTATTGCATTCCATCTAAAAAGTCTATACCGAGATTACATCCAGAATACACGTTTTGAGATCCCTGAATCAAAAAAGACTTGCGATGATTTCATGCAACATGACCTCTCTTCAATATTACACAGATTACAATTGTAATCACTTCTTATTCTTATATGTAACGTCAAGTTATTACATATACAGTGTGCGCACAAAGTCCTTATACCCATGTACTACATTTAAATTTACGTGAGTAAATACGTTTTCTGAGGTTGGTATATATATATATATATATTCGTATAATTCTCCTGTCAGATACCAACTGTTGACAACTTAAATTGTTTGATTGTTGTCGCTCTTATGACAGCAAATCAACAAATCTTATAAATCAAATTAGCCGATGCCGAGATATTGGATAAGAATGACTGATACAAGTGATTACACAATTGAGGAACGCTTAGTGTCCGCTGTGTGGGTTCATGAGCGTCAAAATGCGGGAATCTTAAGCAGTGTTTGGTTTCAACATGATGGGGCGCCAGCTCACTTCGGAGTGACTGTTCGACAACGTCTGAACGCACTCTTTGGATCGGTAAGGATCGGACAATGTCACATGGCCTCCAAGAAGCCCTGATCTAACAACTGCACATCAAAGAGAAGCAGCGCTACCCTACAAAATGCGGCGAGAGTAACTTTCCAGACAGTGACTCCAATGATGTTGAGTAAGATGAACATGGCGGCGTACAGACAATGAATGGGGGACACATACCCATGTTTTGGAGTCCTAACGTGTAGGGAGAAACATTTAATTACATAAATATTGGAAATTTGTACCTTTATTTCACGTCAGTTTGAATTTAATATAGGGATAGTATACGCACTTTGTGCATGTATACATTAAAATAGCTTGGAAATTTCTAAATGCATAGAAATGGAGATAGAAGTATCTTAGTATAGAAAAATGTCCATCTCTCACAGCAGCAGCTCAAAGGCTACTCCCAGAGGTTTCGGGATATGCTTTACATTTGCCATTTCACTATATTAAACATTTGGTAATTTTATCCAAATCGGTAGAGGGAGTTTAGAAAAGTTCAATATTGTGTAAAAATCTTGCAGGTAAATTGTAGTTTGGGATAGGGAAGTTTTAGGAAATGTTCCTTGTGCATACTTGGAGGATATTGCACTTAAATAACAAGATTGATATTTACGATAGTACTTGGCTTTTGAGAAATGTTCAGAACACACACACACACACACACACACACACACACACACACACACACACACACACACACACACACACACACACACACGTGCGCACAGGCACACATACACACAAACACACACATACACACATACACACATACACACACAAACACACACACATACACACACATACACACACAAATATACACATACATTACAACATTCAAATTAAAGTTTTTGTTGGAACACAATACTTGTACATAAGTGCGTAAAAGAGACAATAGAAATAGACAATATTCCATGAGCTACTTGCTTCCTTCCTTCCACATTGTGGTTCTTATCAATATCCTGTTGACGACTCACACAGAGCTGTTAAATAGCAGGAACAGTTTCCCTGGTAAATCAGAGTGCTTTGAAACAGACAGTAACATACTCACTCGTATTTGGAGGCTATAGCAGTTTTCAGTTGCAAGGTAACGTTATTTTCATTATTTTGTGTCGTATCTTATGTCAACACAGATAGGCGTTAGTTACCTCTTAATGTTGTTGGGGTCCTTTGGACCCAAAGTGTGTATTGTAGCCAGTGTGACTGGCAACCTTAGTCATGACATTATTAACATTACACGTTATCTCCTTGAATTGAATGAATAAATTGAGGTTTGCACAAATTAGCCCAGACACTGTAAACAATAGCAGTTCTAACATTTATTATTTTATCCTGTATAGCTATTATGGTTTTAATTACAACTAACTACCTACAGCATTATAAATTTTCAAATGCATAACACTCAATTCGACATAAAATTCAGCATTTTTCTATGACTGAAATAGAAATGCGAGGTATTAAATTCACAGGTATCTTTGCCTTCTCTGCTGGTAAGTAGGGGAAGCATTGCGTTCCACCCAAAAATTTTATGTCGAGAGTTCACCGCAAATGTATGTTTTGAGACCCCCTCAATCCAAAAAAAAAAGCAGTTTTAGTAAAAGCTCTGTGTGTATGTGTCAGTCTGTGTGTTAATTTCTGTCTGTGGACAGTATAACTAAAAAGCGAAAAGTAGGTTCAATACCAAAGTTGGTATTTAAGTTTAATGTCTTTCAAGGAAGCGACACATAAATTTTGAAGAAAATAGCCCCACGCTACACTACCCTTTACATGGAAAATTTGTATTTTTTTTTTAAAAATGGCTCTAACGATTTTGATAACATGTCATATGTTTGAGATATTTTTATGACAAATGAAATGTATATTTTGAATTTTCTGGCTATAACTCCTGTAGTCACATTTACTCTGGACGACTTTTGCATAACTGGTAAACCGTTAGAGATAGGCCAAATCATACTGCACAAAGGATGTAGATCTTGCTAAAATACACAATAATTTATGTCCAAATAAATTTTCTTGTAGGGTGAGCCATTTCGGAGATATTACTTGTTATGTGTGTGAGTTTCGGAAAACTTAAATCTTTCGTGAAATGGAACATCGTTGTTCATTTTTGTATATGTTAAGTGTGCAAAGAGAACAGAATCTCAAAGCTTTAAAAGATTTGACTGCCGCACTAATGCTTATTGTATTCTAATATTCCTGTTACACCTACAAGGAAATAAGCAATAAGATAATTTGTACAAATGTTTATCTCAACTATCACGAAGAAGATATAGGAATAAGAGTTTGTAAGAATGGCTAGTACAAGAGTAGAGAAAGTCATGTGAGTGCAACACGTGAGATTTTTCTACTGTTCTTTCATCTAACACACATAAGTGGAACGGCTTCAAAACCTGAAGTGGATATCTTTCACTTTTGAGGTTTGCAACTGAAAGCTTTTGCTTTTCTTTGTATTCAGGGGCATGAACGTCGGCAGACTTTTTCCCAGGGGGGGGGGCCAAATGTTAGAATTTTGCAATCAGATAATATTAATTCATTATTTTGTTGTCAAAAGTTATAGTATTTGTTGCAGATAACCGTATAAATTTGCCCTAAATAGAAATTGTTCTTTACATAAAAATTAAAATAATAGTCTAATAGTCAGCACATTAAGTTCATTAATCTTCCAAGGGGGGGCCGCGGCCCTCCCTTGCCCCCCCCCCTTCGCGACACCCATGTTCAGGGGGTCTCAAAACATGTATTTCCGGTGAAATCTCGACATCAAATTTTTGGCTGGAATACTACTTACCAGTAGAGAAAGTAAAAATCAAGTATGAGTTGCACACCATAATGTATATTTAAGTTGAACATCAGCGATGGATGCCACAAATACATTTTCAGTAATATCCACCAATCCAAACTACACTTTACCACAAAGCGTTATAATTTAACATTAGTAAATATATGTGTTGGTTATAACCAGGGTCAACATTTCGTTCTCCTTGCTTCATTTGTGTAATGATGTTAGAGCGATGTTAGAGGGATATACCTGGCTCATAGTATATTAAGTGAACCTGCTTTTATCTGATAGGACATTGTTTACAGGTGATAAATCACTTTATATCATTTCAAGAGAGAAATGTATGATTTTTATAATTTTTCGCGTGTTTATTGCCTTTCTCTCAAATTACTAGAATCAAGATTGAGAGCCTCAGAATCTAGAAATTGTAAGAAATCTATTGAAATATGTTTTCTCTATTCATACTTTATTAAATATCTGTTCTCGTCACTCACAACTCAATACGTCCAACTAAAGGGTTTAGGTGTATTGTAAGACACACTTGTCCTGTAAAGCACTTTGTGGTGAATCTACCTGCCACTTTTGAAGGGCGCAAATATCCCACAGTTTCGATGCAGTCTTCCCACAACAGCAGATAGTGATTCAGCTGATACTTATATTTCACCAAGCCCAAAGTAAGAACCAGTAATTTCCGCGAAATTCAAAACCAAATAGAATTCGTGAAGTGAGTTGCAAGAAATTAAAGTCATCTAGAAATTTAAGTGGACAAACTTGTTTTTGCTAATACGGAAAATACGTTGATAAAGAACAGTAGGTATGATACAAGTTGAAGATTGCTGATGTACTGTCAGGTGAGAAGTATTACCCAGGGTTACCATATCATGATGTCAAAAACCTGGGGGAATTCAGTTATCGACATTTATTTTACATATTTTTCATTTCCTTTGACCTTTTTCAGGAAATCCTTTTTACAGATAATCCTGTCATAACATTGAGCACAAGTTACATTTTTCCTGTTGTACATTATGATCAACATTAACTTTACATTTTCGGCAGCGAGCTGATTTCGCTCATCTGTCCACTAAACATTCTCTCTACAGTTGCATTATGTGGAGGTGTGGCAAAATAGTCGCACTCAGGGTTGCCAACATTTAAAAGTAAAATTATCGTACCAGCCACTCAAAATTATAGATTTGGATTCAAAATGATCGTACATCATAAAGCAAACGCTACAACAATAAAATATCAGTATAATACTTATGAAAATATAAGAGTAATGAAGTTTATTATATCCACTTACAAGATTGATGACCTCAACAAATATTATATTACAACTTTAGCACTTATGTTTCTCGCAGTATTCATCTGAAAGTTCAGCTCCCTCAACCGTTGCAGCATTGCACCAATTTGTTGTTGTGATGAACCTTAACATCTTCTCGGTGACTTGCAGATTTTAAGATCTTCCACGTTCTTCATAAGTTGGGGCGACAAAATGAGTTCAATTAACGTATCTAGTGCCAATCTGTTTCTAACTTTGGTTTTATTAAACCCAGTTCAGAAAGGGAAAAAAAAAAAAAAAAAAAAAAAAAAAAAAAAAAAAAAACAACTGTTTCACAAGAAGTGCTTCTGTAGGGCAAAGAAACCACTGATAATGCAAAGGCCGCTAGTTCTTTGAAATCAGTATTTCCACCAAGGTGACATGTTTAACAGCACTTCAGAAGCTGTCAAGGTTCAGGCATGTTCTTTATTTCACACGGAATAGCACGCATTCCGAGTTTTCTACCACTTTTCTACATTGATCGTCAATTTTCTGAACAGTGTCTTCTTCATTGAGATTATCAGACCTGGGCACACTCGCAATAAGAGGATAAAGGGTAGCAGGCTTAGTAGCTATGGGGTGGAGACAGACAATGAGGACAAAAGTGGGTTATTTGTAATTAGTTTCACTTGGCTGGAGTGACAAACCAGTGAAAATGATATTTTGCTGATATCGAGCTATCATACATTAAAATTATCGTACACCCCATAATTATCGTACGAGTTGGCAACCCTGGGCGCACTACTTTCAACAGTCCTATACACTCAACATTACTACTCATGTATTCGTACCATTTTTCTGCAACATTTCCCTACCAATGTGTCAGAGTTCATTTTGTGGTAAGTTTTTAAAGCACTTATTTCATCAAAGAGTACAGAGTCAATAAATATGTTCACACTTCTTAAAAATAAGTTTTTTTCCACCGGTTGCCACTGGTTCTTTATCCAGAGTTATCCATTGAAACACAGACGTACCACTGTATTGGGTCATCCAATAATAACTAACAGTATAAAAAGTATACATATCACTATCAAAGACTTTAGCTAAATTTCCATCATCGCATTTACAAATAATTTCCTTTACTTTTAAAGGGACAAAATGGTTTTCTGCCATTTGCACTTATAATTATCTTTTGGCATTCTGATCTGTATATGATATATCGGCAAAACTAGTCAGTCCAGGCTACAACAAGAACATATAGGTTTTGTTCAGTGGAAACAAAAACTTTACGGTGAAGCTTCTCTTGTTTACAGTTCACGGCGTCTTCATTTGTCGGTCTGGGTGGCTCAGTGGGTTAGACGCTGGTCTACTGATCCCATGGTCGCGGGTTCAAATCCGGCCCGGACCTATGGTTTTTAAGTGTGCTTAAAAATGACAGCTCCATATCAGTAGATTTACTGTCATGTAAAAGAGCTCCTGGGGACCAAATTCCGGCACACCGGCCACGCTGATGTCATCCTGGCAATTGACAGCGTCGTTAAACAATAAAAATAATTTTTAATTTAATTCACCACAGAACACACAGAAAGAAGAGAAAGTGATGCGGCGCACAGGTGCAGTAAACTTTAAGCAGAGTTCAGCAAAGGCCCGCTAGAGTAGAGAACATACAAAGCAATTGCTAAAGGCCCGGCGTGTGAATTCATTTTCAAAATGAATTGAAGTGATAAACGAATATATTTTTCCTGCTAACTAAAAAACGGGTGGTTTCGCAAAATATTCGGAAACTGAATGGGGGGTCGGAGAAGGGTCTCAAAAACGGGTGGCCCCGGTAAAAACGGGTGATATGGTAACCCTAGTATTACCTCGATGAAGAAGACCTAGAAATAATATTCGTTACGTAATGCTTGGCCCAGTTTCTTGTGTTGATGTTGAAACATACATCTCTATGTGCAAGTTGACAAATTTAATACTTTCAGAAACAGGCTGTAACGTATTGTAATAGTGATAATACCTAATATGCAAACAGATCCACAAATTACGTTAATTTTTATCTCATTGTTATGCGGCGGTCGTTTGCCGCTCGGCCCTCTTAGTCGGTTCCTTGTGATAGGACCTGCAGGCGCGTTACGGGAGCAGCGAAGTCCTTCAACAGTGATGTGGTTTTCTCTTATAAATTGCTTTTATTCACGTCTATTGCATTTTATAATCACTGGTCTTTACATATTTGGTTTTATGTGGATTAAGCAAGGTAAAACAGCTTTTGATTTTTGTTGAAGATATTCCATCAGGGCTTGTTAGAAAATATATTCTTATATTTAATGAGAACAGTCAGCAATTGTTGTTTTTGATCTGTATTAAGGCTGTAACAATCCTCAAGTTTGTTACGCACAGCTGCCTATGTTAACCTCTTGCTTTTGTGGTAGTTGTAAATTAGCCAAGTAGATAATGGATTAACTTGTACCTAGCGAAATGTATATAATTATATTATATATTACGAATATGGTACCACCAAAGCAATCAGTTCATATTCCCACGCTCCTACGTTTAGTTTTAATATGACGACTTGGTGTTGTATTTTTTATCAATGGCTACAGTACAGTAAACTAGTAAACAATTGGACTTTCCTGATTTTATATTGTTAGAAACATATGTATTCTCGTTAACAACACTGGTACTGCCAGAAGCCTGTATCTCGTATCTATCAGTGCTCGATACTCCTCATCTCATACATTTACATCAATAACCGGGGAGTTCATAACCTCCTTCTGACTCGTGTTACCATTTTTCAGGTGTAATTAATTGCTTGTTATTTTCCCCAATTACTATATTTAAATAACTCCAACTTTGAATGTCAGTTTGTTTTATAAAAGGAGTGGAATTCTGGTCCTCTCCTAGTTTTCTTTAACTTGATTGGTAGACGTTCCGGCGTGACGTCTTAATTAACCAGTGGAGGCTCGGTATTACAACCTATGTAGGTTCACTCTTATATTTTAATCCGTTTTTATGTATTGCTCTAAGTTTTCGGATCCTGAGCGCCAATCATTACGGTGTTCCCAATAATTACGCCTATCGTTATGTTTATATGGGTTATAAGAAGTACCATACCACGGCCGGTCTCTATCACGTCGATTTACATGTAGATAATTTATTTGGTTATTTTTTGGGAACCGTTGATTATTTTCGGTATCAGCATTTAGCTGCGGCCCATGTGTATTTCTAAATCCCGAATAATTTCCTTACCTTGTCTTATTCTGTTCTCGGTGTTATAATTGTTTTGGAATTGTGCCCCTTCCCCACTGAATGATGGATTACCGGACCACCTTCTTTGAAACGGAGAATTTTGATGATTGTTATTATTTCTAGTTCGATCTTCATTGATGTTCTGGTTATTTGACTTTTGAGTCTAGCTGTCATTATGTTAAGTAGTACTGATGTCGCTCTTTAGGAATAGATTGGTTTTCAAATTGTGTGAGTAATTCGATAACATCAGTGAAATCTAGAGGGCTAGCCACTATTAGGCTCCGTCTGATAACAGCGGTTAAGATCTCTTGATCTGATAAAGGAGGCTCGAGTAATTCGATAACATCAGTGAATTCTAGAGGGCTAGCCACTATTAGGCTCCGTCTGATAACAGCGGTTAAGATCTCTTGATCTGATAAAGGAGGCTCGAGTAATTCGATAACATCAGTGAAATCTAGAGGCCTAGCCACTATTAGGCTCCGTCTGATAACAGCGGATAAGATCCCTTGATCTGATAAAGGAGGCTCGAGTAATTCGATAACATCAGTGAAATCTAGAGGGCTAGCCACTATTAGGCTCCGTCTGATAACAGCGGTTAAGATCTCTTGATCTGATAAAGGAGGCTCGAGTAATCGTGCTCATAAAGTAATCCGTAAGACTCGTATTAGTCAATGGATTGTACCTCCCAGTTGCTAGTTCAACACAAACACTATTTTGTCTTGCTGGGCTCCAATAACGTGCTAAAGGATGCGTAACTTTCATGTCCTGCACCTGTAGCTCTAAGCCACTGTAAGGCATTACCTATTAACGATTGTTTTATTATTATTATTATCATCATCATCATCAATTCATCAGGTACTTTTTGATTTTAAAATAATGATCAATTTCTTTTAGAAACTGCTTGGGATTATCGGTTGCTATCTTTTTTTATCAAAAATAAGCGGCGTTCTTTTGGACAAAAGGTCCTTTTTGTAAGTAATTTGGTAATTTTGTTGTGTATGTATAAAAAACCAGGGGGGAGTGAATGATGTAGGTAAACTGGTTCATCATGTCGTGTATGTATATAGATCCAGGTAGGAGTGAATGATGCAGGTAAACTGGTTCATCATGTTGTGTATGTATATAGATGCAGGTAGGAGTGAATGATGCAGGTAAACTGGTTCATCATGTTGTGTATGTATATAGATGCAGGTAGGAGTGAATGATGTAGGTAAACTGGTTCATCATGTTGTGTATGTATATAGATGCAGGTAGGAGTGAATGATGTAGGTAAACTGGTTCATCATGTTGTGTATGTATATAGATGCAGGTAGGAGTGAATGATGCAGGTAAACTGGTTCATCACGTTGTGTATGTATATAGATGCAGGTAGGATTGAATGATGCAGGTAAACTGGTTCATCATGTTGTGTATGTATATAGATGCAGGTAGGAGTGAATGATGCAGGTAAACTGGTTCATCATGTCGTGTATGTATATAGATGCAGGTAGGAGTGAATGATGCAGGTAAACTGGTTCATCATGACGTGTATGTATATAGATGCCGGTAGGAGTGAATGATGTAGGTAAACTGGTTCATCATGTCGTGTATGTGTATAGATGCAGGTAGGAGTGAATGATGTAGGTAAACTGGTTCATCATGTCGTGTATGTATATAGATGCAGATAGGAGTGAATGATGCAGGTAAACTGGTTCATCATGTCGTGTATGTGTATAGATGCACGTAGGAGTGAATGATGCAGGTAAACTGGTTCATCATGTTCTGTATGTATATAGATGCAGGTAGGAGTGAATGATGTAGATAAACTGGTTCATCATGTTGTGTATGTATATAGATGCAGGTAGGAGTGAATGATGCAGGTAAACTGGTTCATCATGTTGTGTATGTATATAGATGCAGGTAGGAGTGAATGATGCAGGTAAACTGGTTCATCATGTCGTGTATGTATATAGATGCAGGTAGGAGCGAATGATGTAGGTAAACTGGTTCATCATGTTGTGTATGTCTGTGTGTAGGTATGTTAGCCCTTACATCACAGTTTTGCATACAGTCTACATTTGTATCGTGTTCAACATTTACATCATCATTGTTACTTTTACCTTGTGCTTGAAGTGCTACCACTATTTTATTTAAATTGTTTACGTTTTCTTTTTCTTTGTCTAAGCGTTTTTATAGGGATTTTATTTCATTATGTATTTGCGTTTTATAGTCTCGTATTTCAAGCATGAGGTCATTTTTACAGTTAACATTTTCGGTCTTTATGGTTTCTACTTCTACATATGGTGTCTCTAAGTTCGATAATATCTGCTGCTTGTGTAGAACTATATTGTATGTGTCCGAGCATAAGTTTGTCCCTCGGCTGTGTTTGGCTATCAATTTGCTGTTTATTTCATTAATTATGTCTTCATCTTCTAATTTAAAAGTGTCTATACTTTCAGAAATTTGTCTGATTAGCTTAATTTGTTCATTACTTTTCGCAGCCACTTTATATTTCATTGCAGGTATTTCATATTTCATTTATGATTTCATCTCAGCCTTTATCTGATTTAATTGCCTCGTGAAACCAGATCTCATCTGATCCAACTGACCATTTAAATTATTAATTTGGTCAGCCATTTGAGATTTTAGTTGACTATCTCAATTCTTAATTTGGTCAAACATTTCTGATTTCATTTCTTTGAGCATTAACACCATGCTGTTCATGTCTGTTTTTTGTACACTGTTGCCTTTATCACTTGCCTGTTTGTGGTCGAATTCCATCTTAAATGATCTCGTAATTTTCCCACTTCTTAAAAGCATGCACTAACACAATAGCACTGACTTAGGTTCTAGTGTGTTCTGAATTAAGGATATCCTACTGGTTGGACGTCGTGTACAGACAAGGCCTAATCCAGAGTCTCCTTTTCTCGCAACACGGTCGTTAAGTTCCAAAATATGCAGCTGGTGTTGACGTCATCCTGTCCAAGCCTTGCCTTTCTCGTTGGGCGCCAATATGCAGCAGTCGTTTGTCGCTCTGATTCTTCTATTAACTAACAACTCATATTATAAAATTAATATGCAACAAAAATGTTGCACAATCACCAGGACCCCACCACCACCCCACCACCACCAGGACCCCACCACCAACCCACCACCACCATGACCGCACCTCCACCTCCACCACCACCACCACAACCACCACCACCATCACCAGAACTCCACCAGCACCACCACCACCAGGACCCCACCACCACCGCCACCACCACCATCACCAGGACTCCACCAGCACCACCACTACAACCAGGATCCCACTACCACCACCAGGACCCCACCACCAACCCACCACCACCAGGACCGCACCATCACCACCACCACCACCACTACCAGGACCCCACCACCACCCCACCACCACCAGGACCGCACCACCACCACCACCAGGAACGCACCACCTCCACCACCACCACTATCAGGACCCCACCACGACCACCACCACCACCAGGACCCCACCACCCACCACCACCACCAGGACCGCACCACCACCACCACCACTACCAGGACCCCACCACCACCACCACCACCACCAGGACCCCACCACCAACCCACCACCACCAGGACCACACCACCACCACAACCACCACCACTACCAGGATCCCACCACCATCACCACCACCACCAGGACCCCACCACAACCCCATCACCACCAGGACCGCACCATCACCACCACCACTACCACGACGCCGCCACCAATCCACTCCCACCCTACCAGCACTACCAGGGCCTCACCACCAACTCACCACCCCCACCAGCCCCACCACCACCAGGACCGCACCACAAACCCACCACCACCACCAGGATCCCAACACCACCCCACCAGCACCACCAGGACCCCACCACCACCAGGACCCCACCATCACCACCACCACCACTATCACCATCACCACCACCACTATCACCACCACCACCACCTCCACCACCCCACCACCACAACGCGTGGTTAAGCCCTAAAGGGGCAGGTACGCGATTGACAGACACACGTTGGGCTGTTCTCAGCCTGTCAATAGTGGCATGGTATGGTATGATATTGTAGTCGTTCTTTTGATTCTGATGAAGGCCATGGAGCCTACAATGGCCGAATGCTCAATGTTTCTAATTATCACACGGCTGAGGTACCTTGATTAAAAATGATATATGTTTGAGATATTCTTATGACAAATGAAGTGCATATTTTGAATTTTCTAGCTAAGAGAGCTGTTTGTTTTGTTTTTGTGTTAAGGCTGCTAAGAGAACGGCATCTCAAAGCTTTAAAACAGTTTATCCTCAAAGCTTACTGTGTTCTAATATTCCACTTGTATCTACAAGAAAATAAGCAATAAGATAATTTCTGTAAATGTTTATGTCAACTAAAATGAAGAAGATATAGGAATAAGAGTTTGTAGGAATGATTAGTACAAGAGTAGAGAAAGTCTTGTGAGTGTAACACACAAGATTTTTTGGATAGTAAGATTGTTTCTATGTCTTACGGCTTACAGTTATTCGAAAGTCATCCAGAGTAAACAGGACTACATAGGCTACGCCCAGAAAATTCAAAATATACATTTCATTTATCATAAAAATATCTTAAAACTGTACCATTTTAAACAAAATCGTTAGAGTCATTTTCAAGAAAATCTAAATTTCGGTAAATTTTGTATGTAAAGGGTAGTTTAGGGGGGGACCATTTTCTACAAAATCTTAGCGTCGCAGCCTTGAAACGCATTAAGTGTGAATACCTACTTCGCTTTTTAACCGAATTTTGGTTTTTAAGTTATACTGTTCACAGGCTGACAGACACACACACATACACACAGATACACACCGACATACGGACACACACGCGCACACATACACATATAAGCACATGCGCAGACACACCCATACACAGGCACACACATAGACAGACACACACAGACACGCGCGCACACACACACAGATACACGCGTACATACACACAGACAGACACACAGACACACACATACACACACACGCACGGAAGATTTTGTAATTTTTATTTATTCAGGGAGCCTGAAAATATATTTCCAGTGAAATTTCGACATCGAATTTTTGGGTGGAATACAATTTTTCCTCTACTTGCCTGTGGAGAAAATAATAATAAAGTACAGCGGTAACATTAATAAGAAACAAAGAAATGCCAATCAAACACTACGCGCCCTCATGTTTGTATGTATTTTGTTGCGGCAAGTTACAATCTGTAGTCCGTAATGTTTTACGATAGTAGCATATACAGGAGCAAGTTTATTACCTGGAAAATAAAGTCCTGTAAGTAAAGTGGAAAATATTCCAAGACTGTGTCTCTATATTATCACACGCTGCACACGCTAGTTGAAGCCTGGGCATTTCCTCTGCCCTCCGCTCGCTCTTCGTACAAGCAGAACAACGCCACTGACTGGATTTACCCCGGTGATTCCTGCAACACTTTTAACTCAGGAAGGTTTATCTACTTACCGACTGGAGTGGGCCACTTGGTATAACACATGTTTAAGTATTTTACATGACAGATATATCTTGAGTGTTTTGGGGATATTCTGTGAAGTCCTTCTAGTTTTCTAGCATTTGTCACTTCCGAAATGTTGGTTATTATTGGTTTCAATTATCAACACTTTGTGAGTTTCAAAGTTCAGTTTTTACTGTCAGTTCACTATTGTTATTCAGTTCCACCTTCATTGTGTGCTGAAGTTTGTAACTGTACTCTGTTGACAAGTGTTGTTTGTTTTACAGGATGACGTCAGCAGTGTTGCGCTACTTCCTTACAGCAAGTTTGGTTATCTCGACCGTCTCGTCAGCCACGTGTCCTGAAGGTTGTAACTGTACAGAGATCACATACGTCGAGTGTAGGGATGTCCCTCTGGCCCACTTAGCAACGTCAACCTTCAAATTACCTGATGCCTCATTGGTACAAAGAGTCTCTCTTATCCATAACAACATCTCTGTGATACATGCAAAATTCTTGTCAGAACTGAATGGTTTGGTAAGGTTGGCCATTACTCACAATGAAATGAGAGAGCTTCCCGCAGGACTCTTTGACCATCTTAAGAACTTGACCAACCTCCGGCTCTACAGTAATAAACTTTCCACCTTATGTGCTCATCTATTTACGAACTTACAGAATCTTGTGTATCTGGACTTAAGCGATAACCATTTAACTGAAATTCAACCAAACACATTTGCCTCACAACGTAAACTTCGATTTCTTCGATTGAACAGCAACAGGATACACAAGATAACAAAAGACAGTTTCAGTGGACTACGTAACGTCAAGGTTCTTTACTTGTCTTACAACCAAATACAAGAGCTGGAGGAAGATCTATTTGAACACCTAGAATCACTAATATTCTTGTACTTAGATAACAATCGCATTTCTCAACTTCATGGAGCGGTTTTCTGTCGGTTGGAATTAGAATATCTCATTTTAGACAATAATAACATCACTAATATTACCGACCGACTTTTTACTGGTTCTCCATCATTTAGGGTGATAGATCTCAGTTACAACTCAATATCTGAGATATCTAGTGAGGCATTCTCCGGACAGGTCAACCTTACCATTCTTGACTTAGATAACAACAGACTACATCATCTTGATGTAGATCTGTTTCAAGGATTGGAGGAACTTCTTTTTCTGGATCTCAGTTACAACAATTTAACAACAATTGAACCAGGAACATTTGAACATCTGAAAACTCTTGATATTATACACATTCACAATAATCCTCTCAGGTGCAACTGTTACCTCAACCAAACACTTCTACAGTGGGAAGAGGAAAATGTTGAAGTACGAGCACCATCCTGTGTTGCTCCTGAAGAACAAGACGCGGCCTGTAGTGGTTCCTCCTCCTCAAGAGTAACCAACAATGTTCGTCTACTGATATTAGTTTGTGTTGTATTATCACTGTTAGCAAATATATGAAGTCGTGTAACTTCATGTCAAACAATGTATATTTGCATATAAAGTATTAATATATATGAATACACACAATGTACAAATAGACACATCAATAAACATTACAAGTAATCTCCAGAATCATTAATCCTTATTCCTAAACGATCCAGGGAATTAAATCACTTGCTGAGATGTGCCAGACCGTACCTGAGTATCATACCTGAGTATCATACCTGAGTATCACACCTGATTATCATACCTGAGTATCATACCTGAGTATCATACCCGAGTATCATACCTGAGTATCATACCTGAGAATCATACCTATCATACCTTGAGTATCATACCTGAGTATCATACCTGAGTATCATACCTGAGTATCATACCTGAGTATCATACTGAGTATCATACCTCAGTATCATACCTGAGTATCATACCTGAGTATCATACCTTGAGTATCATACCTTAGTATCATACCTCAGTATCATACCTGAGTATCATACCTGAGTATCATACCTGAGTATCATACCTGAGTATCATACCTGAGTATCATACCTGAGTGTCATTCCTGAGTATAATACCTTGGGTCTCATACCTGAGTATCATACCTGAGTATCATACCTGAGTATCATACCTGAGTATCATACCTGAGTATCATACCTGAGTATCATACCTGAGTATCATACCTCAATATCATACCTCAATATCATACCTCAGTATCATACCTGAGTATAATACCTGAGTATCATACCTGAGTATCATACCTGAGTATCATACCTGAGTATCATACCTGAGTAACACACCTGAGTATCATACCTGAATATCATACCTGAATATCATACCTGAGTATCATACCTGAGTATCATACCTGAGTATCATACCTGAGAATCATACATATCATACCTTGAGTATCATACCTGAGTATCATCCCTGAGTATCATACCTGAGCATCATACCTGAGTATCATACCTGAGTATCATACCTGAGTATCATACCTGAGTATCATACCTGAGTATCATACCTGAGTATCATACCTGAGTATCATACCTGAGTATCATACCTGAGTATCATACCTGAGTATCATACCTGACTATCATACCTGACTATCATACCTGAGTTTCATACCTGAGTATCATACCTGAGTATCATACCTGAGTATCATACCTGAGTATCATACCTGAGTATCATACCTGAGTATCATACCTGAGTATCATACCTGAGTAAAATACCCGAGTATCATACCTGAGTAACATACCTGAGTATCATACCTGACTATCATACCTGAGTATCATACCTGAGTATCATACCTGAGTATCATACCTGAGTATCACACATGAGTATCATACCCGAGTATCATACCTGAGTATCATACCTGAATATCGTACCTGAGTATCACACCTGAGTATCATACCCGAGTATCATACCTGAGTATCACACATGAGTATCATACCTGAGTATCATACGTGACTATCATACCTGAGTATCATACCTGAGTATCGTACCTGAGTATCACACATGAGTATCATACCCGAGTATCATACCTGAGTATCATACCTGAGTATCACACATGAGTATCATACCCGAGTATCATACCTGAGTATCATACCTGAGTATCACACATGAGTATCATACCTGAGTATCATACCCGAGTATCATACCTGAGTATCATACCTGAGTATCATACCTGAGCATCACACCTGAGTATCATACCCGAGTACCATACCTGAGTATCACACATGAGTATCATACCTGAGTATCATACCTGAGTATCATACCTGAGTATCATACCTGAGTATCATACCTGAGTATCACACATGAGTATCATACCCGAGTATCATACATGAGTATCATACCTGAGTATCATACCTGAGTATCATACCTGAGTATCATACCCGAGTATCATACCTGAGTATCACACATGAGTATCATACCTGAGTATCATACCTGAGTATCATACCTGAGTATCATACCTGAGTATCATACCCGAGTATCATACCTGAGTATCACACATGAGTATCATACCTGAGTATCATACCTGAGTATCATACATGAGTATCATACCTGAGTATCATACCTGAGTATCATACCTGAGTATCATACCCGAGTATCATACCTGAGTATCATACCTGAGTATCACACATGAGTATCATACCCGAGTATCATACCTGAGTATCATACCTGTGTATCATACCTGAGTATCATACCTGAGTATCATACCTGAGTATCATACCTGAGTATCATACCTGAGTATCATACCTGAGTATCACACATGAGTATCATACCCGAGTATCATACCTGAGTATCATACCCGAGTATCATACCTGAGTATCATACCTGAGTATCATACCTAAGTATCACACATGAGTATCATACCCGAGTATCATACCTGAGTATCATACCTGAGTATCATACCTGAGTATCATACCTGAGTATCATACCTGAGTATCATACCTGAGTATCATACCTGAGTATCATACCTGAGTATCATACCTGAGTATCATACCTGAGTATCATACCTGAGTATCACACATGAGTATCATACCCGAGTATCATACCTGAGTATCATACCCGAGTATCATACCGGAGTATCATACCTGAGTATCATACCTGAGTATCATACCTGAGTATCACACATGAGTATCATACCCGAGTATCATACCTGAGTATCATACCTGAGTATCATACCTGAGTATCATACCTGAGTATCATACCTGAGTATCATACCTGAGTATCATACCTGAGTATCATACCTGAGTATCATACCTGAGTATCATACCTGAGTATCATACCTGAGTATCATACCTGAGTATCATACCTGAGTATCACACATGAGTATCATACCCGAGTATCATACCTGAGTATCATACCCGAGTATCATACCTGAGTATCATACCTGAGTATCATACCTGAGTATCGCACATGAGTATCATACCCGAGTATCATACCTGAGTATCATACCTGAGTATCATACCTGAGTATCATACCTGAGTATCATACCCGAGTATCATACCTGAGTATCACACATGAGTATCATACCTGAGTATCATACCTGAGTATCATACCTGAGTATCATACCTGAGTATCATACCCGAGTATCATACCTGAGTATCACACATGAGTATCATACCTGAGTATCATACCTGAGCATCATACATGAGTATCATACCTGAGTATCATACCTGAGTATCATACCTGAGTATCATACCTGAGTAATATACCCGAGTATCATATCTGAGTATCATACCTGAGTATTATACCTGAGTATCATACCTGAGTATCATACCCGAGTATCATACCTGAGTATCAGACATGAGTATCATACCAGAGTATCATACCTGAGTATCAAACCTGAGTATCATACCTGAGTATCATACCTGAGTATCATACCTGAGTATCATACCTGAGTATCATACCTGACTATCATACCTGAGTATCATACCTGAGTATCATACCTGAGTATCATACCTGAGTATCATACCTGAGTATCATACCCGAGTATCATACCTGAGTATCATACCCGAGTATCATACCCGAGTATCATACCTGAGTATCATACCTGAGTATCATACCTGAGTATCACACATGAGTATCATACCCGAGTATCATACCTGAGTATCATACCTGAGTATCATACCTGAGTATCATACCCGAGTATCATACCTGAGTATCATACCTGAGTATCACACATGAGTATCATACCCGAGTATCATACCTGAGTATCATACCTGAGTATCACACATGAGCATCATACCTGAGTATCATATCTGAGTATCACACATGAGTATCATACCTGAGTATCATACCTGAGTATCATACCTGAGTATCATACCTGAGTATCATACCTGAGTATCACACATGAGTATCATACCGAGTACCATACCTGAGTATCACAAATGAGTATCATACCTGAGTATCATACCTGAGTATCATACCTGAGTATCATACCTGAGTATCATACCTGAGTATCATACCTGAGTATCATACCTGAGTATCATACCTGAGTATCATACCTGAGTATCATACCTGAGTATCACACATGAGTATCATACCCGAGTACCATACCTGAGTATCACACATGAGTATCATACCTGAGTATCATACCTGAGTATCATACCTGAGTATCATACCTGAGTGTCATTCCTGAGTATAATACCTTGGGTCTCATACCTGAGTATCATACCTGAGTATCATACCTGAGTATCATACCTGAGTATCATACCTGAGTATCATACCTGAGTATCATACCTCAATATCATACCTCAATATCATACCTCAGTATCATACCTGAGTATAATACCTGAGTATCATACCTGAGTATCATACCTGAGTATCATACCTGAGTATCATACCTGAGTAACACACCTGAGTATCATACCTGAATATCATACCTGAATATCATACCTGAGTATCATACCTGAGTATCATACCTGAGTATCATACCTGAGTATCATACCTGAGAATCATACATATCATACCTTGAGTATCATACCTGAGTATCATCCCTGAGTATCATACCTGAGCATCATACCTGAGTATCATACCTGAGTATCATACCTGAGTATCATACCTGAGTATCATACCTGAGTATCATACCTGAGTATCATACCTGAGTATCATACCTGAGTATCATACCTGAGTATCATACCTGAGTATCATACCTGAGTATCATACCTGACTATCATACCTGACTATCATACCTGAGTTTCATACCTGAGTATCATACCTGAGTATCATACCTGAGTATCATACCTGAGTATCATACCTGAGTATCATACCTGAGTATCATACCTGAGTATCATACCTGAGTATCATACCTGAGTATCATACCTGAGTAAAATACCCGAGTATCATACCTGAGTAACATACCTGAGTATCATACCTGACTATCATACCTGAGTATCATACCTGAGTATCATACCTGAGTATCATACCTGAGTATCACACCTGAGTATCATACCCGAGTATCATACCTGAGTATCATACCTGAATATCGTACCTGAGTATCACACCTGAGTATCATACCCGAGTATCATACCTGAGTATCACACATGAGTATCATACCTGAGTATCATACGTGACTATCATACCTGAGTATCATACCTGAGTATCGTACCTGAGTATCACACATGAGTATCATACCCGAGTATCATACCTGAGTATCATACCTGAGTATCATACCTGAGTATCATACCTGAGTATCACACATGAGTATCATACCCGAGTATCATACCTGAGTATCATACCTGAGTATCACACATGAGTATCATACCTGAGTATCATACCCGAGTATCATACCTGAGTATCATACCTGAGTATCATACCTGAGCATCACACCTGAGTATCATACCCGAGTACCATACCTGAGTATCACACATGAGTATCATACCTGAGTATCATACCTGAGTATCATACCTGAGTATCATACCTGAGTATCATACCTGAGTATCACACATGAGTATCATACCCGAGTATCATACATGAGTATCATACCTGAGTATCATACCTGAGTATCATACCTGAGTATCATACCCGAGTATCATACCTGAGTATCACACATGAGTATCATACCTGAGTATCATACCTGAGTATCATACCTGAGTATCATACCCGAGTATCATACCTGAGTATCACACATGAGTATCATACCTGAGTATCATACCTGAGTATCATACATGAGTATCATACCTGAGTATCATACCTGAGTATCATACCTGAGTATCATACCCGAGTATCATACCTGAGTATCATACCTGAGTATCACACATGAGTATCATACCCGAGTATCATACCTGAGTATCATACCTGAGTATCATACCTGAGTATCATACCTGAGTATCATACCTGAGTATCATACCTGAGTATCATACCTGAGTATCATACCTGAGTATCATACCTGAGTATCACACATGAGTATCATACCCGAGTATCATACCTGAGTATCATACCCGAGTATCATACCTGAGTATCATACCTGAGTATCATACCTAAGTATCACACATGAGTATCATACCCGAGTATCATACCTGAGTATCATACCTGAGTATCATACCTGAGTATCATACCTGAGTATCATACCTGAGTATCATACCTGAGTATCATACCTGAGTATCATACCTGAGTATCATACCTGAGTATCATACCTGAGTATCATACCTGAGTATCATACCTGAGTATCACACATGAGTATCATACCCGAGTATCATACCTGAGTATCATACCCGAGTATCATACCGGAGTATCATACCTGAGTATCATACCTGAGTATCACACATGAGTATCATACCCGAGTATCATACCTGAGTATCATACCTGAGTATCATACCTGAGTATCATACCTGAGTATCATACCTGAGTATCATACCTGAGTATCATACCTGAGTATCATACCTGAGTATCATACCTGAGTATCATACCTGAGTATCATACCTGAGTATCATACCTGAGTATCATACCCGAGTATCATACCTGAGTATCATACCTGAGTATCATACCTGAGTATCATACCTGAGTATCACACATGAGTATCATACCCGAGTATCATACCTGAGTATCATACCCGAGTATCATACCAGAGTATCATACCTGAGTATCATACCTGAGTATCACACATGAGTATCATACCCGAGTATCATACCTGAGTATCATACCTGAGTATCATACCTGAGTATCATACCTGAGTATCATACCCGAGTATCATACCTGAGTATCACACATGAGTATCATACCTGAGTATCATACCTGAGTATCATACCTGAGTATCATACCTGAGTATCATACCCGAGTATCATACCTGAGTATCACACATGAGTATCATACCTGAGTATCATACCTGAGCATCATACATGAGTATCATACCTGAGTATCATACCTGAGTATCATACCTGAGTATCATACCTGAGTAATATACCCGAGTATCATATCTGAGTATCATACCTGAGTATTATACCTGAGAATCATACCTGAGTATCATACCCGAGTATCATACCTGAGTATCAGACATGAGTATCATACCAGAGTATCATACCTGAGTATCAAACCTGAGTATCATACCTGAGTATCATACCTGAGTATCATACCTGAGTATCATACCTGAGTATCATACCTGACTATCATACCTGAGTATCATACCTGAGTATCATACCTGAGTATCATACCTGAGTATCATACCTGAGTATCATACCTGAGTATCATACCCGAGTATCATACCTGAGTATCATACCCGAGTATCATACCCGAGTATCATACCTGAGTATCATACCTGAGTATCATACCTGAGTATCACACATGAGTATCATACCCGAGTATCATACCTGAGTATCATACCTGAGTATCATACCTGAGTATCATACCCGAGTATCATACCTGAGTATCATACCTGAGTATCACACATGAGTATCATACCCGAGTATCATAACTGAGTATCATACCTGAGTATCATACATGAGTATCATACCTGAGTATCATACCTGAGTATCACACATGAGTATCATACCTGAGTATCATACCTGAGTATCATACCTGAGTATCATACCTGAGTATCATACCTGAGTATCACACATGAGTATCATACCCGAGTACCATACCTGAGTATCACAAATGAGTATCATACCTGAGTATCATACCTGAGTATCATACCTGAGTATCATACCTGAGTATCACACATGAGCATCATACCCGAGTACCATACCTGAGTATCACACATGAGTATCATACCTGAGTATCATACCTGAGTATCATACCTGAGTATCATACCTGAGTATCATACCTGAGTATCATACCTGAGTATCATACCTGAGTATCATACCTGAGTATCATACCTGAGTATCATACCTGAGTATCACACATGAGTATCATACCCGAGTACCATACCTGAGTATCATATCTGAGTATCATACCTGAGTATCATACCTGGGTATCACACATGAGTAGCATACCCGAGTACCATACCTGAGTATCACACATGAGTATCATACCTGAGTATCATACCTGAGTATCATACCTGAGTATCATACCTGAGTATCATACCTGAGTATCACACATGAGTATCATACCCGAGTATCATACCTGAGTATCATACCCGAGTATCATACCTGAGTATCATACCTGAGTATCATACCTAAGTATCACACATGAGTATCATACCCGAGTATCATACCTGAGTATCATACCTGAGTATCATACCTGAGTATCATACCTGAGTATCATACCTGAGTATCATACCTGAGTATCATACCTGAGTATCATACCTGAGTATCATACCTGAGTATCATACCTGAGTATCATACCTGAGTATCACACATGAGTATCATACCCGAGTATCATACCTGAGTATCATACCCGAGTATCATACCGGAGTATCATACCTGAGTATCATACCTGAGTATCACACATGAGTATCATACCCGAGTATCATACCTGAGTATCATACCTGAGTATCATACCTGAGTATCATACCTGAGTATCATACCTGAGTATCATACCTGAGTATCATACCTGAGTATCATACCTGAGTATCATACCTGAGTATCATACCCGAGTATCATACCTGAGTATCATACCTGAGTATCATACCTGAGTATCATACCTGAGTATCACACATGAGTATCATACCCGAGTATCATACCTGAGTATCATACCCGAGTATCATACCTGAGTATCATACCTGAGTATCATACCTGAGTATCATACCTGAGTATCACACATGAGTATCATACCCGAGTATCATACCTGAGTATCATACCTGAGTATCATACCTGAGTATCATAACTGAGTATCATACCCGAGTATCATACCTGAGTATCACACATGAGTATCATACCTGAGTATCATACCTGAGTATCATACCTGAGTATCATACCTGAGTATCATACCCGAGTATCATACCTGAGTATCACACATGAGTATCATACCTGAGTATCATACCTGAGCATCATACATGAGTATCATACCTGAGTATCATACCTGAGTATCATACCTGAGTATCATACCTGAGTAATATACCCGAGTATCATATCTGAGTATCATACCTGAGTATTATACCTGAGTATCATACCTGAGTATCATACCCGAGTATCATACCTGAGTATCAGACATGAGTATCATACCTGAGTATCATACCTGAGTATCAAACCTGAGTATCATACCTGAGTATCATACCTGAGTATCATACCTGAGTATCATACCTGAGTATCATACCTGACTATCATACCTGAGTATCATACCTGAGTATAATACCTGAGTATCATACCTGAGTATCATACCTGAGTATCATACCTTAGTATCATACCCGAATATCATACCTGAGTATCATACCCGAGTATCATACCCGAGTATCATACCTGAGTATCATACCTGAGTATCATACCTGAGTATCACACATGAGTATCATACCCGAGTATCATACCTGAGTATCATACCTGAGTATCATACCTGAGTATCATACCCGAGTATCATACCTGAGTATCATACCTGAGTATCACACATGAGTATCATACCCGAGTATCATACCTGAGTATCATACCTGAGTATCATACATGAGTATCATACCTGAGTATCATACCTGAGTATCACACATGAGTATCATACCTGAGTATCATACCTGAGTATCATACCTGAGTATCATACCTGAGTATCATACCTGAGTATCACACATGAGTATCATACCCGAGTACCATACCTGAGTATCACAAATGAGTATCATACCTGAGTATCATACCTGAGTATCATACCTGAGTATCATACCTGAGTATCATACCTGAGTATCACACATGAGCATCATACCCGAGTACCATACCTGAGTATCACACATGAGTATCATACCTGAGTATCATACCTGAGTATCATACCTGAGTATCATACCTGAGTATCATACCTGAGTATCATACCTGAGTATCATACCTGAGTATCATACCTGAGTATCATACCTGAGTATCACACATGAGTATCATACCCGAGTACCATACCTGAGTATCATATCTGAGTATCATACCTGAGTATCATACCTGGGTATCACACATGAGTATCATACCCGAGTACCATACCTGAGATTCACACATGAGTATCATACCTGAGTATCATACCTGAGTATCATACCTGAGTATCATACCTGAGTATCATACCTGAGTATAACACCTGAGTATCATACCCGAGTATCATACCTGAGTATCACACATGAGTATCATACCTGAGTATCATACCTGAGTATCATACCTGAGTATCATACCTGAGTATCATACCTGAGTATCATACCTGAGTATCACACATGAGTATCATACCCGAGTACCATACCTGAGTATCACACATGAGTATCATACCTGAGTATCATACCTGAGTATCATACCCGAGTATCATACCTGAGTATCATACCTGAGTATCACACATGAGTATCATACCCGAGTATCATACCTGAGTATCATACCTGAGTATCATACCTGAGTATCATACCTGAGTATCATACCTGAGTATCATACCTGAGTATCATACCTGAGTATCATACCTGAGTATCATACCTGAGTATCATACCCGAGTATCATACCTGAGTATCATACCTGAGTATCATACCTGAGTATCATACCTGAGTATCATACCTGAGTGTCATTCCTGAGTATAATACCTTGGGTCTCATACCTGAGTATCATACCTGAGTATCATACCTGAGTATCATACCTGAGTATCATACCTGAGTATCATACCTGAGTATCATACCTGAGTATCATACCTCAATATCATACCTCAATATCATACCTCAGTATCATACCTGAGTATAATACCTGAGTATCATACCTGAGTATCATACCTGAGTATCATACCTGAGTATCATACCTGAGTAACATACCTGAGTATCATACCTGAATATCATACCTGAATATCATACCTGAGTATCATACCTGAGTATCATACCTGAGTATCATACCTGAGAATCATACATATCATACCTTGAGTATCATACCTGAGTATCATCCCTGAGTATCATACCTGAGCATCATACCTGAGTATCATACCTGAGTATCATACCTGAGTATCATACCTGAGTATCATACCTGAGTATCATACCTGAGTATCATACCTGAGTATCATACCTGAGTATCATACCTGAGTATCATACCTGAGTATCATACCTGACTATCATACCTGACTATCATACCTGAGTTTCATACCTGAGTATCATACCTGAGTATCATACCTGAGTATCATACCTGAGTATCATACCTGAGTATCATACCTGAGTATCATACCCGAGTATCATACCTGAGTATCATACCTGAGTATCACACATGAGTATCATACCCGAGTATCATACCTGAGTATCATACCTGAGTATCATACCTGAGTATCATACCTGAGTATCATACCTGAGTATCATACCTGAGTATCATACCTGAGTATCATACCCGAGTATCATACCTGAGTATCATACCTGAGTATCATACCTGAGTATCATACCTGAGTATCATACCTGAGTATCATACCTGAGTGTCATTCCTGAGTATAATACCTTGGGTCTCATACCTGAGTATCATACCTGAGTATCATACCTGAGTATCATACCTGAGTATCATACCTGAGTATCATACCTGAGTATCATACCTGAGTATCATACCTCAATATCATACCTCAATATCATACCTCAGTATCATACCTGAGTATAATACCTGAGTATCATACCTGAGTATCATACCTGAGTATCATACCTGAGTATCATACCTGAGTATCATACCTGAGTATCATACCTGAGTATCATACCTGAGTATCATACCCGAGTATCATACCTGAGTATCATACCTGAGTATCATACCTGAGTATCATACCTGAGTATCATACCTGAGTGTCATTCCTGAGTATAATACCTTGGGTCTCATACCTGAGTATCATACCTATGTATCATACCTGAGTATCATACCTGAGTATCATACCTGAGTATCATACCTGAGTATCATACCTGAGTATCATACCTCAATATCATACCTCAATATCATACCTCAGTATCATACCTGAGTATAATACCTGAGTATCATACCTGAGTATCATACCTGAGTATCATACCTGAGTATCATACCTGAGTAACATACCTGAGTATCATACCTGAATATCATACCTGAATATCATACCTGAGTATCATACCTGAGTATCATACCTGAGTATCATACCCGAGTATCATACCTGAGTATCACACATGAGTATCATACCTGAGTATCATACCTGAGCATCATACATGAGTATCATACCTGAGTATCATACCTGAGTATCATACCTGAGTATCATACCTGAGTAATATACCCGAGTATCATATCTGAGTATCATACCTGAGTATTATACCTGAGAATCATACCTGAGTATCATACCCGAGTATCATACCTGAGTATCAGACATGAGTATCATACCAGAGTATCATACCTGAGTATCAAACCTGAGTATCATACCTGAGTATCATACCTGAGTATCATACCTGAGTATCATACCTGAGTATCATACCTGACTATCATACCTGAGTATCATACCTGAGTATCATACCTGAGTATCATACCTGAGTATCATACCTGAGTATCATACCTGAGTATCATACCCGAGTATCATACCTGAGTATCATACCCGAGTATCATACCCGAGTATCATACCTGAGTATCATACCTGAGTATCATACCTGAGTATCACACATGAGTATCATACCCGAGTATCATACCTGAGTATCATACCTGAGTATCATACCTGAGTATCATACCCGAGTATCATACCTGAGTATCATACCTGAGTATCACACATGAGTATCATACCCGAGTATCATAACTGAGTATCATACCTGAGTATCATACATGAGTATCATACCTGAGTATCATACCTGAGTATCACACATGAGTATCATACCTGAGTATCATACCTGAGTATCATACCTGAGTATCATACCTGAGTATCATACCTGAGTATCACACATGAGTATCATACCCGAGTACCATACCTGAGTATCACAAATGAGTATCATACCTGAGTATCATACCTGAGTATCATACCTGAGTATCATACCTGAGTATCATACCTGAGTATCACACATGAGCATCATACCCGAGTACCATACCTGAGTATCACACATGAGTATCATACCTGAGTATCATACCTGAGTATCATACCTGAGTATCATACCTGAGTATCATACCTGAGTATCATACCTGAGTATCATACCTGAGTATCATACCTGAGTATCATACCTGAGTATCATACCTGAGTATCACACATGAGTATCATACCCGAGTACCATACCTGAGTATCATATCTGAGTATCATACCTGAGTATCATACCTGGGTATCACACATGAGTATCATACCCGAGTACCATACCTGAGTATCACACATGAGTATCATACCTGAGTATCATACCTGAGTATCATACCTGAGTATCATACCTGAGTATCATACCTGAGTATCACACATGAGTATCATACCCGAGTATCATACCTGAGTATCATACCCGAGTATCATACCTGAGTATCATACCTGAGTATCATACCTAAGTATCACACATGAGTATCATACCCGAGTATCATACCTGAGTATCATACCTGAGTATCATACCTGAGTATCATACCTGAGTATCATACCTGAGTATCATACCTGAGTATCATACCTGAGTATCATACCTGAGTATCATACCTGAGTATCATACCTGAGTATCACACATGAGTATCATACCCGAGTATCATACCTGAGTATCATACCCGAGTATCATACCGGAGTATCATACCTGAGTATCATACCTGAGTATCACACATGAGTATCATACCCGAGTATCATACCTGAGTATCATACCTGAGTATCATACCTGAGTATCATACCTGAGTATCATACCTGAGTATCATACCTGAGTATCATACCTGAGCATCATACCTGAGTATCATACCTGAGTATCATACCCGAGTATCATACCTGAGTATCATACCTGAGTATCATACCTGAGTATCATACCTGAGTATCACACATGAGTATCATACCCGAGTATCATACCTGAGTATCATACCCGAGTATCATACCTGAGTATCATACCTGAGTATCATACCTGAGTATCATACCTGAGTATCACACATGAGTATCATACCCGAGTATCATACCTGAGTATCATACCTGAGTATCATACCTGAGTATCATAACTGAGTATCATACCCGAGTATCATACCTGAGTATCACACATGAGTATCATACCTGAGTATCATACCTGAGTATCATACCTGAGTATCATACCTGAGTATCATACCCGAGTATCATACCTGAGTATCACACATGAGTATCATACCTGAGTATCATACCTGAGCATCATACATGAGTATCATACCTGAGTATCATACCTGAGTATCATACCTGAGTATCATACCTGAGTAATATACCCGAGTATCATATCTGAGTATCATACCTGAGTATTATACCTGAGTATCATACCTGAGTATCAAACCCGAGTATCATACCTGAGTATCAGACATGAGTATCATACCAGAGTATCATACCTGAGTATCAAACCTGAGTATCATACCTGAGTATCATACCTGAGTATCATACCTGAGTATCATACCTGAGTATCATACCTGACTATCATACCTGAGTATCATACCTGAGTATAATACCTGAGTATCATACCTGAGTATCATACCTGAGTATCATACCTTAGTATCATACCCGAGTATCATACCTGAGTATCATACCCGAGTATCATACCCGAGTATCATACCTGAGTATCATACCTGAGTATCATACCTGAGTATCACACATGAGTATCATACCCGAGTATCATACCTGAGTATCATACCCGAGTATCATACCTGAGTATCATACCCGAGTATCATACCTGAGTATCACACCTGAGTATCACACATGAGTATCATACCCGAGTATCATACCTGAGTATCATACCTGAGTATCATACATGAGTATCATACCTGAGTATCATACCTGAGTATCACACATGAGTATCATACCTGAGTATCATACCTGAGTATCATACCTGAGTATCATACCTGAGTATCATACCTGAGTATCACACATGAGTATCATACCCGAGTACCATACCTGAGTATCACAAATGAGTATCATACCTGAGTATCATACCTGAGTATCATACCTGAGTATCATACCTGAGTATCATACCTGAGTATCACACATGAGCATCATACCCGAGTACCATACCTGAGTATCACACATGAGTGTCATACCTGAGTATCATACCTGAGTATCATACCTGAGTATCATACCTGAGTATCATACCTGAGTATCATACCTGAATATCATACCTGAGTATCATACCTGAGTATCATACCTGAGTATCATACCTGAGTATCACACATGAGTATCATACCCGAGTACCATACCTGAGTATCATATCTGAGTATCATACCTGAGTATCATACCTGGGTATCACACATGAGTATCATACCCGAGTACCATACCTGAGATTCACACATGAGTATCATACCTGAGTATCATACCTGAGTATCATACCTGAGTATCATACCTGAGTATCATACCTGAGTATAACACCTGAGTATCATACCCGAGTATCATACCTGAGTATCACACATGAGTATCATACCTGAGTATCATACCTGAGTATCATACCTGAGTATCATACCTGAGTATCATACCTGAGTATCATACCTGAGTATCACACATGAGTATCATACCCGAGTACCATACCTGAGTATCACACATGAGTATCATACCTGAGTATCATACCTGAGTATCATACCCGAGTATCATACCTGAGTATCATACCTGAGTATCACACATGAGTATCATACCCGAGTATCATACCTGAGTCTCATACCTGAGTATCATACCTGAGTATCATACCTGAGTATCATACCTGAGTATCATACCTGAGTATCATACCTGAGTATCATACCTGAGTATCATACCCGAGTATCATACCTGAGTATCATACCTGAGTATCATACCTGAGTATCATACCTGAGTATCATACCTGAGTGTCATTCCTGAGTATAATACCTTGGGTCTCATACCTGAGTATCATACCTGAGTATCATACCTGAGTATCATACCTGAGTATCATACCTGAGTATCATACCTGAGTATCATACCTGAGTATCATACCTCAATATCATACCTCAATATCATACCTCAGTATCATACCTGAGTATAATACCTGAGTATCATACCTGAGTATCATACCTGAGTATCATACCTGAGTATCATACCTGAGTAACATACCTGAGTATCATACCTGAATATCATACCTGAATATCATACCTGAGTATCATACCTGAGTATCATACCTGAGTATCATACCTGAGAATCATACATATCATACCTTGAGTATCATACCTGAGTATCATCCCTGAGTATCATACCTGAGCATCATACCTGAGTATCATACCTGAGTATCATACCTGAGTATCATACCTGAGTATCATACCTGAGTATCATACCTGAGTATCATACCTGAGTATCATACCTGAGTATCATACCTGAGTATCATACCTGAGTATCATACCTGACTATCATACCTGACTATCATACCTGAGTTTCATACCTGAGTATCATACCTGAGTATCATACCTGAGTATCATACCTGAGTATCATACCTGAGTATCATACCTGAGTATCATACCCGAGTATCATACCTGAGTATCATACCTGAGTATCACACATGAGTATCATACCCGAGTATCATACCTGAGTATCATACCTGAGTATCATACCTGAGTATCATACCTGAGTATCATACCTGAGTATCATACCTGAGTATCATACCTGAGTATCATACCTGAGTATCATACCTGAGTATCATACCCGAGTATCATACCTGAGTATCATACCTGAGTATCATACCTGAGTATCATACCTGAGTATCATACCTGAGTATCATACCTGAGTGTCATTCCTGAGTATAATACCTTGGGTCTCATACCTGAGTATCATACCTGAGTATCATACCTGAGTATCATACCTGAGTATCATACCTGAGTATCATACCTGAGTATCATACCTGAGTATCATACCTCAATATCATACCTCAATATCATACCTCAGTATCATACCTGAGTATAATACCTGAGTATCATACCTGAGTATCATACCTGAGTATCATACCTGAGTATCATACCTGAGTATCATACCTGAGTATCATACCTGAGTATCATACCTGAGTATCATACCCGAGTATCATACCTGAGTATCATACCTGAGTATCATACCTGAGTATCATACCTGAGTATCATACCTGAGTATCATACCTGAGTGTCATTCCTGAGTATAATACCTTGGGTCTCATACCTGAGTATCATACCTGAGTATCATACCTGAGTATCATACCTGAGTATCATACCTGAGTATCATACCTGAGTATCATACCTCAATATCATACCTCAATATCATACCTCAGTATCATACCTGAGTATAATACCTGAGTATCATACCTGAGTATCATACCTGAGTATCATACCTGAGTATCATACCTGAGTAACATACCTGAGTATCATACCTGAATATCATTCCTGAATATCATACCTGAGTATCATACCTGAGTATCATACCTGAGTATCATACCCGAGTATCATACCTGAGTATCACACATGAGTATCATACCTGAGTATCATACCTGAGCATCATACATGAGTATCATACCTGAGTATCATACCTGAGTATCATACCTGAGTATCATACCTGAGTAATATACCCGAGTATCATATCTGAGTATCATACCTGAGTATTATACCTGAGAATCATACCTGAGTATCATACCCGAGTATCATACCTGAGTATCAGACATGAGTATCATACCAGAGTATCATACCTGAGTATCAAACCTGAGTATCATACCTGAGTATCATACCTGAGTATCATACCTGAGTATCATACCTGAGTATCATACCTGACTATCATACCTGAGTATCATACCTGAGTATCATACCTGAGTATCATACCTGAGTATCATACCTGAGTATCATACCTGAGTATCATACCCGAGTATCATACCTGAGTATCATACCCGAGTATCATACCCGAGTATCATACCTGAGTATCATACCTGAGTATCATACCTGAGTATCACACATGAGTATCATACCCGAGTATCATACCTGAGTATCATACCTGAGTATCATACCTGAGTATCATACCCGAGTATCATACCTGAGTATCATACCTGAGTATCACACATGAGTATCATACCCGAGTATCATAACTGAGTATCATACCTGAGTATCATACATGAGTATCATACCTGAGTATCATACCTGAGTATCACACATGAGTATCATACCTGAGTATCATACCTGAGTATCATACCTGAGTATCATACCTGAGTATCATACCTGAGTATCACACATGAGTATCATACCCGAGTACCATACCTGAGTATCACAAATGAGTATCATACCTGAGTATCATACCTGAGTATCATACCTGAGTATCATACCTGAGTATCACACATGAGCATCATACCCGAGTACCATACCTGAGTATCACACATGAGTATCATACCTGAGTATCATACCTGAGTATCATACCTGAGTATCATACCTGAGTATCATACCTGAGTATCATACCTGAGTATCATACCTGAGTATCATACCTGAGTATCATACCTGAGTATCATACCTGAGTATCACACATGAGTATCATACCCGAGTACCATACCTGAGTATCATATCTGAGTATCATACCTGAGTATCATACCTGGGTATCACACATGAGTATCATACCCGAGTACCATACCTGAGTATCACACATGAGTATCATACCTGAGTATCATACCTGAGTATCATACCTGAGTATCATACCTGAGTATCATACCTGAGTATCACACATGAGTATCATACCCGAGTATCATACCTGAGTATCATACCCGAGTATCATACCTGAGTATCATACCTGAGTATCATACCTAAGTATCACACATGAGTATCATACCCGAGTATCATACCTGAGTATCATACCTGAGTATCATACCTGAGTATCATACCTGAGTATCATACCTGAGTATCATACCTGAGTATCATACCTGAGTATCATACCTGAGTATCATACCTGAGTATCATACCTGAGTATCATACCTGAGTATCACACATGAGTATCATACCCGAGTATCATACCTGAGTATCATACCCGAGTATCATACCGGAGTATCATACCTGAGTATCATACCTGAGTATCACACATGAGTATCATACCCGAGTATCATACCTGAGTATCATACCTGAGTATCATACCTGAGTATCATACCTGAGTATCATACCTGAGTATCATACCTGAGTATCATACCTGAGCATCATACCTGAGTATCATACCTGAGTATCATACCCGAGTATCATACCTGAGTATCATACCTGAGTATCATACCTGAGTATCATACCTGAGTATCACACATGAGTATCATACCCGAGTATCATACCTGAGTATCATACCCGAGTATCATACCTGAGTATCATACCTGAGTATCATACCTGAGTATCACACATGAGTATCATACCCGAGTATCATACCTGAGTATCATACCTGAGTATCATACCTGAGTATCATAACTGAGTATCATACCCGAGTATCATACCTGAGTATCACACATGAGTATCATACCTGAGTATCATACCTGAGTATCATACCTGAGTATCATACCTGAGTATCATACCCGAGTATCATACCTGAGTATCACACATGAGTATCATACCTGAGTATCATACCTGAGCATCATACATGAGTGTCATACCTGAGTATCATACCTGAGTATCATACCTGAGTATCATACCTGAGTAATATACCCGAGTATCATATCTGAGTATCGTACCTGAGTATTATACCTGAGTATCATACCTGAGTATCATACCCGAGTATCATACCTGAGTATCAGACATGAGTATCATACCAGAGTATCATACCTGAGTATCCAACCTGAGTATCATACCTGAGTATCATACCTGAGTATCATACCTGAGTATCATACCTGAGTATCATACCTGACTATCATACCTGAGTATCATACCTGAGTATAATACCTGAGTATCATACCTGAGTATCATACCTGAGTATCATACCTTAGTATCATACCCGAGTATCATACCTGAGTATCATACCCGAGTATCATACCCGAGTATCATACCTGAGTATCATACCTGAGTATCATACCTGAGTATCACACATGAGTATCATACCCGAGTATCATACCTGAGTATCATACCTGAGTATCATACCTGAGTATCATACCCGAGTATCATACCTGAGTATCATACCTGAGTATCACACATGAGTATCATACCCGAGTATCATACCTGAGTATCATACCTGAGTATCATACATGAGTATCATACCTGAGTATCATACCTGAGTATCACACATGAGTATCATACCTGAGTATCATACCTGAGTATCATACCTGAGTATCATACCTGAGTATCATACCTGAGTATCACACATGAGTATCATACCCGAGTACCATACCTGAGTATCACAAATGAGTATCATACCTGAGTATCATACCTGAGTATCATACCTGAGTATCATACCTGAGTATCATACCTGAGTATCACACATGAGCATCATACCCGAGTACCATACCTGAGTATCACACATGAGTATCATACCTGAGTATCATACCTGAGTATCATACCTGAGTATCATACCTGAGTATCATACCTGAGTATCATACCTGAGTATCATACCTGAGTATCATACCTGAGTATCATACCTGAGTATCATACCTGAGTATCACACATGAGTATCATACCCGAGTACCATACCTGAGTATCATATCTGAGTATCATACCTGAGTATCATACCTGGGTATCACACATGAGTATCATACCCGAGTACCATACCTGAGATTCACACATGAGTATCATACCTGAGTATCATACCTGAGTATCATACCTGAGTATCATACCTGAGTATCATACCTGAGTATAACACCTGAGTATCATACCCGAGTATCATACCTGAGTATCACACATGAGTATCATACCTGAGTATCATACCTGAGTATCATACCTGAGTATCATACCTGAGTATCACACATGAGTATCATACCCGAGTACCATACCTGAGTATCACACATGAGTATCATACCTGAGTATCATACCTGAGTATCATACCCGAGTATCATACCTGAGTATCATACCTGAGTATCACACATGAGTATCATACCCGAGTATCATACCTGAGTATCATACCTGAGTATCATACCTGAGTATCATACCTGAGTATCATACCTGAGTATCATACCTGAGTATCATACCTGAGTATCATACCTGAGTATCATACCTGAGTATCATACCCGAGTATCATACCTGAGTATCATACCTGAGTATCATACCTGAGTTTCATACCTGAGTATCATACCCGAGTATCATACCTGAGTATCACACATGAGTATCATACCTGAGTATCATACCTGAGTATCATACCTGAGTATCATACCTGAGTATCATACCTGAGTATCATACCTGAGTATCATACCTGAGTATCATACCTCAATATCATACCTCAATATCATACCTCAGTATCATACCTGAGTATAATACCTGAGTATCATACCTGAGTATCATACCTGAGTATCATACCTGAGTATCATACCTGAGTAACATACCTGAGTATCATACCTGAATATCATACCTGAGTATCATACCTGAGTATCATACCTGAGTATCATACCTGAGAATCATACATATCATACCTTGAGTATCATACCTGAGTATCATCCCTGAGTATCATACCTGAGCATCATACCTGAGTATCATACCTGAGTATCATACCTGAGTATCATACCTGAGTATCATACCTGAGTATCATACCTGAGTATCATACCTGAGTATCATACCTGAGTATCATACCTGAGTATCATACCTGAGTATCATACCTGACTATCATACCTGACTATCATACCTGAGTTTAATACCTGAGTATCATACCTCAGTATCATACCTGAGTATCATACCTGAGTATCATACCTGAGTATCATACCTGAGTATCATACCCGAGTATCATACCTGAGTATCATACCTGAGTATCACACATGAGTATCATACCCGAGTATCATACCTGAGTATCATACCTGAGTATCATACCTGAGTATCATACCTGAGTATCATACCTGAGTATCATACCTGAGTATCATACCTGAGTATCATACCTGAGTATCATACCTGAGTATCATACCCGAGTATCATACCTGAGTATCATACCTGAGTATCATACCTGAGTATCATACCTGAGTATCATACCTGAGTGTCATTCCTGAGTATAATACCTTGGGTCTCATACCTGAGTATCATACCTGAGTATCATACCTGAGTATCATACCTGAGTATCATACCTGAGTATCATACCTGAGTATCATACCTGAGTATCATACCTCAATATCATACCTCAATATCATACCTCAGTATCATACCTGAGTATAATACCTGAGTATCATACCTGAGTATCATACCTGAGTATCATACCTGAGTATCATACCTGAGTAACATACCTGAGTATCATACCTGAATATCATACCTGAATATCATACCTGAGTATCATACCTGAGTATCATACCTGAGTATCATACCTGAGAATCATACATATCATACCTTGAGTATCATACCTGAGTATCATCCCTGAGTATCATACCTGAGCATCATACCTGAGTATCATACCTGAGTATCATACCTGAGTATCATACCTGAGTATCATACCTGAGTATCATACCTGAGTATCATACCTGAGTATCATACCTGAGTATCATACCTGAGTATCATACCTGAGTATCATACCTGACTATCATACCTGACTATCATACCTGAGTTTCATACCTGAGTATCATACCTGAGTATCATACCTGAGTATCATACCTGAGTATCATACCTGAGTATCATACCTGAGTCTCATACCTGAGTATCATACCCGAGTATCATACCTGAGTAAAATACCCGAGTATCATACCTGAGTAACATACCTGAGTATCATACCTGACTATCATACCTGAGTATCATACCTGAGTATCATACCTGAGTAACATACCTGAGTATCATACCTGAGTATCATACCTGAGTATCACACATGAGTATCATACCTGAGTATCATACCTGAGGATCATACCTGAGTATCATACCTGAGTATCATACCTGAGTATCATACCTGAGTATCATACCTGAGTATCATACCTGAGTAAAATACCCGAGTATCATACCTGAGTAACATACCTGAGTATCATACCTGAGTATCATACCTGAGTATCATACCTGAGTATCATACCTGAGTAACATACCTGAGTATCATACCTGAATATCATACCTGAATATCATACCTGAGTATCATACCTGAGTATCATACCTGAGTATCATACCTGAGAATCATACATATCATACCTTGTGTATCATACCTGAGTATCATCCCTGAGTATCATACCTGAGCATCATACCTGAGTATCATACCTGAGTATCATACCTGAGTATCATACCTGAGTATCATACCTGAGTATCATACCTGAGTATCATACCTGAGTATCATACCTGAGTATCATACCTGAGTATCATACCTGAGTATCATACCTGAGTTTCATACCTGAGTATCATACCTGAGTATCATATCTGAGTATCATACCTGAGTATCATACCTGAGTATCATACCTGAGTATCATACCTGAGTATCATAACTGAGTATCATACCCGAGTATCATACCTGAGTATCACACATGAGTATCATACCTGAGTATCATACCTGAGTATCATACCTGAGTATCATACCTGAGTATCATACCCGAGTATCATACCTGAGTATCACACATGAGTATCATACCTGAGTATCATACCTGAGCATCATACATGAGTATCATACCTGAGTATCATACCTGAGTATCATACCTGAGTATCATACCTGAGTAATATACCCGAGTATCATATCTGAGTATCATACCTGAGTATTATACCTGAGTATCATACCTGAGTATCATACCCGAGTATCATACCTGAGTATCAGACATGAGTATCATACCAGAGTATCATACCTGAGTATCAAACCTGAGTATCATACCTGAGTATCATACCTGAGTATCATACCTGAGTATCATACCTGAGTATCATACCTGACTATCATACCTGAGTATCATACCTGAGTATAATACCTGAGTATCATACCTGAGTATCATACCTGAGTATCATACCTGAGTATCATACCCGAGTATCATACCTGAGTATCATACCCGAGTATCATACCCGAGTATCATACCTGAGTATCATACCTGAGTATCATACCTGAGTATCACACATGAGTATCATACCCGAGTATCATACCTGAGTATCATACCTGAGTATCATACCTGAGTATCATACCCGAGTATCATACCTGAGTATCATACCTGAGTATCACACATGAGTATCATACCCGAGTATCATACCTGAGTATCATACCTGAGTATCATACATGAGTATCATACCTGAGTATCATACCTGAGTATCACACATGAGTATCATACCTGAGTATCATACCTGAGTATCACACATGAGTATCATACCTGAGTATCATACCTGAGTATCATACCTGAGTATCATACCTGAGTATCATACCTGAGTATCACACATGAGTATCATACCCGAGTACCATACCTGAGTATCACAAATGAGTATCATACCTGAGTATCATACCTGAGTATCATACCTGAGTATCATACCTGAGTATCATACCTGAGTATCACACATGAGCATCATACCCGAGTACCATACCTGAGTATCACACATGAGTATCATACCTGAGTATCATACCTGAGTATCATACCTGAGTATCATCCCTGAGTATCATACCTGAGTATCATACCTGAGTATCATACCTGAGTATCACACATGAGTATCATACCCGAGTACCATACCTGAGTATCATATCTGAGTATCATACCTGAGTATCATACCTGGGTATCACACATGAGTATCATACCCGAGTACCATACCTGAGTATCACACATGAGTATCATACCTGAGTATCATACCTGAGTATCATACCTGAGTATCATACCTGAGTATCATACCTGAGTATCATACCTGAGTATAACACCTGAGTATCATACCCGAGTATCATACCTGAGTATCACACATGAGTATCATACCTGAGTATCATACCTGAGTATCATACCTGAGTATCATACCTGAGTATCATACCTGAGTATCATACCTGAGTATCACACATGAGTATCATACCCGAGTACCATACCTGAGTATCACACATGAGTATCATACCTGAGTATCATACCTGAGTATCATACCCGAGTATCATACCTGAGTATCATACCTGAGTATCACACATGAGTATCATACCCGAGTATCATACCTGAGTATCATACCTGAGTATCATACCTGAGTATCATACCTGAGTATCATACCCGAGTATCATACCTGAGTATCATACCTGAGTATCATACCTGAGTATCATACCTGAGTATCATACCTGAGTATCATACCTGAGTGTCATTCCTGAGTATAATACCTTGGGTCTCATACCTGAGTATCATACCTGAGTATCATACCTGAGTATCATACCTGAGTATCATACCTGAGTATCATACCTGAGTATCATACCTGAGTATCATACCTCAATATCATACCTCAATATCATACCTCAGTATCATACCTGAGTATAATACCTGAGTATCATACCTGAGTATCATACCTGAGTATCATACCTGAGTATCATACCTGAGTAACATACCTGAGTATCATACCTGAATATCATACCTGAATATCATACCTGAGTATCATACCTGAGTATCATACCTGAGTATCATACCTGAGAATCATACATATCATACCTTGAGTATCATACCTGAGTATCATCCCTGAGCATCATACCTGAGCATCATACCTGAGTATCATACCTGAGTATCATACCTGAGTATCATACCTGAGTATCATACCTGAGTATCATACCTGAGTATCATACCTGAGTATCATACCTGAGTATCACACATGAGTATCATACCCGAGTATCATACATGAGTATCATACCTGAGTATCATACCTGAGTATCATACCTGAGTATCATACCCGAGTATCATACCTGAGTATCACACATGAGTATCATACCTGAGTATCATACCTGAGTATCATACCTGAGTATCATACCCGAGTATCATACCTGAGTATCACACATGAGTATCATACCTGAGTATCATACCTGAGTATCATACATGAGTATCATACCTGAGTATCATACCTGAGTATCATACCTGAGTATCATACCCGAGTATCATACCTGAGTATCATACCTGAGTATCACACATGAGTATCATACCCGAGTATCATACCTGAGTATAATACCTGAGTATCATACCTGAGTATCATACCTGAGTATCATACCTGAGTATCATACCTGAGTATCATACCTGAGTATCATACCTGAGTATCATACCTGAGTATCACACATGAGTATCATACCCGAGTATCATACCTGAGTATCATACCCGAGTATCATACCTGAGTATCATACCTGAGTATCATACCTAAGTATCACACATGAGTATCATACCCGAGTATCATACCTGAGTATCATACCTGAGTATCATACCTGAGTATCATACCTGAGTATCATACCTGAGTATCATACCTGAGTATCATACCTGAGTATCATACCTGAGTATCATACCTGAGTATCATACCTGAGTATCATACCTGAGTATCATACCTGAGTATCACACATGAGTATCATACCCGAGTATCATACCTGAGTATCATACCCGAGTATCATACCGGAGTATCATACCTGAGTATCATACCTGAGTAGCACACATGAGTATCATACCCGAGTATCATACCTGAGTATCATACCTGAGTATCATACCTGAGTATCATACCTGAGTATCATACCTGAGTATCATACCTGAGTATCATACCTGAGTATCATACCTGAGTATCATACCTGAGTATCATACCTGAGTATCATACCTGAGTATCATACCTGACTATCATACCTGAGTATCATACCTGAGTATCATACCTGAGTATCATACCTGAGTATCATACCTGAGTATCATACCTGAGTATCATACCTGAGTATCATACCTGAGTATCATACCCGAGTATCATACCTGAGTATCACACATGAGTATCATACCTGAGTATCATACCTGAGTATCATACCTGAGTATCATACCTGAGTATCATACCCGAGTATCATACCTGAGTATCACACATGAGTATCATACCTGAGTATCATACCTGAGCATCATACATGAGTATCATACCTGAGTATCATACCTGAGTATCATACCTGATTATCATACCTGAGTAATATACCCGAGTATCATATCTGAGTATCATACCTGAGTATTATACCTGAGAATCATACCTGAGTATCATACCCGAGTATCATACCTGAGTATCAGACATGAGTATCATACCAGAGTATCATACCTGAGTATCAAACCTGAGTATCATACCTGAGTATCATACCTGAGTATCATACCTGAGTATCATACCTGAGTATCATACCTGACTATCATACCTGAGTATCATACCTGAGTATCATACCTGAGTATCATACCTGAGTATCATACCTGAGTATCATACCTGAGTATCATACCTGAGTATCATACCCGAGTATCATACCTGAGTATCATACCCGAGTATCATACCCGAGTATCATACCTGAGTATCATACCTGAGTATCACACATGAGTATCATACCCGAGTATCATACCTGAGTATCATACCTGAGTATCATACCTGAGTATCATACCCGAGTATCATACCTGAGTATCATACCTGAGTATCACACATGAGTATCATACCCGAGTATCATAACTGAGTATCATACCTGAGTATCATACATGAGTATCATACCTGAGTATCATACCTGAGTATCACACATGAGTATCATACCTGAGTATCATACCTGAGTATCATACCTGAGTATCATACCTGAGTATCATACCTGAGTATCATACCTGAGTATCACACATGAGTATCATACCCGAGTACCATACCTGAGTATCACAAATGAGTATCATACCTGAGTATCATACCTGAGTATCATACCTGAGTATCATACCTGAGTATCATACCTGAGTATCACACATGAGCATCATACCCGAGTACCATACCTGAGTATCACACATGAGTATCATACCTGAGTATCATACCTGAGTATCATACCTGAGTATCATACCTGAGTATCATACCTGAGTATCATACCTGAGTATCATACCTGAGTATCATACCTGAGTATCATACCTGAGTATCATACCTGAGTATCACACATGAGTATCATACCCGAGTACCATACCTGAGTATCATATCTGAGTATCATACCTGAGTATCATACCTGGGTATCACACATGAGTATCATACCCGAGTACCATACCTGAGTATCACACATGAGTATCATACCTGAGTATCATACCTGAGTATCATACCTGAGTATCATACCTGAGTATCATACCTGAGTATCACACATGAGTATCATACCCGAGTATCATACCTGAGTATCATACCCGAGTATCATACCTGAGTATCATACCTGAGTATCATACCTAAGTATCACACATGAGTATCATACCCGAGTATCATACCTGAGTATCATACCTGAGTATCATACCTGAGTATCATACCTGAGTATCATACCTGAGTATCATACCTGAGTATCATACCTGAGTATCATACCTGAGTATCATACCTGAGTATCATACCTGAGTATCACACATGAGTATCATACCCGAGTATCATACCTGAGTATCATACCCGAGTATCATACCGGAGTATCATACCTGAGTATCATACCTGAGTATCACACATGAGTATCATACCCGAGTATCATACCTGAGTATCATACCTGAGTATCATACCTGAGTATCATACCTGAGTATCATACCTGAGTATCATACCTGAGTATCATACCTGAGTATCATACCTGAGTATCATACCCGAGTATCATACCTGAGTATCATACCCGAGTATCATACCTGAGTATCATACCTGAGTATCATACCTGAGTATCATACCTGAGTATCACACATGAGTATCATACCCGAGTATCATACCTGAGTATCATACCTGAGTATCATACCTGAGTATCATAACTGAGTATCATACCCGAGTATCATACCTGAGTATCACACATGAGTATCATACCTGAGTATCATACCTGAGTATCATACCTGAGTATCATACCTGAGTATCATACCCGAGTATCATACCTGAGTATCACACATGAGTATCATACCTGAGTATCATACCTGAGCATCATACATGAGTATCATACCTGAGTATCATACCTGAGTATCATACCTGAGTATCATACCTGAGTAATATACCCGAGTATCATATCTGAGTATCATACCTGAGTATTATACCTGAGTATCATACCTGAGTATCATACCCGAGTATCATACCTGAGTATCAGACATGAGTATCATACCAGAGTATCATACCTGAGTATCAAACCTGAGTATCATACCTGAGTATCATACCTGAGTATCATACCTGAGTATCATACCTGAGTATCATACCTGACTATCATACCTGAGTATCATACCTGAGTATAATACCTGAGTATCATACCTGAGTATCATACCTGAGTATCATACCTTAGTATCATACCCGAGTATCATACCTGAGTATCATACCCGAGTATCATACCCGAGTATCATACCTGAGTATCATACCTGAGTATCATACCTGAGTATCACACATGAGTATCATACCCGAGTATCATACCTGAGTATCATACCTGAGTATCATACCTGAGTATCATACCCGAGTATCATACCTGAGTATCATACCTGAGTATCACACATGAGTATCATACCCGAGTATCATACCTGAGTATCATACCTGAGTATCATACATGAGTATCATACCTGAGTATCATACCTGAGTATCACACATGAGTATCATACCTGAGTATCATACCTGAGTATCATACCTGAGTATCATACCTGAGTATCATACCTGAGTATCACACATGAGTATCATACCCGAGTACCATACCTGAGTATCACAAATGAGTATCATACCTGAGTATCATACCTGAGTATCATACCTGAGTATCATACCTGAGTATCATACCTGAGTATCACACATGAGCATCATACCCGAGTACCATACCTGAGTATCACACATGAGTATCATACCTGAGTATCATACCTGAGTATCATACCTGAGTATCATACCTGAGTATCATACCTGAGTATCATACCTGAGTATCATACCTGAGTATCATACCTGAGTATCATACCTGAGTATCATACCTGAGTATCACACATGAGTATCATACCCGAGTACCATACCTGAGTATCATATCTGAGTATCATACCTGAGTATCATACCTGGGTATCACACATGAGTATCATACCCGAGTACCATACCTGAGATTCACACATGAGTATCATACCTGAGTATCATACCTGAGTATCATACCTGAGTATCATACCTGAGTATCATACCTGAGTATAACACCTGAGTATCATACCCGAGTATCATACCTGAGTATCACACATGAGTATCATACCTGAGTATCATACCTGAGTATCATACCTGAGTATCATACCTGAGTATCATACCTGAGTATCACACATGAGTATCATACCCGAGTACCATACCTGAGTATCACACATGAGTATCATACCTGAGTATCATACCTGAGTATCATACCCGAGTATCATACCTGAGTATCATACCTGAGTATCACACATGAGTATCATACCCGAGTATCATACCTGAGTATCATACCTGAGTATCATACCTGAGTATCATACCTGAGTATCATACCTGAGTATCATACCTGAGTATCATACCTGAGTATCATACCTGAGTATCATACCTGAGTATCATACCCGAGTATCATACCTGAGTATCATACCTGAGTATCATACCTGAGTGTCATTCCTGAGTATAATACCTTGGGTCTCATACCTGAGTATCATACCTGAGTATCATACCTGAGTATCATACCTGAGTATCATACCTGAGTATCATACCTGAGTATCATACCTGAGTATCATACCTCAATATCATACCTCAATATCATACCTCAGTATCATACCTGAGTATAATACCTGAGTATCATACCTGAGTATCATACCTGAGTATCATACCTGAGTATCATACCTGAGTAACATACCTGAGTATCATACCTGAATATCATACCTGAATATCATACCTGAGTATCATACCTGAGTATCATACCTGAGTATCATACCTGAGTATCATACCTGAGTATCATACCTGAGTATCATACCTGAGTATCATACCTGAGTACCATACCTGAGTATCATATCTGAGTATCATACCTGAGTATCATACCTGGGTATCACACATAAGTATCATACCCGAGTACCATACCTGAGTATCACACATGAGTATCATACCTGAGTATCATACCTGAGTATCATACCTGAGTATCATACCTGAGTATCATACCTGAGTATCATACCTGAGTATAACACCTGAGTATCATACCCGAGTATCATACCTGAGTATCACACATGAGTATCATACCTGAGTATCATACCTGAGTATCATACCTGAGTATCATACCTGAGTATCATACCTGAGTATCATACCTGAGTATCACACATGAGTATCATACCCGAGTACCATACCTGAGTATCACACATGAGTATCATACCTGAGTATCATACCTGAGTATCATACCCGAGTATCATACCTGAGTATCATACCTGAGTATCACACATGAGTATCATACCCGAGTATCATACCTGAGTATCATACCTGAGTATCATACCTGAGTATCATACCTGAGTATCATACCTGAGTATCATACCTGAGTATCATACCTGAGTATCATACCTGAGTATCATACCTGAGTATCATACCTGAGTATCATACCTGAGTATCATACCTGAGTATCATACCTGAGTATCATACCTGAGTATCATACCTGAGTATCATACCTGAGTATCATACCTGAGTCTCATACCTGACTATCATACCCGAGTATCATACCTGAGTAAAATACCCGAGTATCATACCTGAGTAACATACCTGAGTATCATACCTGACTATCATACCTGAGTATCATACCTGAGTATCATACCTGAGTAACATACCTGAGTATCATACCTGAGTATCATACCTGAGTAACATACCTGAGTATCATACCTGACTATCATACCTGAGTATGATACCTGAGTATCATACCTGAGTAACATACCTGAGTATCATACCTGAGTATCATACCTGAGTATCACACATGAGTATCATACCTGAGTATCATACCTGAGGATCATACCTGAGTATCATACCTGAGTATCATACCTGAGTATCATACCTGAGTATCATACCTGAGTATCATACCTGAGTAAAATACCCGAGTATCATACCTGAGTAACATACCTGAGTATCATACCTGAGTATCATACCTGAGTATCATACCTGAGTATCATACCTGAGTAACATACCTGAGTATCATACCTGAATATCATACCTGAATATCATACCTGAGTATCATACCTGAGTATCATACCTGAGTATCATACCTGAGTATCATACCTGAGTATCATACCTGAGTATCATACCTGAGTATCATACCTGAGTATCATACCTGAGTATCATACCTGAGTATCATACCTGAGTATCATACCTGAGTATCATACCTGAGTATCACACATGAGTATCATACCCGAGTACCATACCTGAGTATCATATCTGAGTATCATACCTGAGTATCATACCTGGGTATCACACATGAGTATCATACCCGAGTACCATACCTGAGTATCACACATGAGTATCATACCTGAGTATCATACCTGAGTATCATACCTGAGTATCATACCTGAGTATCATACCTGAGTATCATACCTGAGTATAACACCTGAGTATCATACCCGAGTATCATACCTGAGTATCACACATGAGTATCATACCTGAGTATCATACCTGAGTATCATACCTGAGTATCATACCTGAGTATCATACCTGAGTATCATACCTGAGTATCACACATGAGTATCATACCCGAGTACCATACCTGAGTATCACACATGAGTATCATACCTGAGTATCATACCTGAGTATCATACCCGAGTATCATACCTGAGTATCATACCTGAGTATCACACATGAGTATCATACCCGAGTATCATACCTGAGTATCATACCTGAGTATCATACCTGAGTATCATACCTGAGTATCATACCTGAGTATCATACCTGAGTATCATACCTGAGTATCATACCTGAGAATCATACCTGAGTATCATACCCGAGTATCATACCTGAGTATCATACCTGAGTATCATACCTGAGTATCATACCTGAGTATCATACCTGAGTATCATACCTGAGTGTCATTCCTGAGTATAATACCTTGGGTCTCATACCTGAGTATCATACCTGAGTATCATACCTGAGTAACATACCTGAGTATCATACCTGAGTATCATACCTGAGTATCATACCTGAGTATCATACCTCAATATCATACCTCAATATCATACCTCAGTATCATACCTGAGTATAATACCTGAGTATCATACCTGAGTATCATACCTGAGTATCATACCTGAGTATCATACCTGAGTAACATACCTGAGTATCATACCTGAATATCATACCTGAATATCATACCTGAGTATCATACCTGAGTATCATACCTGAGTATCATACCTGAGAATCATACATATCATACCTTGAGTATCATACCTGAGTATCATCCCTGAGTATCATACCTGAGCATCATACCTGAGTATCATACCTGAGTATCATACCTGAGTATCATACCTGAGTATCATACCTGAGTATCATACCTGAGTATCATACCTGAGTATCATACCTGAGTATCATACCTGAGTATCATACCTGAGTATCATACCTGAGTATCATACCTGAGTCTCATACCTGACTATCATACCCGAGTATCATACCTGAGTAAAATACCCGAGTATCATACCTGAGTAACATACCTGAGTATCATACCTGACTATCATACCTGAGTATCATACCTGAGTATCATACCTGAGTAACATACCTGAGTATCATACCTGAGTATCATACCTGAGTAACATACCTGAGTATCATACCTGACTATCATACCTGAGTATGATACCTGAGTATCATACCTGAGTAACATACCTGAGTATCATACCTGAGTATCATACCTGAGTATCACACATGAGTATCATACCTGAGTATCATACCTGAGTATCATACCTGAGTATCATACCTGAGTATCATACCTGAGTATCATACCTGAGTATCATACCTGAGTAAAATACCCGAGTATCATACCTGAGTAACATACCTGAGTATCATACCTGAGTATCATACCTGAGTATCATACCTGAGTATCATACCTGAGTAACATACCTGAGTATCATACCTGAATATCATACCTGAATATCATACCTGAGTATCATACCTGAGTATCATACCTGAGTATCATACCTGAGAATCATACATATCATACCTTGTGTATCATACCTGAGTATCATCCCTGAGTATCATACCTGAGCATCATACCTGAGTATCATACCTGAGTATCATACCTGAGTATCATACCTGAGTATCATACCTGAGTATCATACCTGAGTATCATACCTGAGTATCATACCTGAGTATCATACCTGAGTATCATACCTGAGTATCATACCTGAGTTTCATACCTGAGTATCATACCTGAGTATCATATCTGAGTATCATACCTGAGTATCATACCTGAGTATCATACCTGAGTATCATACCTGAGTATCATACCCGAGTATCACACCTGAGTATCATACCTGAGTATCATACCTGAGTATCACACATGAGTATCATACCCGAGTACCATACCTGAGTATCATACCCGAGTATCATACCTGAGTATCATACCTGAGTATCATACCTGAGTATCACACATGAGTATCATACCCGAGTATCATACCTGAGTATCATACCTGAGTATCATACCTGAGTATCATACCCGAGTATCATACCTGAGTATCACACATGAGTATCATACCTGAGTATCATACCTGAGTATCATACCTGAGTATCATACCCGAGTATCATACCTGAGTATCACACATGAGTATCATACCTGAGTATCATACCTGAGTATCATACATGAGTATCATACCTGAGTATCATACCTGAGTATCATACCTGAGTATCATACCTGAGTATCATACCCGAGTATCATATCTGAGTATCATACCTGAGTATTATACCTGAGTATCATACCTGAGTATCATACCCGAGAATCATACCTGAGTATCAGACATGAGTATCATACCAGAGTATCATACCTGAGTATCATACCCGAGTATCATACCTGAGTATCATACCTGAGTATCATAACTGAGTATCATACCTGAGTATCATACCTGAGTATCATACCTGAGTATCATACCTGAGTATCATACCTGAGTATCATACCTGAGTATCATACCTGACTATCATACCTGACTATCATACCTGAGTTTCATACCTGAGTATCATACCTGAGTATCATACCTGAGTATCATACCTGAGTATCATACCCGAGTATCATACCTGAGTAAAATACCCGAGTATCATACCTGAGTAACATACCTGAGTATCATACCTGACTATCATACCTGAGTATCATACCTGAGTATCATACCTGAGTAACATACCTGAGTATCATACCTGAGTATCATACCTGAGTATCACACACGAGTATCATACCCGAGTATCATACCTGAGTATCATACCTGAGTATCATACCTGAGTATCATACCTGAGTATCATACCTGAGTATCATACCTGAGTATCATACCTGAGTATCATACCTGAGTAAAATACCCGAGTATCATACCTGAGTAACATACCTGAGTATCATACCTGAGTATCATACCTGAGTATCATACCTGAGTATCATACCTGAGTAACATACCTGAGTATCATACCTGAATATCATACCTGAATATCATACCTGAGTATCATACCTGAGTATCATACCTGAGTATCATACCTGAGAATCATACATATCATACCTTGTGTATCATACCTGATTATCATCCCTGAGTATCATACCTGAGCATCATACCTGAGTATCATACCTGAGTATCATACCTGAGTATCATACCTCAGTATCATACCTGAGTATCATACCTGAGTATCATACCTGAGTATCATACCTGAGTATCATACCTGAGTATCATACCTGAGTATCATACCTGAGTATCATACCTGACTATCATACCTGAGTTTCATACCTGAGTATCATACCTGAGTATCATACCTGAGTATCATACCTGAGTATCATACCTGAGTATCATACCTGAGTATCATACCTGAGTATCATACCCGAGTATCATACCTGAGTATCATACCTGAGTATCATACCTGAGTATCATACCTGAGTATCACACATGAGTATCGTACCCGAGTATCATACGTGAGTATCATACCCGAGTATCATACCTGAGTATCATACCTGAGTATCATACCTGAGTATCACACATGAGTATCATACCCGAGTATCATACCTGAGTATCATACCTGAGTATCATACCCGAGTATCACACCCGAGTATCATACCTGAGTATCATACCTGAGTATCATACCTGAGTATCATACCTGAGAATCATACATATCATACCTTGTGTATCATACCTGAGTATCATCCCTGAGTATCATACCTGAGCATCATACCTGAGTATCATACCTGAGTATCATACCTGAGTATCACACATGAGTATCATACCTGAGTATCATACCTGAGCATCATACATGAGTATCATACCTGAGTATCATACCTGAGTATCATACCTGAGTATCATACCTGAGTAATATACCCGAGTATCATATCTGAGTATCATACCTGAGTATTATACCTGAGTATCATACCTGAGTATCATACCCGAGTATCATACCTGAGTATCAGACATGAGTATCATACCAGAGTATCATACCTGAGTATCAAACCTGAGTATCATACCTGAGTATCATACCTGAGTATCATACCTGAGTATCATACCTGAGTATCATACCTGACTATCATACCTGAGTATCATACCTGAGTATCATACCTGAGTATCATACCTGAGTATCATACCTGAGTATCATACCTGAGTATCATACCCGAGTATCATACCTGAGTATCATACCCGAGTATCATACCCGAGTATCATACCTGAGTATCATACCTGAGTATCATACCTGAGTATCACACATGAGTATCATACCCGAGTATCATACCTGAGTATCATACCTGAGTATCATACCTGAGTATCATACCCGAGTATCATACCTGAGTATCATACCTGAGTATCACACATGAGTATCATACCCGAGTATCATAACTGAGTATCATACCTGAGTATCATACATGAGTATCATACCTGAGTATCACACATGAGTATCATACCTGAGTATCATACCTGAGTATCATACCTGAGTATCATACCTGAGTATCATACCTGAGTATCACACATGAGTATCATACCCGAGTACCATACCTGAGTATCACAAATGAGTATCATACCTGAGTATCATACCTGAGTATCATACCTGAGTATCATACCTGAGTATCACACATGAGCATCATACCCGAGTACCATACCTGAGTATCACACATGAGTATCATACCTGAGTATCATACCTGAGTATCATACCTGAGTATCATACCTGAGTATCATACCTGAGTATCATACCTGAGTATCATACCTGAGTATCATACCTGAGTATCATACCTGAGTATCATACCTGAGTATCACACATGAGTATCATACCCGAGTACCATACCTGAGTATCATATCTGAGTATCATACCTGAGTATCATACCTGGGTATCACACATGAGTATCATACCCGAGTACCATACCTGAGTATCACACATGAGTATCATACCTGAGTATCATACCTGAGTATCATACCTGAGTATCATACCTGAGTATCATACCTGAGTATCACACATGAGTATCATACCCGAGTATCATACCTGAGTATCATACCCGAGTATCATACCTGAGTATCTTACCTGAGTATCATACCTAAGTATCACACATGAGTATCATACCCGAGTATCATACCTGAGTATCATACCTGAGTATCATACCTGAGTATCATACCTGAGTATCATACCTGAGTATCATACCTGAGTATCATACCTGAGTATCATACCTGAGTATCATACCTGAGTATCATACCTGAGTATCATACCTGAGTATCACACATGAGTATCATACCCGAGTATCATACCTGAGTATCATACCCGAGTATCATACCGGAGTATCATACCTGAGTATCATACCTGAGTATCACACATGAGTATCATACCCGAGTATCATACCTGAGTATCATACCTGAGTATCATACCTGAGTATCATACCTGAGTATCATACCTGAGTATCATACCTGAGTATCATACCTGAGTATCATACCTGAGTATCATACCCGAGTATCATACCCGAGTATCATACCTGAGTATCATACCTGAGTATCATACCTGAGTATCATACCTGAGTATCATACCTGAGTATCATACCTGAGTATCATACCTGAGTATCATACCTGAGTATCACACATGAGTATCATACCCGAGTATCATACCTGAGTATCATACCCGAGTATCATACCTGAGTATCATACCTGAGTATCATACCTAAGTATCACACATGAGTATCATACCCGAGTATCATACCTGAGTATCATACCTGAGTATCATACCTGAGTATCATACCTGAGTATCATACCTGAGTATCATACCTGAGTATCATACCTGAGTATCATACCTGAGTATCATACCTGAGTATCATACCTGAGTATCATACCTGAGTATCATACCTGAGTATCACACATGAGTATCATACCCGAGTATCATACCTGAGTATCATACCCGAGTATCATACCGGAGTATCATACCTGAGTATCATACCTGAGTATCACACATGAGTATCATACCCGAGTATCATACCTGAGTATCATACCTGAGTATCATACCTGAGTATCATACCTGAGTATCATACCTGAGTATCATACCTGAGTATCATACCTGAGTATCATACCTGAGTATCATACCTGAGTATCACACATGAGTATCATACCCGAGTATCATACCTGAGTATCATACCCGAGTATCATACCTGAGTATCATACCTGAGTATCATACCTAAGTATCACACATGAGTATCATACCCGAGTATCATACCTGAGTATCATACCTGAGTATCATACCTGAGTATCATACCTGAGTATCATACCTGAGTATCATACCTGAGTATCATACCTGAGTATCATACCTGAGTATCATACCTGAGTATCATACCTGAGTATCATACCTGAGTATCATACCTGAGTATCACACATGAGTATCATACCCGAGTATCATACCTGAGTATCATACCCGAGTATCATACCGGAGTATCATACCTGAGTATCATACCTGAGTATCACACATGAGTATCATACCCGAGTATCATACCTGAGTATCATACCTGAGTATCATACCTGAGTATCATACCTGAGTATCATACCTGAGTATCATACCTGAGTATCATACCTGAGTATCATACCTGAGTATCATACCCGAGTATCATACCCGAGTATCATACCTGAGTATCATACCTGAGTATCATACCTGAGTATCATACCTGAGTATCACACATGAGTATCATACCCGAGTATCATACCTGAGTATCATACCCGAGTATCATACCTGAGTATCATACCTGAGTATCATACCTGAGTATCACACATGAGTATCATACCCGAGTATCATACCTGAGTATCATACCTGAGTATCATACCTGAGTATCATAACTGAGTATCATACCCGAGTATCATACCTGAGTATCACACATGAGTATCATACCTGAGTATCATACCTGAGTATCATACCTGAGTATCATACCTGAGTATCATACCCGAGTATCATACCTGAGTATCACACATGAGTATCATACCTGAGTATCATACCTGAGCATCATACATGAGTATCATACCTGAGTATCATACCTGAGTATCATACCTGAGTATCATACCTGAGTAATATACCCGAGTATCATATCTGAGTATCATACCTGAGTATTATACCTGAGTATCATACCTGAGTATCATACCCGAGTATCATACCTGAGTATCAGACATGAGTATCATACCAGAGTATCATACCTGAGTATCAAACCTGAGTATCATACCTGAGTATCATACCTGAGTATCATACCTGAGTATCATACCTGAGTATCATACCTGACTATCATACCTGAGTATCATACCTGAGTATAATACCTGAGTATCATACCTGAGTATCATACCTGAGTATCATACCTGAGTATCATACCCGAGTATCATACCTGAGTATCATACCCGAGTATCATACCCGAGTATCATACCTGAGTATCATACCTGAGTATCATACCTGAGTATCACACATGAGTATCATACCCGAGTATCATACCTGAGTATCATACCTGAGTATCATACCTGAGTATCATACCCGAGTATCATACCTGAGTATCACACATGAGTATCATACCCGAGTATCATACCTGAGTATCATACCTGAGTATCATACATGAGTATCATACCTGAGTATCATACCTGAGTATCACACATGAGTATCATACCTGAGTATCATACCTGAGTATCATACCTGAGTATCATACCTGAGTATCATACCTGAGTATCACACATGAGTATCATACCCGAGTACCATACCTGAGTATCACAAATGAGTATCATACCTGAGTATCATACCTGAGTATCATACCTGAGTATCATACCTGAGTATCATACCTGAGTATCACACATGAGCATCATACCCGAGTACCATACCTGAGTATCACACATGAGTATCATACCTGAGAATCATACCTGAGTATCATACCTGAGTATCATACCTGAGTATCATACCTGAGTATCATACCTGAGTATCATACCTGAGTATCATACCTGAGTATCATACCTGAGTATCACACATGAGTATCATACCCGAGTACCATACCTGAGTATCATATCTGAGTATCATACCTGAGTATCATACCTGGGTATCACACATGAGTATCATACCCGAGTACCATACCTGAGTATCACACCTGAGTATCATACCTGAGTATCATACCTGAGTATCATACCTGAGTATAACACCTGAGTATCATACCCGAGTATCATACCTGAGTATCACACATGAGTATCATACCTGAGTATCATACCTGAGTATCATACCTGAGTATCATACCTGAGTATCATACCTGAGTATCATACCTGAGTATCACACATGAGTATCATACCCGAGTACCATACCTGAGTATCACACATGAGTATCATACCTGAGTATCATACCTGAGTATCATACCCGAGTATCATACCTGAGTATCATACCTGAGTATCACACATGAGTATCATACCCGAGTATCATACCTGAGTATCATACCTGAGTATCATACCTGAGTATCATACCTGAGTATCATACCTGAGTATCATACCTGAGTATCATACCTGAGTATCATACCTGAGTATCATACCTGAGTATCATACCTGAGTATCATACCCGAGTATCATACCTGAGTATCATACCTGAGTATCACACATGAGTATCATACCCGAGTATCATACCTGAGTATCATACCTGAGTATCATACCTGAGTATCATACCTGAGTATCATACCTGAGTATCATACCTGAGTATAATACCTGAGTATCATACCTGAGTATCATACCTGAGTATCATACCTGAGTATCATACCCGAGTATCATACCTGAGTATCATACCCGAGTATCATACCCGAGTATCATACCTGAGTATCATACCTGAGTATCATACCTGAGTATCACACATGAGTATCATACCCGAGTATCATACCTGAGTATCATACCTGAGTATCATACCTGAGTATCATACCCGAGTATCATACCTGAGTATCATACCTGAGTATCACACATGAGTATCATACCCGAGTATCATACCTGAGTATCATACCTGAGTATCATACATGAGTATCATACCTGAGTATCATACCTGAGTATCACCCATGAGTATCATACCTGAGTATCATACCTGAGTATCATACCTGAGTATCATACCTGAGTATCATACCTGAGTATCACACATGAGTATCATACCCGAGTACCATACCTGAGTATCACAAATGAGTATCATACCTGAGTATCATACCTGAGTATCATACCTGAGTATCATACCTGAGTATCATACCTGAGTATCACACATGAGCATCATACCCGAGTAACATACCTGAGTATCACACATGAGTATCATACCTGAGTATCATACCTGAGTATCATACCTGAGTATCATACCTGAGTATCATACCTGAGTATCATACCTGAGTATCATACCTGAGTATCATACCTGAGTATCATACCTGAGTATCATACCTGAGTATCACACATGAGTATCATACCCGAGTACCATACCTGAGTATCATATCTGAGTATCATACCTGAGTATCATACCTGGGTATCACACATGAGTATCATACCCGAGTACCATACCTGAGTATCACACATGAGTATCATACCTGAGTATCATACCTGAGTATCATACCTGAGTATCATACCTGAGTATCATACCTGAGTATCATACCTGAGTATAACACCTGAGTATCATACCCGAGTATCATACCTGAGTATCACACATGAGTATCATACCTGAGTATCATACCTGAGTATCATACCTGAGTATCATACCTGAGTATCATACCTGAGTATCATACCTGAGTATCACACATGAGTATCATACCCGAGTACCATACCTGAGTATCACACATGAGTATCATACCTGAGTATCATACCTGAGTATCATACCCGAGTATCATACCTGAGTATCATACCTGAGTATCACACATGAGTATCATACCCGAGTATCATACCTGAGTATCATACCTGAGTATCATACCTGAGTATCATACCTGAGTATCATACCTGAGTATCATACCTGAGTATCATACCTGAGTATCATACCTGAGAATCATACCTGAGTATCATACCCGAGTATCATACCTGAGTATCATACCTGAGTATCATACCTGAGTATCATACCTGAGTATCATACCTGAGTATCATACCTGAGTGTCATTCCTGAGTATAATACCTTGGGTCTCATACCTGAGTATCATACCTGAGTATCATACCTGAGTAACATACCTGAGTATCATACCTGAGTATCATACCTGAGTATCATACCTGAGTATCATACCTCAATATCATACCTCAATATCATACCTCAGTATCATACCTGAGTATAATACCTGAGTATCATACCTGAGTATCATACCTGAGTATCATACCTGAGTATCATACCTGAGTAACATACCTGAGTATCATACCTGAATATCATACCTGAATATCATACCTGAGTATCATACCTGAGTATCATACCTGAGTATCATACCTGAGAATCATACATATCATACCTTGAGTATCATACCTGAGTATCATCCCTGAGTATCATACCTGAGCATCATACCTGAGTATCATACCTGAGTATCATACCTGAGTATCATACCTGAGTATCATACCTGAGTATCATACCTGAGTATCATACCTGAGTATCATACCTGAGTATCATACCTGAGTATCATACCTGAGTATCATACCTGAGTATCATACCTGAGTCTCATACCTGACTATCATACCCGAGTATCATACCTGAGTAAAATACCCGAGTATCATACCTGAGTAACATACCTGAGTATCATACCTGACTATCATACCTGAGTATCATACCTGAGTATCATACCTGAGTAACATACCTGAGTATCATACCTGAGTATCATACCTGAGTAACATACCTGAGTATCATACCTGACTATCATACCTGAGTATCATACCTGAGTATCATACCTGAGTAACATACCTGAGTATCATACCTGAGTATCATACCTGAGTATCACACATGAGTATCATACCTGAGTATCATACCTGAGGATCATACCTGAGTATCATACCTGAGTATCATACCTGAGTATCATACCTGAGTATCATACCTGAGTATCATACCTGAGTAAAATACCCGAGTATCATACCTGAGTAACATACCTGAGTATCATACCTGAGTATCATACCTGAGTATCATACCTGAGTATCATACCTGAGTAACATACCTGAGTATCATACCTGAATATCATACCTGAATATCATACCTGAGTATCATACCTGAGTATCATACCTGAGTATCATACCTGAGAATCATACATATCATACCTTGTGTATCATACCTGAGTATCATCCCTGAGTATCATACCTGAGCATCATACCTGAGTATCATACCTGAGTATCATACCTGAGTATCATACCTGAGTATCATACCTGAGTATCATACCTGAGTATCATACCTGAGTATCATACCTGAGTATCATACCTGAGTATCATACCTGAGTATCATACCTGAGTATCATACCTGAGTTTCATACCTGAGTATCATATCTGAGTATCATACCTGAGTATCATACCTGAGTATCATACCTGAGTATCATACCTGAGTATCATACCCGAGTATCATACCTGAGTATCACACCTGAGTATCATACCTGAGTATCATACCTGAGTATCACACATGAGTATCATACCCGAGTACCATACCTGAGTATCATACCCGAGTATCATACCTGAGTATCATACCTGAGTATCATACCTGAGTATCACACATGAGTATCATACCCGAGTATCATACCTGAGTATCATACCTGAGTATCATACCTGAGTATCATACCCGAGTATCATACCTGAGTATCACACATGAGTATCATACCTGAGTATCATACCTGAGTATCATACCTGAGTATCATACCCGAGTATCATACCTGAGTATCACACATGAGTATCATACCTGAGTATCATACCTGAGTATCATACATGAGTATCATACCTGAGTATCATACCTGAGTATCATACCTGAGTATCATACCTGAGTATCATACCCGAGTATCATATCTGAGTATCATACCCGAGAATCATACCTGAGTATCAGACATGAGTATCATACCAGAGTATCATACCTGAGTATCATACCCGAGTATCATACCTGAGTATCATACCTGAGTATCATAACTGAGTATCATACCTGAGTATCATACCTGAGTATCATACCTGAGTATCATACCTGAGTATCATACCTGAGTATCATACCTGAGTATCATACCTGACTATCATACCTGACTATCATACCTGAGTTTCATACCTGAGTATCATACCTGAGTATCATACCTGAGTATCATACCTGAGTATCATACCTGAGTATCATACCCGAGTATCATACCTGAGTAAAATACCCGAGTATCATACCTGAGTAACATACCTGAGTATCATACCTGACTATCATACCTGAGTATCATACCTGAGTATCATACCTGAGTAACATACCTGAGTATCATACCTGAGTATCATACCTGAGTATCACACATGAGTATCATACCCGAGTATCATACCTGAGTATCATACCTGAGTATCATACCTGAGTATCATACCTGAGTATCATACCTGAGTATCATACCTGAGTATCATACCTGAGTATCATACCTGAGTAAAATACCCGAGTATCATACCTGAGTAACATACCTGAGTATCATACCTGAGTATCATACCTGAGTATCATACCTGAGTATCATACCTGAGTAACATACCTGAGTATCATACCTGAATATCATACCTGAATATCATACCTGAGTATCATACCTGAGTATCATACCTGAGTATCATACCTGAGAATCATACATATCATACCTTGTGTATCATACCTGATTATCATCCCTGAGTATCATACCTGAGCATCATACCTGAGTATCATACCTGAGTATCATACCTGAGTATCATACCTCAGTATCATACCTGAGTATCATACCTGAGTATCATACCTGAGTATCATACCTGAGTATCATACCTGAGTATCATACCTGAGTATCATACCTGAGTATCATACCTGACTATCATACCTGAGTTTCATACCTGAGTATCATACCTGAGTATCATACCTGAGTATCATACCTGAGTATCATACCTGAGTATCATACCTGAGTATCATACCTGAGTATCATACCCGAGTATCATACCTGAGTATCATACCTGAGTATCATACCTGAGTATCATACCTGAGTATCACACATGAGTATCGTACCCGAGTATCATACGTGAGTATCATACCCGAGTATCATACCTGAGTATCATACCTGAGTATCATACCTGAGTATCACACATGAGTATCATACCCGAGTATCATACCTGAGTATCATACCTGAGTATCATACCCGAGTATCACACCCGAGTATCATACCTGAGTATCATACCTGAGTATCATACCTGAGTATCATACCTGAGAATCATACATATCATACCTTGTGTATCATACCTGAGTATCATCCCTGAGTATCATACCTGAGCATCATACCTGAGTATCATACCTGAGTATCATACCTGAGTATCACACATGAGTATCATACCTGAGTATCATACCTGAGCATCATACATGAGTATCATACCTGAGTATCATACCTGAGTATCATACCTGAGTATCATACCTGAGTAATATACCCGAGTATCATATCTGAGTATCATACCTGAGTATTATACCTGAGTATCATACCTGAGTATCATACCCGAGTATCATACCTGAGTATCAGACATGAGTATCATACCAGAGTATCATACCTGAGTATCAAACCTGAGTATCATACCTGAGTATCATACCTGAGTATCATACCTGAGTATCATACCTGAGTATCATACCTGACTATCATACCTGAGTATCATACCTGAGTATCATACCTGAGTATCATACCTGAGTATCATACCTGAGTATCATACCTGAGTATCATACCCGAGTATCATACCTGAGTATCATACCCGAGTATCATACCCGAGTATCATACCTGAGTATCATACCTGAGTATCATACCTGAGTATCACACATGAGTATCATACCCGAGTATCATACCTGAGTATCATACCTGAGTATCATACCTGAGTATCATACCCGAGTATCATACCTGAGTATCATACCTGAGTATCACACATGAGTATCATACCCGAGTATCATACCTGAGTATCATACCTGAGTATTATACATGAGTATCATACCTGAGTATCATACCTGAGTATCACACATGAGTATCATACCTGAGTATCATACCTGAGTATCATACCTGAGTATCATACCTGAGTATCATACCTGAGTATCACACATGAGTATCATACCCGAGTACCATACCTGAGTATCACAAATGAGTATCATACCTGAGTATCATACCTGAGTATCATACCTGAGTATCATACCTGAGTATCATACCTGAGTATCACACATGAGCATCATACCCGAGTACCATACCTGAGTATCACACATGAGTATCATACCTGAGTATCATACCTGAGTATCATACCTGAGTATCATACCTGAGTATCATACGTGAGTATCATACCTGAGTATCATACCTGAGTATCATACCTGAGTATCATACCTGAGTATCATACCTGAGTATCACACATGAGTATCATACCCGAGTACCATACCTGAGTATCATATCTGAGTATCATACCTGAGTATCATACCTGGGTATCACACATGAGTATCATACCCGAGTACCATACCTGAGTATCACACATGAGTATCATACCTGAGTATCATACCTGAGTATCATACCTGAGTATCATACCTGAGTATCATACCTGAGTATCACACATGAGTATCATACCCGAGTATCATACCTGAGTATCATACCCGAGTATCATACCTGAGTATCATACCTGAGTATCATACCTAAGTATCACACATGAGTATCATACCCGAGTATCATACCTGAGTATCATACCTGAGTATCATACCTGAGTATCATACCTGAGTATCATACCTGAGTATCATACCTGAGTATCATACCTGAGTATCATACCTGAGTATCATACCTGAGTATCATACCTGAGTATCATACCTGAGTATCATACCTGAGTATCACACATGAGTATCATACCCGAGTATCATACCTGAGTATCATACCCGAGTATCATACCGGAGTATCATACCTGAGTATCATACCTGAGTATCACACATGAGTATCATACCCGAGTATCATACCTGAGTATCATACCTGAGTATCATACCTGAGTATCATACCTGAGTATCATACCTGAGTATCATACCTGAGTATCATACCTGAGTATCATACCTGAGTATCATACCTGAGTATCATACCCGAGTATCATACCCGAGTATCATACCTGAGTATCATACCTGAGTATCATACCTGAGTATCATACCTGAGTATCACACATGAGTATCATACCCGAGTATCATACCTGAGTATCATACCCGAGTATCATACCTGAGTATCATACCTGAGTATCATACCTGAGTATCACACATGAGTATCATACCCGAGTATCATACCTGAGTATCATACCTGAGTATCATACCTGAGTATCATAACTGAGTATCATACCCGAGTATCATACCTGAGTATCACACATGAGTATCATACCTGAGTATCATACCTGAGTATCATACCTGAGTATCATACCTGAGTATCATACCCGAGTATCATACCTGAGTATCACACATGAGTATCATACCTGAGTATCATACCTGAGCATCATACATGAGTATCATACCTGAGTATCATACCTGAGTATCATACCTGAGTATCATACCTGAGTAATATACCCGAGTATCATATCTGAGTATCATACCTGAGTATTATACCTGAGTATCATACCTGAGTATCATACCCGAGTATCATACCTGAGTATCAGACATGAGTATCATACCAGAGTATCATACCTGAGTATCAAACCTGAGTATCATACCTGAGTATCATACCTGAGTATCATACCTGAGTATCATACCTGAGTATCATACCTGACTATCATACCTGAGTATCATACCTGAGTATAATACCTGAGTATCATACCTGAGTATCATACCTGAGTATCATACCTGAGTATCATACCCGAGTATCATACCTGAGTATCATACCCGAGTATCATACCCGAGTATCATACCTGAGTATCATACCTGAGTATCATACCTGAGTATCACACATGAGTATCATACCCGAGTATCATACCTGAGTATCATACCTGAGTATCATACCTGAGTATCATACCCGAGTATCATACCTGAGTATCATACCTGAGTATCACACATGAGTATCATACCCGAGTATCATACCTGAGTATCATACCTGAGTATCATACATGAGTATCATACCTGAGTATCATACCTGAGTATCACACATGAGTATCATACCTGAGTATCATACCTGAGTATCATACCTGAGTATCATACCTGAGTATCATACCTGAGTATCACACATGAGTATCATACCCGAGTACCATACCTGAGTATCACAAATGAGTATCATACCTGAGTATCATACCTGAGTATCATACCTGAGTATCATACCTGAGTATCATACCTGAGTATCACACATGAGCATCATACCCGAGTACCATACCTGAGTATCACACCTGAGTATCATACCTGAGTATCATACCTGAGTATCATACCTGAGTATCATACCTGAGTATCATACCTGAGTATCATACCTGAGTATCATACCTGAGTATCATACCTGAGTATCATACCTGAGTATCATACCTGAGTATCACACATGAGTATCATACCCGAGTACCATACCTGAGTATCATATCTGAGTATCATACCTGAGTATCATACCTGGGTATCACACATGAGTATCATACCCGAGTACCATACCTGAGTATCACACCTGAGTATCATACCTGAGTATCATACCTGAGTATCATACCTGAGTATCATACCTGAGTATAACACCTGAGTATCATACCCGAGTATCATACCTGAGTATCACACATGAGTATCATACCTGAGTATCATACCTGAGTATCATACCTGAGTATCATACCTGAGTATCATACCTGAGTATCACACATGAGTATCATACCCGAGTACCATACCTGAGTATCACACATGAGTATCATACCTGAGTATCATACCTGAGTATCATACCCGAGTATCATACCCGAGTATCATACCTGAGTATCATACCTGAGTATCACACATGAGTATCATACCCGAGTATCATACCTGAGTATCATACCTGAGTATCATACCTGAGTATCATACCTGAGTATCATACCTGAGTATCATACCTGAGTATCATACCTGAGTATCATACCTGAGTATCATACCTGAGTATCATACCCGAGTATCATACCTGAGTATCATACCTGAGTATCATACCTGAGTATCATACCTGAGTATCATACCTGAGTATCATACCTGAGTGTCATTCCTGAGTATAATACCTTGGGTCTCATACCTGAGTATCATACCTGAGTATCATACCTGAGTATCATACCTGAGTATCATACCTGAGTATCATACCTGAGTATCATACCTGAGTATCATACCTCAATATCATACCTCAATATCATACCTCAGTATCATACCTGAGTATAATACCTGAGTATCATACCTGAGTATCATACCTGAGTATCATACCTGAGTATCATACCTGAGTAACATACCTGAGTATCATACCTGAATATCATACCTGAATATCATACCTGAGTATCATACCTGAGTATCATACCTGAGTATCATACCTGAGAATCATACATATCATACCTTGAGTATCATACCTGAGTATCATCCCTGAGTATCATACCTGAGCATCATACCTGAGTATCATACCTGAGTATCATACCTGAGTATCATACCTGAGTATCATACCTGAGTATCATACCTGAGTATCATACCTGAGTATCATACCTGAGTATCATACCTGAGTATCATACCTGACTATCATACCTGACTATCATACCTGAGTTTCATACCTGAGTATCATACCTGAGTATCATACCTGAGTATCATACCTGAGTATCATACCTGAGTATCATACCTGAGTCTCATACCTGAGTATCATACCCGAGTATCATACCTGAGTAAAATACCCGAGTATCATACCTGAGTAACATACCTGAGTATCATACCTGACTATCATACCTGAGTATCATACCTGAGTATCATACCTGAGTAACAAACCTGAGTATCATACCTGAGTATCATACCTGAGTATCACACATGAGTATCATACCTGAGTATCATACCTGAGGATCATACCTGAGTATCATACCTGAGTAAAATACCCGAGTATCATACCTGAGTAACATACCTGAGTATCATACCTGAGTATCATACCTGAGTATCATACCTGATTATCATACCTGAGTAACATACCTGAGTATCATACCTGAATATCATACCTGAATATCATACCTGAGTATCATACCTGAGTATCATACCTGAGTATCATACCTGAGAATCATACATATCATACCTTGTGTATCATACCTGAGTATCATCCCTGAGTATCATACCTGAGCATCATACCTGAGTATCATACCTGAGTATCATACCTGAGTATCATACCTGAGTATCATACCTGAGTATCATACCTGAGTATCATACCTGAGTATCATACCTGAGTATCATACCTGAGTATCATACCTGAGTATCATACCTGAGTATCACACATGAGTATCATACCCGAGTACCATACCTGAGTATCATACCCGAGTATCATACCTGAGTATCATACCTGAGTATCATACCTGAGTATCACACATGAGTATCATACCCGAGTATCATACCTGAGTATCATACCTGAGTATCATACCTGAGTATCATACCCGAGTATCATACCTGAGTATCACACATGAGTATCATACCTGAGTATCATACCTGAGTATCATACCTGAGTATCATACCCGAGTATCATACCTGAGTATCACACATGAGTATCATACCTGAGTATCATACCTGAGTATCATACATGAGTATCATACCTTAGTATCATACCTGAGTATCATACCTGAGTATCATACCTGAGTATCATTACCGAGTATCATATCTGAGTATCATACCTGAGTATTATACCTGAGTATCATACCTGAGTATCATACCCGAGAATCATACCTGAGTATCAGACATGAGTATCATACCAGAGTATCATACCTGAGTATCATACCCGAGTATCATACCTGAGTATCATACCTGAGTATCATAACTGAGTATCATACCTGAGTATCATACCTGAGTATCATACCTGAGTATCATACCTGAGTATCATACCTGAGTATCATACCTGAGTATCATACCTGACTATCATACCTGACTATCATACCTGAGTTTCATACCTGAGTATCATACCTGAGTATCATACCTGAGTATCATACCTGAGTATCATACCTGAGTATCATACCTGAGTATCATACCCGAGTATCATACCTGAGTAAAATACCCGAGTATCATACCTGAGTAACATACCTGAGTATCATACCTGACTATCATACCTGAGTATCATACCTGAGTATCATACCTGAGTAACATACCTGAGTATCATACCTGAGTATCACACATGAGTATCATACCCGAGTATCATACCTGAGTATCATACCTGAGTATCATACCTGAGTATCATACCTGAGTATCATACCTGAGTATCATACCTGAGTATCATACCTGAGTATCATACCTGAGTATCATACCTGAGTAAAATACCCGAGTATCATACCTGAGTAACATACCTGAGTATCATACCTGAGTATCATACCTGAGTATCATACCTGAGTATCATACCTGAGTAACATACCTGAGTATCATACCTGAATATCATACCTGAATATCATACCTGAGTATCATACCTGAGTATCATACCTGAGTATCATACCTGAGAATCATACATATCATACCTGATTATCATCCCTGAGTATCATACCTGAGCATCATACCTGAGTATCATACCTGAGTATCATACCTGAGTATCATACCTCAGTATCATACCTGAGTATCATACCTGAGTATCATACCTGAGTATCATACCTGAGTATCATACCTGAGTATCATACCTGAGTATCATACCTGAGTATCATACCTGACTATCATACCTGAGTTTCATACCTGAGTATCATACCTGAGTATCATACCTGAGTATCATACCTGAGTATCATACCTGAGTATCATACCTGAGTATCATACCCGAGTATCATACCTGAGTATCATACCTGAGTATCATACCTGAGTATCATACCTGAGTATCACACATGAGTATCGTACCCGAGTATCATACGTGAGTATCATACCCGAGTATCATACCTGAGTATCATACCTGAGTATCATACCTGAGTATCACACATGAGTATCATACCCGAGTATCATACCTGAGTATCATACCTGAGTATCATACCTGAGTATCATACCCGAGTATCAAACCTGAGTATCACACATGAGTATCATACCTGAGTATCATACCTGAGTATCATACCTGAGTATCATACCTGAGTATCATACCCGAGTATCATACCTGAGTATCACACATGAGTATCACACATGAGTATCATACCTGAGTATCATACCTGAGTATCATACATGAGTATCATACCTGAGTATCATACATGAGTATCATACCTGAGTATCATACCTGAGTATCATACCTGAGTATCATACCTGAGTATCATACCCGAGTATCATATCTGAGTATCATACCTGAGTATTATACCTGAGTATCATACCTGAGTATCATACCCGAGTATCATACCTGAGTATCAGACATGAGTATCATACCAGAGTATCATACCTGAGTATCATACCTGAGTATCATACCTGAGTATCATACCTGAGTATCATACCTGAGTATCATACCTGAGTATCATACCTGAGTATCACACATGAGTATCATACCCGAGTACCATACCTGAGTATCACACATGAGTATCATACCCGAGTATCATACCTGAGTATCATACCTGAGTATCATACCTGAGTATCACACATGAGTATCATACCCGAGTATCATACCTGAGTATCATACCTGAGTATCATACCTGAGTATCATACCCGAGTATCATACCTGAGTATCATACCTGAGTATCACACATGAGTATCATACCCGAGTATCATACCTGAGTATCAGACATGAGTATCATACCAGAGTATCATACCTGAGTATCAAACCTGAGTATCATACCTGAGTATCATACCTGAGTATCATACCTGAGTATCATACCTGAGTATCATACCTGACTATCATACCTGAGTATCATACCTGAGTATCATACCTGAGTATCATACCTGAGTATCATACCTGAGTATCATACCTGAGTATCATACCCGAGTATCATACCTGAGTATCATACCCGAGTATCATACCCGAGTATCATACCTGAGTATCATACCTGAGTATCATACCTGAGTATCACACATGAGTATGATACCCGAGTATCATACCTGAGTATCATACCTGAGTATCATACCTGAGTATCATACCCGAGTATCATACCTGAGTATCATAGCTGAGTATCACACATGAGTATCATACCCGAGTATCATACCTGAGTATCATACCTGAGTATCATACATGAGTATCATACCTGAGTATCATACCTGAGTATCACACATGAGTATCATACCTGAGTATCATACCTGAGTATCATACCTGAGTATCATACCTGAGTATCATACCTGAGTATCACACATGAGTATCATACCCGAGTACCATACCTGAGTATCACAAATGAGTATCATACCTGAGTATCATACCTGAGTATCATACCTGAGTATCATACCTGAGTATCATACCTGAGTATCACACATGAGCACCATACCCGAGTACCATACCTGAGTATCACACATGAGTATCATACCTGAGTATCATACCTGAGTATCATACCTGAGTATCATACCTGAGTATCATACCTGAGTATCATACCTGAGTATCATACCTGAGTATCATACCTGAGTATCATACCTGAGTATCATACCTGAGTATCACACATGAGTATCATACCCGAGTACCATACCTGAGTATCATATCTGAGTATCATACCTGAGTATCATACCTGGGTATCACACATGAGTATCATACCCGAGTACCATACCTGAGTATCACACATGAGTATCATACCTGACTATCATACCTGAGTATCATACCTGAGTATCATACCTGAGTATCATACCTGAGTATCATACCTGAGTATCATACCTGAGTATAACACCTGAGTATCATACCCGAGTATCATACCTGAGTATCACACATGAGTATCATACCTGAGTATCATACCTGAGTATCATACCTGAGTATCATACCTGAGTATCATACCTGAGTATCACACATGAGTATCATACCCGAGTACCATACCTGAGTATCACACATGAGTATCATACCTGAGTATCATACCTGAGTATCATACCCGAGTATCATACCTGAGTATCATACCTGAGTATCACACATGAGTATCATACCCGAGTATCATACCTGAGTATCATACCTGAGTATCATACCTGAGTATCATACCTGAGTATCATACCTGAGTATCATACCTGAGTATCATACCTGAGTATCATACCTGAGTATCATACCTGAGTATCATACCCGAGTATCATACCTGAGTATCATACCTGAGTATCATACCTGAGTATCATACCTGAGTATCATACCAGAGTATCATACCTGAGTGTCATTCCTGAGTATAATACCTTGGGTCTCATACCTGAGTATCATACCTGAGTATCATACCTGAGTATCATACCTGAGTATCATACCTGAGTATCATACCTGAGTATCATACCTGAGTATCATACCTCTATATCATACCTCAATATCATACCTCAGTATCATACCTGAGTATCATACCTGAGTATCATACCTGAGTATCATACCTGAGTATCATACCTGAGAATCATACATATCATACCTTGAGTATCATACCTGAGTATCATCCCTGAGTATCATACCTGAGCATCATACCTGAGTATCATACCTGAGTATCATACCTGAGTATCATACCTGAATATCATACCTGAATATCATACCTGAGTATCATACCTGAGTATCATACCTGAGTATCATACCTGAGAATCATACATATCATACCTTGAGTATCATACCTGAGTATCATCCCTGAGTATCATACCTGAGCATCATACCTGAGTATCATACCTGAGTATCATACCTGAGTATCATACCTGAGTATCATACCTGAGTATCATACCTGAGTATCATACCTGAGTATCATACCTGAGTATCATACCTGAGTATCATACCTGAGTATCATACCTGAGTATCATACCTGAGTATCATACCTGAGTATCATACCCGAGTATCATACCTGAGTAAAATACCCGAGTATCATACCTGAGTAACATACCTGAGTATCATACCTGACTATCATACCTGAGTATCATACCTGAGTATCATACCTGAGTAACATACCTGAGTATCATACCTGAGTATCATACCTGAGTATCACACATGAGTATCATACCCGAGTATCATACCTGAGTATCATACCTGAGTATCATACCTGAGTATCATACCTGAGGATCATACCTGAGTATCATACCTGAGTATCATACCTGAGTATCATACCTGAGTATCATACCTGAGTAAAATACCCGAGTATCATACCTGAGTAACATACCTGAGTATCATACCTGAGTATCATACCTGAGTATCATACCTGAGTATCATACCTGAGTAACATACCTGAGTATCATACCTGAATATCATACCTGAATATCATACCTGAGTATCATACCTGAGTATCATACCTGAGTATCATACCTGAGAATCATACATATCATACCTTGTGTATCATACCTGAGTATCATCCCTGAGTATCATACCTGAGCATCATACCTGAGTATCATACCTGAGTATCATACCTGAGTATCATACCTGAGTATCATACCTGAGTATCATACCTGAGTATCATACCTGAGTATCATACCTGAGTATCATACCTGAGTATCATACCTGAGTATCATACCTGAGTTTCATACCTGAGTATCATACCTGAGTATCATATCTGAGTATCATACCTGAGTATCATACCTGAGTATCATACCTGAGTATCATACCTGAGTATCATACCCGAGTAATATACCTGAGTATCATACCTGAGTATCATACCTGAGTATCATACCTGAGTATCACACATGAGTATCATACCCGAGTACCATACCTGAGTATCATACCCGAGTATCATACCTGAGTATCATACCTGAGTATCATACCTGAGTATCACACATGAGTATCATACCCGAGTATCATACCTGAGTATCATACCTGAGTATCATACCTGAATATCATACCTGAGTATCATACCCGAGTATCATACCTGAGTATCACACATGAGTATCATACCTGAGTATCATACCTGAGTATCATACCTGAGTATCATACCTGAGTATCATACCCGAGTATCATACCTGAGTATCACACATGAGTATCATACCTGAGTATCATACCTGAGTATCATACATGAGTATCATACCTGAGTATCATACCTGAGTATCATACCTGAGTATCATACCCGAGTATCATACCCGAGTATCATATCTGAGTATCATACCTGAGTATTATACCTGAGTATCATACCTGAGTATCATACCCGAGAATCATACCTGAGTATCAGACATGAGTATCATACCAGAGTATCATACCTGAGTATCATACCCGAGTATCATACCTGAGTATCATACCTGAGTATCATAACTGAGTATCATACCTGAGTATCATACCTGAGTATCATACCTGAGTATCATACCTGAGTATCATACCTGAGTATCATACCTGAGTATCATACCTGACTATCATACCTGACTATCATACCTGAGTTTCATACCTGAGTATCATACCTGAGTATCATACCTGAGTATCATACCTGAGTATCATACCTGAGTATCATACCTGAGTATCATACCTGAGTATCATACCTGAGTATCATACCCGAGTATCATACCTGAGTAAAATACCCGAGTATCATACCTGAGTAACATACCTGAGTATCATACCTGACTATCATACCTGAGTATCATACCTGAGTATCATACCTGAGTAACATACCTGAGTATCATACCTGAGTATCATACCTGAGTATCACACATGAGTATCATACCCGAGTATCATACCTGAGTATCATACCTGAGTATCATACCTGAGTATCATACCTGAGTATCATACCTGAGAATCATACCTGAGTATCATACCTGAGTATCATACCTGAGTATCATACCTGAGTAAAATACCCGAGTATCATACCTGAGTAACATACCTGAGTATCATACCTGAGTATCATACCTGAGTATCATACCTGAGTATCATACCTGAGTAACATACCTGAGTATCATACCTGAATATCATACCTGAATATCATACCTGAGTATCATACCTGAGTATCATACCTGAGTATCATACCTGAGAATCATACATATCATACCTTGTGTATCATACCTGAGTATCATCCCTGAGTATCATACCTGAGCATCATACCTGAGTATCATACCTGAGTATCATACCTGAGTATCATACCTCAGTATCATACCTGAGTATCATACCTGAGTATCATACCTGAGTATCATACCTGAGTATCATACCTGAGTATCATACCTGAGTATCATACCTGAGTATCATACCTGAGTATCATACCTGACTATCATACCTGAGTTTCATACCTGAGTATCATACCTGAGTATCATACCTGAGTATCATACCTGAGTATCACACCTGAGTATCATACCTGAGTATCACACCTGAGTATCATACCTGAGTATCATACCCGAGTATCATACCTGAGTATCACACATGAGTATCATACCTGAGTATCATACCTGAGTATCATACATGAGTATCATACCTGAGTATCATACCTGAGTATCATACCTGAGTATCATACCTGAGTATCATACCCGAGTATCATATCTGAGTATCATACCTGAGTATTATACCTGAGTATCATACCTGAGTATCATACCTGAGTATCATACCTGAGTATCATACCTGAGTATCATACCTGAGTATCATACCTGAGTATCATACCTGACTATCATACCTGAGTATCATACCTGAGTATCATACCTGAGTATCATACCTGAGTATCATACCTGAGTATCATACCTGAGTATCATACCCGAGTATCATACCTGAGTATCATACCCGAGTATCATACCCGAGTATCATACCTGAGTATCATACCTGAGTATCATACCTGAGTATCACACATGAGTATCATACCCGAGTATCATACCTGAGTATCATACCTGAGTATCATACCTGAGTATCATACCCGAGTATCATACCTGAGTATCATACCTGAGTATCACACATGAGTATCATACCCGAGTATCATACCTGAGTATCATACCTGAGTTTCACACATGAGTATCATACCTGAGTATCATACCTGAGTATCACACATGAGTATCATACCTGAGTATCATACCTGAGTATCATACATGAGTATCATACCTGAGTATCATACCTGAGTATCACACATGAGTATCATACCCGAGTACCATACCTGAGTATCACACATGAGTATCATACCTGAGTATCATACCTGAGTATCATACCTGAGTATCATACCTTAGTATCATACCTGAGTATCACACATGAGTATCATACCCGAGTACCATACCTGAGTATCACACATGAGTATCATACCTGAGTATCATACCTGAGTATCATACCTGAGTATCATACCTGAGTATCATACCTGAGTATCATACCTGAGTATCATACCTGAGTATCATACCTGAGTATCATACCTGAGTATCACACATGAGTATCATACCCGAGTACCATACCTGGGTATCATATCTGACTATCATACCTGAGTATCATACCTGAGTATCACACATGAGTATCATACCCGAGTACCATACCTGAGTATCACACATGAGTATCATACCTGAGTATCATACCTGAGTATCATACCTGAGTATCATACCTGAGTATCATACCTGAGTATAACACCTGAGTATCATACCCGAGTATCATACCTGAGTATCACACATGAGTATCATACCTGAGTATCATACCTGAGTATCATACCTGAGTATCATACCTGAGTATCATACCTGAGTATCATAACTGAGTATCACACATGAGTATCATACCCGAGTACCATACCTTAGTATAACACATGAGTATCATACCTGAGTATCATACCTGAGTATCATACCCGAGTATCATACCTGAGTATCATACCTGAGTATCATACCTGAGTATCACACATGAGTATCATACCCGAGTATCATACCCGAGTATCATACCTGAGTATCATACCTGAGTATCATACCTGAGTATCATACCCGAGTATCATACCTGAGTATCATACCTGAGTAACACACATGAGTATCATACCCGAGTATCATACCTGAGTATCATACCTGAGTATCACACATGAGTATCATACCTGAGTATCATACCTGAGTATCACACATGAGTATCATACCCGAGTATCATACCTGAGTATCATACCTGAGTATCATACCTGAGTATCATACCTGAGTATCATACCTGAGTATCATACCCGAGTATCATACCTGAGTACCATACCTGAGTATCATACCTGAGTATCATACATGAGTATCATACCCGAGTATCATACATGAGTATCATACCTGAGTATCATACCCGAGTATCATACCTGAGTATCACACATGAGTATCATACCCGAGTATCATACCTGAGTATCATACCTGAGTATCACACATGAGTATCATACCTGAGTATCATACCTGAGTATCACAGATGAGTATCATACCCGAGTATCATACCTGAGTATCATACCTGAGTATCATACCTGAGTATCATACATGAGTATCATACCCGAGTATCATACCTGAGTATCATACCTGAGTATCATACCCGAGTATCATACCTGAGTATCACACATGAGTATCATACCCGAGTATCATACCTGAGTATCATACCTGAGTATCATACCTGAGTATCATACCTGAGTATCATACCTGAGTATCATACCTGAGTATCATACCTGAGTATCATACCTGAGTATCACACATGAGTATCATACCCGAGTATCATACCTGAGTATCATACCTGAGACAGCTTCTTGTGCTTTAACTGTCACATTCCCATAAATATAGTGTACACTAATCCTGAATAAGTGTTGAAGTTACGAGCAGATTCAAATATCCAAGTCAACTTTCTTTACAGTTTCTGAAAGCCCTAAGCTGGACCATTTAAACGCCACCTCGTTTATTTAAATTGAACTATTACAACTCAAAATATGGCCAAAATAAGCTTTACACTAATTCTGAATAATTGTTGCAGTTACGCGCAGACTCAAATATCCAAGTCAAATTTCTTTACAGTTTCTGAAAGCCCTAAGCTGGACCATTTAAACGCCACCTCGTTTGTTTAAATTGAACTATTACAACTCAAAATATGGCCAAAATAAACTTTACACTAATTCTGAATAATTGTTGCAGTTACGCGCAGACTCTAATAGCTAAGTCAACTTACTTTATAGTTTCTGAAAGCCCCCAGCTGGACCATTTATACGTCACCTCGTTTGTTTAAATTGAACTATTACAACTCAAAATATGGCCAAAATAAACTTTACACTAATTCTGAATAATTGTTGCAGTTACGCGCAGACTCTAATAGTTAAGTCAACTTACTTTACAGTTTCTGAAAGCCCTCAGCTGGACCATTTATACGTCACCTCGTTTGTTTAAATTGAACTATTACAACTCAAAATATGGCCAAACTAAACTTTACACTAATTCTGAATAATTGTTGCAGTTACGCGCAGACTCTAATAGCTAAGTCAACTTACTTTACAGTTTCTGAAAGCCCTCAGCTGGACCATTTATACGCCACCTCGTTTGTTTAAATTGAACTATTACAACTCAAAATATGGCCAAAGTAAACTTTACCCTAATTCTGAATAATTGTTGCAGTTACGCGCAGACTCTAATAGCTAAGTCAACTTACTTTACAGTTTCCTAAAGCCCTATGCTGGACCATTTATACGTCACCTCGTTTGTTTAAATTGTACTAATACAACTCAAAATATGGCCAAAATAAGCTTTACACTAATTCTGAATAATTGTTGCAGTTACGTGCAGACTCAAATATCCAAGTCAACTTTCTTTACAGTTTCTGAAAGCCCTAAGCTGGACCATTTAAACGCCACCTCGTTTATTTAAATTGAACTATTACAACTCAAAATATGGCCAAAATAAGCTTTACACTAATTCTGAATAATTGTTGCAGTTACGGGCAGACTCAAATAGCTAAGTCAACTTTCTTTACAGTTTCTGAAAGCCCTAAGCTGGACCATTTATACGTCACCTCGTTTGTTTAAATTGAACTATTACAACTCAAAATATGGCCAAAATAAACTTTACACTAATTCTGAATAATTGTTGCAGTTACGCGCAGACTCTAATAGCTAAGTCAACTTACTTTACAGTTTCTGAAAGCCCTAAGCTGGACCATTTATACGTCACCTCGTTTGTTTAAATTGAACTATTACAACTCAGAATATGGCCAAAATAAACTTTACACTAATTCTGAATAATTGTTGCAGTTACGCGCAGACTCTAATAGCTAAGTCAACTTCCTTTAAAGTTTCTGAAAGCTCTAAGCTAGACCATTTATACGTCACCTCTTTTACTCAAATTGGACGATTACAACACAAAATATGGCCAAAATAAGCTTTACACTAATTCTGAATAATTGTTGCAGTTACGTGCAGACTTAAATAGCTAAGTCAACTTTCTTTACAGTTTCTGAAAGCTCTAAGCTAGACCATTTATACGTCACCTCGTTTACTCAAATTGGACGATTACAGCTCAAAATATGGCCAAAATAAGCTTTACACTAATTCTGAATAATTGTTGCAGTTACGTGCAGACTTAAATAGCTAAGTCAACTTTCTTTACAGTTTCCTACAGCTCTAAGCTAGACCATTTATACGTCACCTCGTTTACTCAAATTGGACGATTACAACTCAAAATATGGCCAAAATAAGCTTTACACTAATTCTGAATAATTGTTGCAGTTACGTGCAGACTTAAATAGCTAAGTCAACTTTCTTAACAGTTTCTGAAAGCTCTAAGCTAGGCCATTTATACGTCACCTCGTTAACTCAAATTGGACGATTACAACTCAAAATATGGCCAAAATAAGCTTTACACTAATTCTGAATAATTGTTGCAGTTACGTGCAGACTTAAATAGCTAAGTCAACTTTCTTTACAGTTTCCTAAAGCTCTAAGCTAGACCATTTATACGTCACCTCGTTTACTCAAATTGGACGATTACAACTCAAAATATGGACAAAATAAGCTTTAAACTAATTATGAATAATTGTTGCAGTTACGTGCAGACTCAAATAGCTGAGTCAACTTTCTTAACAGTTTCTGAAAGCTCTAAGCTAGACCATTTATAAGTCACGTCGTTTATTCAAATTGGACCATCACAACTCAAAATATGGCCAAAATAAGCTTTACACTAATTCTGAATAATATTTGCAGTTACGTTCAGACTTAAATGGGTAAGTCAACTTCCTTTACAGTTTCTTAAAGTCCTAAAGTGCAGCATTTATACGTCACCTCATTTATTCAAATTGGACCATTTCAACTCGAAATATGGCCAAAATAAGATTTACACTAATTCTGAATAATTGTTGCAGTTACGTTCAGACTTAAATGGGTAAGTCAACTTTCTTTACAGTTTCTTAAAGCCCTAAGCTGGTCCATTAATACGTCACCTCGTTTATTCAAATTGGACCATAACAGCTCAAAATATGGCACAAATAAACTTTACACTAATTCTGAATAATTGTTGCAGTTACGTTCAGACTTAAATGGGTAAGTCAACTTTCTTTACAGTTTCTTAAAGCCCTAAGCTGGTCCATTTATACGTCACCTCATTTATTCAAATTGGACCATTACAACTCAAAATATGGCCAAAATAAACTTTACACTAATTCTGAATAATTGTTGCAGTTACGTGCCGACTCAAATAGCCAAGTCAAATTTTTTACAGTTTCTGAAAGCCCTAAGCTGGACCATTTATACGTCACGTCGTTTATGCAAATTGGACCATTACGGCTCAAAATATGGCCAAAATAAGCTTTACACTAATTCTGAATAATTGTTGCAGTTACGCGCAGACTCAAATAGCCAAGTCAAATGTTTTACAGTTTCTGAAAGCCCTAAGCTGGACCATTTATACGTCACCTCGTTTATTCAAATTTGACCATTACAACTCAATATATGGCCAAAATAAGCTTTACACTAATTCTGAATAATTGTTGCAGTTACGCGCAGACTCAAATAGCCAATTCAAATTTTTTACAGTTTCTGAAAGCCCTAAGCTGGACCATTCATACGTCACCTCGTTTATTCAAATTGAACCATTACGGCTCAAAATATGCCCAAAATAAGCTTTACACTAATTCTGAATAATTGTTGCAGTTACGTGCCGACTCAAATAGCCAAGTCAAATTTGTTACAGTTTCTGGAAGCCTTAAGCTGGACCATTTATACGTCACCTCGTTTAATCAAATTTGACCATTACAACTCAAAATATGGCCAAAATAAGCTTTACACTAATTCTGAATAATTGTTGCAGTTACGCGCAGACTCAAATATCTATGTCAGCTTTCTTTACAGTTTCTGAAAGCACTAAGCTGGACCATTTATACGTCACCTCGTTTATTCAAATTGGACCATCACAACTCAAAATATGGCCAAAATAAACTTTACACTATTTCTGAATAATTATTGCAGTTACGTGCAGACTTAAATAGCTATGTCAACTTTCTTTACAGTTTCTGAAAGCCCTAAGCTGTACCATTTATACGTCACGTCGTTTATTCAAATTGTACCATTACGGCTCAAAATATGGCCAAAATAAGCTTTACACTAATTCTGAATAATTGTTGCAGTTACGCGCAGACTCAAATAGCCAAGTCAAATTTTTTACAGTTTCTGAAAGCCCTAAGCTGGACCATTCATACTTCACCTCGTTTTTTCAAATTGGACCATTACGGCTCAAAATATGCCCAAAATAAGCTTTACACTAATTCTGAATAATTGTTGCAGTTACGTGCCGACTCAAATAGCCAAGTCAAATTTTTTACAGTTTCTGGAAGCCTTAAGCTGGACCATTTATACGTCACCTCGTTTATTCAAATTTGACCATTACAACTCAAAATATGGCCAAAATAAACTTTACACTAATTCTGAATAACTGTTGCAGTTACGCGCAGACTCAAATAGCTAAGTCAAATTTTTTACAGTTTCTGAAAGCCCTAAGCTGGTCCATTCATACGTCACCTCGTTTATTCAATTTGGACCATTACGCCTCAAAATATGGCCAAAATAAACTTTACACTAATTCTGAATAATTGTTGCAGTTACGTGCCGACTCAAATAGCCAAGTCACATTTTTTACAGTTTCTGGAAGCCTTAAGCTGGACCATTTATACGTCACCTCGTTTATTCAAATTTGACCATTACAACTCAAAATATGGCAAAAATAAACTTTACACTAATTCTGAATAATATTGCAGTTACGCGCAGACTCAAATAGCTAAGTCAACTTTCTTTACAGTTTCTGAAAGCCCTAAGCTGGTCCATTCACACGTCACCTCGTTTATTCAAATTCGACCATCACAACTCAAAATATGGCCAAAATAAACTTTACACTTATTCTGAATAATTATTGCAGTTACGGGCAGACTCAAATATGTAAGACAACTTTCTTTACAGTTTCTGAAAGCACTAAGCTGGGCCAATTATACGTCACCTTGTTTATTCAAATTGGACCATCACAACTCAAAATATGGCCAAAATAAACTTTACACTAATTCTGAATAATTGTTGCAGTTACGTGCAGACTCAAATATCTAAGTCAACTTTCTTTACAGTTTCTGAAAGCACTAACCTGGGCCACATATACGTCACCTTGTTTATTAAAATTGGACCATCACAACTCAAAATATGGTCAAAATAAACTTTACACTAATTCTGAATAATTGTTGCAGTTACGCGCAGACTCAAATATGTAAGACAACTTTCTTTACAGTTTCTGAAAGCACTAAGCTGGGCCAATTATACCTCACCCCGTTTATTCAAATTGGACCATTGCAACTCCAAATATGGCCAAAATAAACTTTACACTAATTCTGAATAATTGTTGCAGTTACGTGCAGACTCAAATAGCTAAGTCAACTTTCTTTACAGTTTCTGAAAACCCCAAGCCGGACCATTTATACGTCTCCTTGTTTATTCAAATTGGACCATTACAACTCAAAATATTGCCAAAAATAAACTTTACACTAATTCTGAATACATGTTGCAGTTACGCGCAGACTCAAATATCTATGTCAACTTTCTTTACAGTTTCTGAAAGCACTAAGCTGGTCCATTTATACGTCACCTCGTTTATTCAAATTGGACCATCACAACTCAAAATATGGCCAAAATAAACTTTACACTATTTCTGCATAATTATTGCAGTTACGTGCAGACTTAAATAGCTAAGTCAACTTTCTTTACAGTTTCTGAAAGCCCCAAGCTGGGCCATTTATACGTCTCCTTGTTTATTCAAATTGGACCATTACAACTCAAAATATTGCCAAAAATAAACTTTACACTAATTCTGAATACATGTTGCAGTTACGCGCAGACTCAAATATCTAAGTCAACTTTCTTTACAGTTTGTGAAAGCCCTATGCTGGACCATTTATGCGTCTTCTCGTTTATTCAAATTGCACCATCACAACTCAAAATATGGCCAAAACAAGCTATACACTAATTCTGAATAATTGTTGCAGTTACGCGCAGACTCAAATATCTAAGTCAACTTTCTTTACAGTTTCTGAAAGCACTAAGCTGGGCCACTTACACGTCACCTCGTTTATTCAATTTGGACCATTACGGCTCAAAATATGGCCAAAATAAACTTTACACTAATTCTGAATAATTGTTGCAGTTACGTGCCGACTCAAATAGCCAAGTCACCCTTCTTTACTGTTTCTGAAAGTCCTGAGCTGGACCATTTTTACGTCTCCTTGTTTATTCAAATTGGACCATTACAACTCAAAATATTGCCAAAAATAAACTTTACACTAATTCTGAATACATGTTGCAGTTACGCGTAGACTCAAATATCTATGTCAACTTTCTTTACAGTTTCTGAAAGTCCTAAGCTGGGCCATTCATACGCCAACTCGTTTATTCAAATTGGACCATTGCAACTGAAAATATGGCCAAAATAATCATTAAACTAAAATTGATTAGTTGTTGCAGTTACGCGCAGACTCAAATATCTAAGTCAACTTTCTTTACAGTTTGTGAAAGCCCTATGCTGGACCATTTATGCGTCTTCTCGTTTATTCAAATTGGACCAACACAACTCAAAATATGGCCAAAACAAGCTATACACTAATTCTGAATAATTGTTGCAGTTACGCGCAGACTCAAATATCTAAGTCAACTTTCTTTACAGTTTCTGAAAGCCCTAAGCTGGACCATTTATGCGTCACCTCGTTTATTCAAATTGGACCATCACAACTCAAAATGTGGCCAAAATAAACTTTACACTATTTCTGCATAATTATTGCAGTTACGTGCAGACTTAAATAGCTAAGTCAACTTTCTTTACAGTTTCTGAAAGCCCCAAGCTGGACCATTTATACGTCTCCTTGTTTATTCAAATTGGACCATTACAACTCAAAATATTGCCAAAAATAAACTTTACACTAATTCTGAATACATGTTGCAGTTACGCGCAGACTCAAATATCTATGTCAAATTTCTTTACAGTTTCTGAAAGTCCTCAGCTGGGCCATTCATACGCCACCTCGTTTATTCAAATTGGACCATTGCAACTGAAAATATGGCCAAAATAATCATTAAACTAAAATTGAATAATTGTTGCAGTTACGCGCAGACTCAAATATCTAAGTCAACTTTCTTTACAGTTTGTGAAAGCCCTAAACTGGACCATTTATGCGTCACCTCGTTTATTCAAATTGGACCATCACAACTCAAAATATGGCCAAAACAAGCTTTACACTAATTCTGAATAATTGTTGCAGTTACGCGCAGACTCAAATAGCTAAGTCAACTTTCTTTACAGTTTCTGAAAGCACTAAGCTGGGCCACTTATACGTCACCTTGTTTATTCAAATTGGACCATCACAACTCAAAATATGGCCAAAATAAACTTTACACTAATTCTGAATAATTGTTGCAGTTACGCGCAGACTCAAATATGTAAGTCAACTTTCTTTACAGTTTCTGAAAGTCCTAAGCTGGACCACTTATACGTCACCTCGATTATTCAAAGTGGACCATCACAACTCAAAATATGGCCAAAAACAGCGTTACAATAATTCTGAATAATTGTTGCAGTTACGTGCAGACTCGAATAGCTAAGTCACCCTTCTTTACTGTTTCTGAAAGTCCTGAGCTGGACCATTTATACGTCTCCTTGTTTATTCAAATTGGACCATTACAACTCAAAATATTGCCAAAAATAAACTTTACACTAATTCTGAATACTTGTTGCAGTTACGCGCAGACTCAAATATCTATGTCAACTTTCTTTACAGTTTCTGAAAGCACTAAGCTGGACAATTTATACGTCACCTCGTTTATTCAAATTGGACCATCACAACTCAAAATATGGCCAAAATAAACTTTACACTATTTCTGAATAATTATTGCAGTTACGTGCAGACTTAAACAGGTATGTCAACTTTCTTTACAGTTTCTGAAAGTCCTAAGCTGGGCCATTCATACGCCACCTCGTTTATTCAAATCGGACCATTGCAACTGAAAATATGGCCAAAACAAACTTTACACTAAAATTGAATAATTGTTGCAGTTACGCGCAGACTCAAATATCTGAGTCAACTTTCTTTACAGTTTCTGAAAGCCCTAAGGTGGACCATTTATGCCTCACCTCGTTTATTCAAATTGGACCATCACAACTCAAAATATGGCCAAAACAAGCTATACTCTAGTTCTGAATAATTGTTGCAGTTACGTGCAGACTCAAATAGCTAAGTCACCCTTCTTTACTGTTTCTAAAAGCTCTAAGCTGGACCATTTATACGTCACCTCGATTATTCAAATTGGACAATTACAACTCAAAATATGGCCAAAAACAGCTTTACACTAATTCTGAATAATTGTTGCAGTTACGTGCAGACTTAAATATGTAAGTCAACCTTCTTTACAGTTTCTAAAAGCCCTAAGCTGGACCATTTATACGTCACCTAGTTTAATCAAATTGGACCATTACAACTCAAAATATGGCCAAAATAAGCTTTACACTAACTCTGATTAATTGTTGCAGTTACGTGCAGACTCAAATAGCTAAGTCAACTTTCTTTACAGTTTCTGAAATCCCTATGCTGGACCATTTATACGTCACCTCGTTTATTCAAATTGGACCATTGCAACTGAAAATATGGCCAAAATAAACTTTACACTTATTCTCAATAATTGTTGCAGTTACGTGCAGACTTAAATAGCTATGTCAACTTTCTTTACAGTTTCTGAAAGCTGTAAGCTGGACAATTTATACGTCACCTCGATTATTCAAATTGGACAATTACAACTCAAAATATGGCCAAAAACAGCTTTACACTAATTCTGAATAATTGTTGCAGTTACGTGCAGACTTAAATATGTAAGTCAACCTTCTTTACAGTTTCTAAAAGCCCTAAGCTGGACCATTTATACGTCACCTAGTTTAATCAAATTGGACCATTACAACTCAAAATATGGCCAAAATAAGCTTAACACTAACTCTGATTAATTGTTGCAGTTACGTGCAGACTCAAATAGCTAAGTCAACTTTCTTTACAGTTTCTGAAATCCCTATGCTGGACCATTTATACGTCACCTCGTTTATTCAAATTGGACCATTGCAACTGAAAATATGGCCAAAATAAACTTTACACTTATTCTCAATAATTGTTGCAGTTACGTGCAGACTGAAATAGCTAAGTCAGCTTTCTTTACAGTTTCTGAAAGACCTAAGCTGGACCATTTATACGTCACCTCCTTTATTTAAATTGGACAATTACAACACAAAATATGGCCAAAATAAACTTTACACTAATTCTGAATAATTGTTGCAGTTACGTGCAGACGCAAATAGCTATGTCAACTTTCCTTACAGTTTCTGAAAGACCTAAGCTGGACCATTTATACGTCACCTCCTTTATTTAAATTGGACAATTACAACTCCAAATATGGCCAAAATAAACTTTACACTAATTCTGAATAATTGTTGCAGTTACGTGCAGACGCAAATAGCTATGTCAACTTTCCTTACAGTTTCTGAAAGACCTAAGCTGGACCATTTATACGTCACCTCGTTTATTCAAATTGGACAATTACAACTCAAAATATGCTCAAAATAAACTTTACACTAATTCTGAATAATTGTTGCAGTTACGTGCAGACACAAATAGCTATGTCAACTTTCCTTACAGTTTCTGAAAGCCTTAAGCTGGACCAATTATACGCCGCCTCGTTTATTCAAATTGGACAATTACAACTCAAAATATGGCCAAAATAAACTTTACACTAATTCTGAATAATTGTTGCAGTTACGTGCAGACGCAAATAGCTATGTCAACTTTCCTTACAGTTCCTAAAAGCCTTAAGCTGGTCCATTTATACGCCACCTCGTTTATTCAAATTGGACAATTACAACTCAAAATATGGCCAAAATAAACATTACACTAATTCTGAATAATTGTTGCAGTTACGTGCAGACGCAAATAGCTATGTCAACTTACTTTACAGTTTCTGAAAGCCCTAAGCTGGACCATTTATACGTCACCTCGTTTGTTTAAATTGAACTATTACAACTCAAAATATGGCCAAAATAAACTTTACACTAATTCTGAATAATTGTTGCAGTTACGCGCAGACTGTAATAGCTAAGTCAACTTTCTTTACAGTTTGTGAAAGTCCTAAGCTGGACCATTTAAACGTCACCTCGTTTATTTAAATTGAACTATTACAACTCAAAATGTGGCCAAAATAAGCTTTACACTAATTCTGAATAATTGTTGCAGTTACGTGCAGACTTAAATAGCTAAGTCAACTTTCTTTACAGTTTCTGAAAGCTCTAAGCTAGACCATTTATACGTCACCTCGTTTACTCAAATTGGACGATTACAACTCAAAATATAACCAAAATAAGCTTTACACTAATTCTGAATAGTTGTTGCAGTTACGTGCAGACGCAAATAGCTATGTCAACTTTCCTTACAGTTTCTGAAAGACCTAAGCTGGACCATTTATACGTCACCTCGTTTGTTTAAATTGAACTATTACAACTCAAAATATGGCCAAAATAAACTTTACACTAATTCTGAATAATTGTTGCAGTTACGCGCAGACTGTAATAGCTAAGTCAACTTTCTTTACAGTTTGTGAAAGTCCTAAGCTGGACCATTTATACGTCACCTCGTTTGTTTAAATTGAACTATTACAACTCAAAATGTGGCCAAAATAAGCTTTACACTAATTCTGAATAATTGTTGCAGTTACGTGCAGACTTAAATAGCTAAGTCAACTTTCTTTACAGTTTCTGAAAGCTCTAAGCTAGACCATTTATACGTCACCTCGTTTACTCAAATTGGACCATCACAACTCAAAATATGGCCAAAATAAACTTTACACTAATTCTGAATAATTGTTGCAGTTACGTTCAGACTTAAATGGGTAAGTCAACTTCCTTTACAGTTTCTTAAAGTCCTAAAGTGCAGCATTTATACGTCACCTCATTTATTCAAATTGGACCATTACAGCTCAAAATATGGCCAAAATAAACTTTACACTAATTCTGAATAATTGTTGCAGTTACGTTCAGACTTAAATGGGTAAGTCAACTTTCTTTACAGTTTCTTAAAGCCCTAAGCTGGTCCATTTATACGTCGCCTCATTTATTCAAATTGGACCATTACAGCTCAAAATATGGCCAAAATAAGCTTTACACTAATTCTGAATAATTGCTGCAGTTACGTTCAGACTTAAATGGGTAAGTCAACTTTCTTTACAGTTTCTTAAAGCCCTAAGCTGGACCATTTATACGTCACGTCGTTTATTCAAATTGGACCATTACGGCTCAAAATATGGCCAAAATAAGCTTTACACTAATTCTGAATAATTGTTGCAGTTACTCGCAGACTCAAATAGCCAAGTCAAATGTTTTACAGTTTCTGAAAGCCCTAAGCTGGACCATTTATACGTCACCTCGTTTATTCAAATTTGACCATTACAACTCAAAATATGGCCAAAATAAGCTTTACACTAATTCTGAATAATTGTTGCAGTTACGCGCAGACTCAAATAGCCAAGTCAAATTTTTTACAGTTTCTGAAAGCCCTAAGCTGGACCATTCATACGTCACCTCGATTATTCAAATTGGACCATTACGGCTCAAAATATGCCCAAAATAAGCTTTACACTAATTCTGAATAATTGTTGCAGTTACGTGCCGACTCAAATAGCCAAGTGAAATTTTTTACAGTTTCTGGAAGCCTTAAGCTGGACCATTTATACGTCACCTCGTTTATTCAAATTTGACCATTGCAACTCAAAATATGGCCAAAATAAGCTTTACACTAATTCTGAATAATTGTTGCAGTTACGTGCAGACTCAAATAGCTATGTCAACTTTCTTTACAGTTTCTGAAAGCCCTAAGCTGTACCATTTATACGTCACGTCGTTTATTCAAATTGGACCATTACGGCTCAAAATATGGCCAAAACAAGCTTTACACTAATTCTGAATAATTGTTGCAGTTACGCGCAGACTCAAATAGCCAAGTCAAATTTTTTACAGTTTCTGAAAGCCCTAAGCTACACCATTTATACGTCACGTCGTTTATTCAAATTGGACCATTACGGCTCAAAATATGGCCAGAATAAGCTTTACACTAATTCTGAATAATTGTTGCAGTTACGCGCAGACTCAAATAGCCAAGTCAAATTTTTTACAGTTTCTGGAAGCCTTAAGCTGGACCATTTGTACGTCACCTCGTTTATTCAAATTTGACCATTACAACTCAAAATATGGCCAAAATAAACTTTACACTAATTCTGAATAACTGTTGCAGTTACGCGCAGACTCAAATATCTAAGTCAACTTTCTTTACAGTTTCTGAAAGCACTAAGCTGGGCCACTTATACGTCACCTTGCTTATTAAAATTGGACCATCACAACTCAAAATATGGCCAAAATAAACTTTACACTAATTCTGAATAATTGTTGCAGTTATGTGCAGACTCAAATATCTAAGTCAACTTTCTCTACAGTTTCTGAAAGCACTAAGCTGGGACACTTATACGTCTCCTTGTTTATTCAAATTGGACCATTACAACTCAAAATATTGCCAAAAATAAACTTTACACTAATTCTGAATACATGTTGCAGTTACGCGCAGACTCAAATATGTAAGACAACTTTCTTTACAGTTTCTGAAAGCACTAAGCTGGGCCAATTATACGTCATCCCGTTTATTCAAATTGGACCATTGCAACTCAAAATATGGCCAAAATAAACTTTACACTAATTCTGAATAATTGTTGCAGTTACGTGCAGACTCAAATAGCTAAGTCAACTTTCTTTACAGTTTCTGAAAGCCCCAAGCTGGACCATTTATACGTCTCCTGGTTTATTCAAATTGGACCATTACAACTCAAAATATTGCCAAAAATAAACTTTACGCTAATTCTGAATACATGTTGCAGTTACGCGCAGACTCAAATATCTATGTCAACTTTCTTTACAGTTTCTGAAAGCACTAAGCTGGACCATTTATACGTCACCTCGTTTATTCTAATTGGACCATCACAACTCAAAATATGGCCAAAATAAGCTATACCCTACTTCTGCATAATTATTGCAGTTACGTGCAGACTTAAACAGGTATGTCAACTTTCTTTACAGTTTCTGAAAGTCCTAAGCTGGGCCATTCATACGCCACTTCGTTTATTCAAATTGGACCATTGCAACTGAAAATATGGCCAAAATTATCATTAAACTAAAATTGAATAATTGTTGCAGTTACGCGCAGACTCAAATATCTAAGTCAACTTTCTTTACAGTTTCTGAAAGCACTAAGCTGGACCATTTATGCGTCACCTCGTTTATTCAAATTGGACCATCACAACTCAAAATATGGCCAAAACAAGCTTTACACTAATTCTGAATAATTGTTGCAGTTACGCGCAGACTCAAATATGTAAGTCAACTTTCTCTACAGTTTGTGAAAGCACTAAGCTGGGCCACTTATACGTCACCTCGATTATTCAAAGTGGACCATCACAACTCAAAATATGGCCAAAATAAACTTTACACTAATTCTGAATATTTGTTGCAGTTACGTGCAGACTCAAATAGCTAAGTCACCCTTCTTTACTGTTTCTGAAAGTCCTGAGCTGGACCATTTATACGTCTCCTAGTTTATTCAAATTGGACCATTACAACTCAAAATATTGCCAAAAATAAACTTTACACTAATTCTGAATACTTGTTGCACTTACGCGCAGACTCAAATATCTATGTCAACTTTCTTTACAGTTTCTGAAAGCCCTATGCTGGACCATTTATGCCTCACCTCGTTTATTCAAATTGGACCATCACAACTCAAAATATGGCCAAAACAAGCTATACTCTAATTCTGAATAATTGTTGCAGTTACGTGCAGACTCAAATAGCTAAGTCACCCTTCTTTACTGTTTCTGAAAGCCCTAAGCTGGACCATTTATACGTCACCTCGATTATTCAAATTGGACCATCACAACTCAAAATATGGCCAAAAACAGCTTTGCAATAATTCTGAATAATTGTTGCAGTTACGTGCAGACTGAAATAGCTAAGTCACCCTTCTTTAGTGTTTCTGAAAGTCCTGAGCTGGCCCATTTATACGTCACCTCGTTTATTCAAATTTGACCATTACAACTCAAAGTATGGCCAAAATAAGCTTTACACTAATTCTGATTAATTGTTGCAGTTACGCGCAGACTGAAATAGCTAACACAACTTTCTTTACAGTTTCTGAAAGCCCCACGCTGGACCATTTATACGTCGCCTCGTTTATTTAAATGGAACTATTACAACTCAAAATATGGCCAAAATAAGCTTTACACTAATTCTGAATATTTGTTGCAGTTACGTGCAGACTCAAATAGCTAAGTCAACTTTCTTTACAGTTTCTGAAATCCCCACGCTGGACCATTTATACGTCTCCTCCTTTATTTAAATTGGACAATTACAACTCAAAATATGTCCAAAATAAACTTTACACTAATTCTGAATAATTGTTGAAGTTACGCGCAGACTCAAATAGCTAAGTCAACTTTCCTTACAGTTTCTGAAAGACCTAAGCTGGACCATTTATACGTCACCTCGTTTATTCAAATTGGACAATTACAACTCAAAATATGGCCAAAATAAACTTTACACTAATTCTGAATAATTGTTGCAGTTACGTGCAGACGCAAATAGCTATGTCAACATTCCCTACAGTTTCTGAAAGGCTTAAGCTGGACCATTTATACGTCACCTCGTTTATTCAAATTGGAGAATTATATCTCAAAATATGGCCAAAATAAGCTTTTCACTAGTTCTGAATAATTGTTGCAGTTACGTGCAGACTGAAATAGCTAAGTCACCCTTCTTTAGTGTTTCTGAAAGTCCTGAGCTGGCCCATTTATACGTCACCCCGTTTATTCAAATTTGACCATTACAACTCAAAATATGGCCAAAATAAGCTTTACACTAATTCTGAATAATTGTTGCAGTTACGCGCAGACTGAAATAGCTAAGACAACTTTCTTTACAGTTTCTGAAAGCCCCACGCTGGACCATTTATACGCCACCTCGTTTATTCAAATTGGGCCATTACAACTTAAAATATGGCCAAAATAAGCTTTACACTAATTCTGAATAATTGTTACAGTTACGCGCAGACTCAAATAGCTAAGTCAACTTTCTTTACAGTTTCTAAAAGCCCTAAGCTGGGCCATTTATACGTCACCTCGTCTATTCAAATTGGAGAATTATATCTCAAAATATGGCCAAAATAAGCTTTTCACTAATTCTGAATAATTGTTGCAGTTACGCGCAGACTCAAATAGCTAAGTCAACTTTCTTTAAAGTTTCTGAAAGCCCTAAGCTGGACCATTTACACGCAACCTCGTTTATTCAAATTGGTGAATTACATCTCAAAATATGGCCAAAATAAGTTTTACACTAAATCTGAATAATTGTTGCAGTTACGCGCAGACTCAAATAGCTAAGTCAACTTTCTTTACAGTTTCTGAAAGCCCTAAGCTGGACCATTTATACGTCACCTCGTTTATTCAAATTTGACCATTACAACTCAAAGTATGGCCAAAATAAGCTTTACACTAATTCTGAATAATTGTTGCAGTTACGCGCAGACTGAAATAGCTAAGACAACTTTCTTTACAGTTTCTGAAAGCCCCACGCTGGACCATTTATACGTCGCCTCGTTTATTTAAATGGAACTATTACAACTCAAAATAAGGCCAAAATAAGCTTTACACTAATTCTGAATAATTGTTGCAGTTACGCGCAGACTCAAATAGCTAAGTCAACTTTCTTTACAGTTTCTAAAAGCCCTAAGCTGGACCATTTATACGTCGCCTCGTTTATTTAAATGGAACTATTAGCACTCAAAATATGTCCAAAATAAGCTTTACACTAATTCTGAATAATTGTTGCAGTTGCGCGCAGACTCAAATAGCTAAGTCAGCTTTCTTTACAGTTTCTAAAAGCCCTAAGCTGGACCATTTATACGTCGCCTCGTTTATTTAAATGGAACTATTAACACTCAAAATATGTCCAAAATAAGCTTTACACTAATTCTGAATAGTTGTTGCAGTTACGCGCAGACTCAAATAGCTAAGTCAACTTTCTTTACAGTTTCTAAAAGCCCTAAGCTGGACCATTTACACGTCACCTCGTTTATTCAAATGGAACTATTATTACTCAAAATATGTCCAAAATAAACTTTACACTAATTCTGAATAGTTGTTGCAGTAAGGCGCAGACTCAAATGGCTAAGTCAACTTTCTTTACAGTTTCTGAAAGGCATAAACTGCGCCATTTACACGCAACCTCGTTTATTCAAATTGGAGAATTACATCTCAAAATATGGCCAAAATAAGTTTTACACTAATTCTGAATAATTGTTGCAGTTACGCGCAGACTCAAATATCTAAGTCAACTTTCTTTACAGTTTCTGAAAGCCCCACGCTGGACCATTTATACGTCACCTCGTTTATTCAAATTTGATCATTACAACTCAAAGTATGGCCAAAATAAGCTTTACACTAATTCTGAATAATTGTTGCAGTTACGCGCAGACTCAAATAGCTAAGTCAACTTTCTTTACAGTTTCTAAAAGCCCTAAGCTGGACCATTTATACGTCGCCTCGTTTATTTAAATGGAACTATTACAACTCAAAATAAGGCCAAAATAAGCTTTACACTAATTCTGAATAGTTGTTGCAGTTACGCGCAGACTTAAATAGCTAAGTCAACTTTCTTTACAGTTTCTAAAAGCCCTAAGCTGGAGCATTTATACGTCACCTCGTTTATTCAAATGGAACTATTATTACTCAAAATATGTCCAAAATAAGCTTTACACTAATTCTGAATAATTGTTGCAGTTACGCGCAGACTCAAATAGCTAAGTCAACTTTCTTTACAGTTTCTAAAAGCCCTAAGCTGGACCATTTATTTGTCGCCTCGTTTATTTAAATGGAACTATTACAACTCAAAATAAGGCCAAAATAAGCTTTACACTAATTCTGAATAATTGTTGCAGTTACGCGCAGACTCAAATAGCTAAGTCAACTTTCTTTACAGTTTCTAAAAGCCCTAAGCTGGACCATTTGTACGTCACCTCGCTTATTCAAATGGAACTACTATTACTCAAAATATGTCCAAAATAAACTTTACACTAATTCTGAATAATTGTTGCAGTTACGCGCAGACTCAAATAGCTAAGTCAACTTTCTTTACAGTTTCTAAAAGCCCAAACTTGGACCATTTATACGTCACCTCGTTTATTTAAATGGAGCTATTACAACTCAAAATATGTCCAAAATAAACTTTACACTAATTCTGAATAGTTGTTGCAGTTAGGCGCAGACTCAAATGGCTAAGTCAACTTTCTTTACAGTTTCTAAAAGCCCTAAACTGGACCATTTATACGTCACCTCGTTTATTTAAATGGAACTATTACAACTCAAAATATGTCCAAAATAAGCTTTACACTAATTCTGAATAGTTGTTGCAGTTAAGCGCAGACTCAAATGGCTAAGTCAACTTTCTTTACAGTTTCTAAAAGCCCTAAGCTGAGCCATTTATACGTCACCTCGTCTATTCAAATTGGAGAATTATATCTCAAAATATGGCCAAAATAAGCTTTTCACTAATTCTGAATAATTGTTGCAGTTACGCGCAGACTCAAATAGCTAAGTCAACTTTCTTTAAAGTTTCTGAAAGCCCTAAGCTGGACCATTTATACGTCACCTCGTTTATTCAAATTGGGCCATTACATCTCAAAATATGGCCAAAATAAGTTTTACACTAATTCTGAATAATTGTTGCAGTTACTCGCAGATTCAAATATCTAAGTCACCTTTCTTTACAGTTTCTGAAAGGCATAAACTGGGCCATTTACACGCAACCTCGTTTATTCAAATTGGTGAATTACATCTCAAAATATGGCCAAAATAAGTTTTACACTAAATCTGAATAATTGTTGCAGTTACGCGCATACTCAAATAGCTAAGTCAACTTTCTTTACAGTTTCTAAAAGCCCTAAGCTGGACCATTTATACGTCACCTCGTTTATTTAAATGGAACTATTACAACTCAAAATATGTCCAAAATAAACTTTACCCTAATTCTGAATAGTTGTTGCAGTAAGGCGCAGACTCAAATGGCTAAGTCAACTTTCTTTACAGTTTCTGAAAGGCATAAACTGCGCCATTTACACGCAACCTCGTTTATTCAAATTGGAGAATTACATCTCAAAATATGGCCAAAATAAGTTTTACACTAATTCTGAATAATTGTTGCAGTTACGCGCAGACTCAAATATCTAAGTCAACTTTCTTTACAGTTTCTGAAAGCCCCACGCTGGACCATTTATACGTCACCTCGTTTATTCAAATTTGATCATTACAACTCAAAGTATGGCCAAAATAAGCTTTACACTAATTCTGAATAATTGTTGCAGTTACGCGCAGACTCAAATAGCTAAGTCAACTTTCTTTAAAGTTTCTGAAAGCCCTAAGCTGGACCATTTATACGTCACCTCGTTTATTCAAATGGAACTATTACAACTCAAAATATGTCCAAAATAAGCTTTACACTAATTCTGAATAGTTGTTGCAGTTACGCGCAGACTCAAATAGCTAAGTCAACTTTCTTTACAGTTTCTAAAAGCCCTAAGCTGGACCATTTATACGTCGCCTCGTTTATTTAAATGGAACTATTACAACTCAAGATAAGGCCAAAATAAGCTTTACACTAATTCTGAATAGTTGTTTCAGTTACGCGCAGACTCAAATAGCTAAGTCAACTTTCTTTACGGTTTCTAAAAGCCCTAAGCTGGAGCATTTATACGTCACCTCGTTTATTCAAATGGAACTATTATTACTCAAAATATGTCCAAAATAAGCTTTGCACTAATTCTGAATAATTGTTGCAGTTACGCGCAGACTCAAATAGCTAAGTCAACTTTCTTTACAGTTTCTAAAAGCCCTAAGCTGGACCATTTATACGTCGCCTCGTTTATTTAAATGGAACTATTACAACTCAAAATAAGGCCAAAATAAGCTTTACACTAATTCTGAATAATTGTTGCAGTTACGCGCAGACTCAAATAGCTAAGTCAACTTTCTTTACGGTTTCTAAAAGCCCTAAGCTGGAGCATTTATACGTCACCTCGTTTATTCAAATGGAACTATTACAACTCAAAATATGTCCAAAATAAGCTTTACACTAATCCTGGATAGTTGTTGCAGTTACGCGCAGACTCAAATAGCTAAGTCAACTTTCTTTACAGTTTCTAACAGCCCTAAGCTGGACCATTTACACGTCACCTCGTTTATTCAAATGGAACTATTATTACTCAAAATATGTCCAAAATAAACTTTACACTAATTCTGAATAATTGTTGCAGTTACGCGCAGACTCAAATAGCTAAGTCAACTTTCTTTACAGTTTCTAAAAGCCCTAACTTGGACCATTTATACGTCACCTCGTTTATTTAAATGGAACTATTACAACTCAAAATATGTCCAAAATAAACTTTACACTAATTCTGAATAGTTGTTGCAGTTAGGCGCAGACTCAAATGGCTAAGTCAACTTTCTTTACAGTTTCTAAAAGCCCTAAACTGGACCATTTATACGTCACCTCGTCTATTCAAATTGGAGAATTATATCTCAAAATATGGCCAAAATAAGCTTTTCACTAATTCTGAATAATTGTTGCAGTTACGCGCAGACTCAAATAGCTAAGTCAACTTTCTTTAAAGTTTCTGAAAGCCCTAAGCTGGACCATTTATACGTCACCCCGTTTATTCAAATTGGGCCATTACATCTCAAAATATGGCCAAAATAAGTTTTACACTAATTCTGAATAATTGTTGCAGTTACTCGCAGATTCAAATATCTAAGTCACCTTTCTTTACAGTTTCTGAAAGGCATAAACTGGGCCATTTACACGCAACCTCGTTTATTCAAATTGGTGAATTACATCTCAAAATATGGCCAAAATAAGTTTTACACTAAATCTGAATAATTGTTGCAGTTACGCGCAGACTCAAATAGCTAAGTCAACTTTCTTTACAGTTTCAGAAAGGCATAAACTGCGCCATTTACACGCAACCTCGTTTATTCAAATTGGAGAATTACATCTCAAAATATGGCCAAAATAAGTTTTACACTAATTCTGAATAATTGTTGCAGTTACGCGCAGACTGAAATAGCTAAGACAACTTTCTTTACAGTTTCTGAAAGCCCCACGCTGGACCATTTATACGTCGCCTCGTTGATTTAAATGGAACTATTACAACTCAAAATATGGCTAAAATAAGCTTTACACTAATTCTGAATAATTGTTGCAGTTACGCGCAGACTCAAATAGCTAAGTCAACTTTCTTTACAGTTTCTAAAAGCCCTAAGCTGGACCATTTATACGTCACCTCGTCTATTCAAATTGGGCAATACAACTCAAAATATGGCCAAAATAAGCTTTACACTAATTCTGAATATTTGTTGCAGTTACGCGCAGACTCAAATAGCTAAGTCAACTTTCTTTACAGTTTCTGAAAGCCCTATGCTGGACCATTTATTGGTCACCTCGTTTATTCAAATGGAACTATTAAAACTCAAAATATGTCCAAAATAAGCTTTACACTAATTCTGAATAGTTGTTGCAGTTACGCGCAGACTCAAATGGCTAAGTCAACTTTCTTTACAGTTTCTAAAAGCCCTAAGCTGGACTATTTATACGTCACCTCGTCTATTCAAATTGGAGAATGACGACTCAAAATATGGCCAAAATAAGCTTTACACTAATTCTGAATATTTGTTGCAGTTACGCGCAGACTCAAATAGCTAAGTCAACTTTCTTTACAGTTTCTGAAAGCCCTAAGCTGTACCATTTATTGGTCACCTCGTTTATTCAAATGGAATTATTAAAACTCAAAATATGTCCAAAATAAGCTTTACACTAATTCTGAATAGTTGTTGCAGTTACGCGCAGACTCAAATGGCTAAGTCAACTTTCTTTACAGTTTCTGAAAGCCCTAAGCTGGACCATTTATACGTCACCTCGTTTATTCAAATTGGGCAATACAACTCAAAATATGGCCAAAAAAAGCTTTACACTAATTCTGAATAATTGTTGCAGTTACGCGCAGACTCAAATAGCTAAGGCAACTTTCTTTACAGTTTCTAAAAGCCCTAAGCTGGACCATTTATACGTCACCTCGTTTATTCAAATGGAACTATTACAACTCAAAATATGTCCAAAATAAGCTTTACACTAATTCTGAATAATTGTTGCAGTTACGAGCAGACTCAAATAGCTAAGGCAACTTTCTTTACAGTTTCTAAAAGCCCTAAGCTGGACCATTTATACGTCACCTCGTTTATTCAAATGGAACTATTACAACTCAAAATATGTCCAAAATAAGCTTTACACTAATTCTGAATAATTGTTGCAGTTACGAGCAGACTCAAATAGCTAAGGCAACTTTCTTTACAGTTTCTGAAAGCCCTAAGCTGGACCATTTATACCTCACCTCGTCTATTCAAATTGGAGAATGACGACTCAAAATATGGCCAAAATAAGCTTTACACTAATTCTGAATATTTGTTGCAGTTACGCGCAGACTCAAATAGCTAAGTCAACTTTCTATACAGTTTCTGAAAGCCCTAAGCTGGACCATTTATACGTCACCTCGTTTATTCAAATTGGGCAATACAACTCAAAATATGGCCAAAAAAAGCTTTACACTAATTCTGAATAATTGTTGCAGTTACGCGCAGACTCAAATAGCTAAGGCAACTTTCTTTACAGTTTCTAAAAGCCCTAAGCTGGACCATTTATACGTCACCTCGTTTATTCAAATGGAACTATTACAACTCAAAATATGCCCAAAATAACCTTTACACTAATTTTGAATAGTTGTTGCAGTTACGCGCAGACTCAAATGGCTAAGTCAACTTTCTTTACAGTTTATAAAAGCCCTAAGCTGGACCATGTATACGTCACCCCGTTTATTCAAATGGAACTATTTTAACTCAAAATATGTCCAAAATAAGCTTTACACTAATTCTGAATAATTGTTGCAGTTACGCGCAGACTCAAATAGCTAGGTCAACTTTCTTTACAGTTTCTAAAAGCCCTAAGCTGGACCATTTATACCTCGCCTCGTCTATTCAAATTGGGCAATACAACTCAAAATATGCCCAAAATAAGCTTTACACTAATTCTGAATAATTGTTGCAGTTACGCGCAGACTCAAATAGCTAAGTCAACTTTCTTTACAGTTTCTGAAAGCCCTAAGCTGGACCTTTTATACGTCACCTCGTTTATTCAAATTGGACCATTACATCTCAAAATATGGCCAAAATAAGCTTTACACTAATTCTGAATAATTGTTGCAGTTACGCGCAGACTCAAATAGCTAAGTCAACTTTCTTTACAGTTTCTAAAAGCCCTAAGCTGGACCATTTATACGTCACCTCGTTTATTCAAATTGGACCATTACACCTCAAAATATGTCCAAAATAATCTTTACACTAATTCTGAATAGTTGTTGCAGTTACGTGCAGACCTAAATAGCTAATTCAACTTTCTTTACAGTTTCTATAAGCCCTAAGCTAGACCATTTATACGTCACCTCGTTTATTCAAATGGAACTATTACAACTCAAAATATGTCCAAAATAAGCTTTACACTAATTCTGAATAATTGTTGCAGTTACGCGCAGACTCAAACAGCTAAGTCAACTTTCTTTACAGTTTCTAAAAGCCCTAAGCAGGAACATTAATACGTCACCTCGGTTATTTAAATGGAACTATTACAACTCAAAATATGTCCAAAATAAGCTTTACACTAATTCTGAATAATTGTTGCAGTTACGCGCAGACTCAAATAGCTAAGTCAACTTTCTTTACAGTTTCTAAAAGCCCTAAGCTGGACCATTTATACGCCACCTCGTTTATTCAAATGGAACTATTACAACTCAAAATATGTCCAAAATAAGCTTTACACTAATTCTGAATAATTGTTGCAGTTACGCGCAGACTCAAATAGCTAAGTCAACTTTCTTTACAGTTTCTAAAAGCCCTAAGCTGGTCCATTTATACGCCACCTCGTTTATTCAAATGGAACTATTACAACTCAAAATATGTCCAAAATAACCTTTAGACTAATTCTGAATGATTGTTGCAGTTACGCGCAGACTCAGATAGCTAAGTCAACTTTCTTTACAGTTTCTAAAAGCCCTAAGCTGGACCATTTATACGCCACCTCGTGTATTCAAATGGAACTATTACAACTCAAAATATGTCCAAAATAAGCTCTACACTAATTCTGAATAGTTGTTGCAGTTACGCGCAGACTCAAATGGCTAAGTCAACTTTGTGTACAGTTTCTAAAAGCCCTAAGCTGGACCATTTATACGTCACCTCGTCTATTCAAATTGGGCAATACAACTCAAAATATGGCCAAAATAAGCTTTACACTAATTCTGAATAATTGTTGCAGTTACGCGCAGACTCAAATAGCTAAGGCAACTTTCTTTATAGTTTCTGAAAGCCCTAAGCTGGACCATTTAAACCTCACCTCGTCTATTCAAATTGGAGAATGACGACTCAAAATATGGCCAAAATAAGCTTTACACTAATTCTGAATATTTGTTGCAGTTACGCGCAGACTCAAATAGCTAAGTCAACTTTCTTTACAGTTTCTAAAAGCCCGAAGCTCGACCATTTACACGTCACCTCGTTTATTCAAATGGAACTATTACAACTCAAAATATGTCCAAAATAAGCTTTACACTAATTCTGAATAGTTGTTGCAGTTACGCGCAGACTCAAATGGCTAAGTCAACTTTCTTTACAGTTTCTGAAAGTCCTAAGCTGGACCATTTATACGTCACCTCGTTTATTCAAATTGGATCATCACAACTCAAAATATGGCCAGCATAATCTTTACACTAATTCTGAATAATTGTTGCAGTTACGTGCAGACAGAAATAACTAAGTCAACTTTCTTTAAGTTACTAAAGGCCCTACGCTGGACCATTTATACGTCACCTCGTTTATTCAAATTAGAGAATTATATCTCAAAATATGGCCAAAATAAGCTTTGCACTAATTCTGAATAATTGTTGCAGTTACGCGTAGACTCAAATAGCTAAGTGAACTTTCTTTACAGTTTCTGAAAGTCCTAAGCTGGACCATTTATACGTCACCTCGTTTATTCAAATTGGATCATCACAACTCAAAATATGGCCAGCATAATCTTTACACTAATTCTGAATAATTGTTGCAGTTACGTGCAGACAGAAATAACTAAGTCAACTTTCTTTAAGTTACTAAAGGCCCTACGCTGGACCATTTATACGTCACCTCGTTTATTCAAATTAGAGAATTATATCTCAAAATATGGCCAAAATAAGCGTTACACTAATTCTGAATAGTTGTTGCAGTTACGCGCAGACTCAAATAGCTAAGCCAACTTTCTTTACAGTTACTAAAGGCCCTAAGCTGGACAGTAGTGATATACTGTATGTTCTGGCCCACTTAGCATAATTATCCCATTAATCAAATCCTGTCACGCCCCCCCCTCCCCCCCTCCCCCTCCCCCCTCCCCCCTCCACTCCCACATGTGGGGAATTTCCAAAAAGGTATGAGCTTTCTGCTCCACTTAACATAATTTCCCCATTAATAATCCGCCCCCTCACACTCCTCTCCCCCCCCCCTTAAGTGACATGGGTATTTCTTTGGACACGTGGGAATTCCGAAAAGAGAGGTTGGATGGGCTGTCGCGATCAGGATGACAAAGGAAGGATAATTAATGACCCCCGTCCCCCCCTGACCCTCCTATTCTAGTGTCTGCATGTGTTTTCGAAAGAAGAACGTGAGGGTAAGAAACCCTGCAATGAATGGCCCCTTACAGATCTTGATATATTTATGTGACAGTTGGAAATGTTCCCCTCTGACAGTTTTTGAGAAGAACACGCTACAACTTGCAACGGTGAGCATAGAGGATGACAAAGGAAGGGTAATTTATGACTCCCGTCCCCCCTGACCCTCCTATTCTAGTGTCTGCATGTGTTTTCGAAAAAAGAACGTGAGGGTAAGAAACCCTACAATGAATGGCCCCCTTTCAGATCTTGCTATATTTATGTGACAGTTGGAAATGTTTCCCTCTGACAGTTTTGAAAAGAACAAGCTTCATCTTGCAAGGGGGCGAGCATAGACACCCCCCATCTTCCTGTCTGAACAGGCCTAGTGTTTTTCTCTTAACATAACAGCCAAATATCGCCCACCTGCAGGAAGAAACCTTTTCACAAGCAAAAGAATACTTCTGCATTGACGCGAGGACCACCCATGTGGTCCCCCACTGCGAGGGGTTCCCTGCCTTCCCTCATAATGACCGTTTGGCGTTGAATGGCCGTCCAACCCCCCCCCCCCAACACTTCAATGCGTTCTTGCTACAAGTGGGGACTATCTCTCACGCTTTACAGTCACATGACAGTCCCTACTCAGTCTTCTTTCACAAGGATTCTCTACTCAACTACCCCTCACGTTTTTACATTCACATGACATTCCCTACTCAGTCTTCTACAAACATTTCTTACCAGCTCTTATGCCTATATCTTCATCGTGCTAGTTGAAATAAGCATTTGTACAAATTATCCTATTACTTATTTCGGTGAGATTCGGGCTACTTCTTGAGGCTTTTACATTCACAAGGCTTTATCGGTCCACTTTTCCTGTGTCATGTTTTCTAGTTTTTTGTTCTTTATTTATCTATTTTGTTTATTTTGGATTCCTTATGGACTTCAATGATGTCCCGCACAATCAACGCAAGCACTATCTCACGATCTTTTACGCTCATAGAGTTCTCTCTACACACGTTTCTTACTGTGACATGATTGTTTGCATTCTGTTAATCCTCATGAAAATACTGGCTTATACTCGCATTTAATTTCAGTATTATTCTATAAATAACGTTATATTATACTTGCAACATTCATTTTGTGTATAGTATCATGTTCGACGATCAGAGAGGCTGTTTCTCGTTTCTTTGAGCAAATTTAAGCTTTGACAACATGTTACTTAAGCTGAAAATATTGTCTCGTCTGTTACCCTCACGCAACTTTCTCTACTCTTGCCCTAACAATTAATACAAAATGTTATTTGCACTAACATCTTCGTGTTAGCTGAGATAAACGTTTTCACAAATTATCTCACTGCTTATTTCCTTTTATGTGCAAGGGGGGATATTAGAGTAAGGAAGGCTTTGTGTACTGATCAAAAGCTACACACAATTCTACTGAAAAAACATTCCCAAGGGAATTTTTTGGTCCATCCACATCTCTTGACTTCGCATTTGTTTATGTTCCCAAAACTCAACTAAAATCATGGAAATATCTCCAAAAAATCCTACAGGCACACACACATACTCACACGTAAACACACACACACATACACCCCGCACACATGCACACCTACACACATGAATGCACAACCACACACACATACACACACACACACACACACACACAAACAGACATACATACGCGCAAACACACGCACAAAACCGCATAAGCTTCATTTATAATTTCCTTAAATTAAGGACTTTATGTTAGCCAATGCATCACTTTTCACAAGGATACTCTACTCAGTTTTCTTTGTGAAATATCCGGGGTGTTTAAGAGGACACTTATTTATACATTTATTTTCTTGTTTATAGTATCTTACGAGATTACTTTGCTTGTTTAATCCTAGCAAGTAATATTTTTAAATCGCACCAAAGAATAACGATACCACAATGCAGGAACAGTAAGCACCCGACGAACGTAGCTGAATCATTGAACCATCAGCAATACAGGTTATTATTGTTGTTACATCATAAAATAGAAGCAAAATTGCATAAGGGCGCATTTTCAAAGTAATGGACATATTTCAGACACTAAGTAATATCTCGCCTTATTATTAGTTTCTTTATTGACAAATTCGAGAGTTCTGGTCAAAGTAATTACTGGAATAACCTTCAATCTTACAGAAAATTCTTCTGACTTCATTTCTACATAAACACAAATATTAAAAATCTGATGTGTTACACTCACGGGACTTTCTCCCCTCTTGTACTTCCCATTCTTACAAAATCTTATTCCTATATCTTCTTCGTGTTAGTTGAGATAAACATTTGTACAAATTATCTTATTGCTTATTTCCTTGTAGGTGCAAGGAGAATGATAGAATACTGTAGGCTTTCTGCCATAGTCTAATGTTTTAAAGCTTTGAGATTCTGTTGTCTTTGCACACTTAAGATATAAAAAAATGAACAACGATGATCCATTTCACGAAAGTTCTAAGTTTTTCCGAAACTCACACACATAACAAGGAATATCTCCGAAATGATTCACACTACAAGAAAATTTATTCAGTCAATTTTCAGTCAAAAATTGTGTATTTTAGCAAGATCTATATTCTCTATAGTATGATTTGGTCCATCTCTAACGGTTTACCAGTTATGCAAAAGCCGCCCAGAATAAAAACGACTACAGGGGCTTCACCCAGAAATTCAAGATATACATTTCATTTATCAAAAAAATATCTCAAACATATGACATTTTAATCAAATCGTTAGAGCAATTTCCAAGAAAGTCAAAATTTTCGAAAAATGTTCCATGTAAAGGGTAGTTAAGGGGGATATTTTCTTTTCAAATTCTTCGTGGCGCATCCTTGAAAGACATTAAACTTAAATACTAACTTTGGTTTAACCGACTTTTCGTTTTGAGTTATGCTGAGCACAGACTGACACACACACACACACACACATGCCTACACATACACACACACACACATTTTTAGCAAACACACCTACACTCACACACACATTTAGACATACACACACACACGCACACATACACACACGAGCATACACACACATACACACACTCACACACGCGCAGACACCCACACTTACACACATACACTCACACACATGCACCCAAGCACACACATACACACATACACGCAACTTTTTGTAAACCTGCTTTTTTGGATTCAGGGGGCCTCGAACATATATTTCCGGTGAAATCTTGACTTCGAATTTTTGGGTGGAGTACGATACTTCCCCTATTGACCAGTAGAGAAAGTAAAAATAGAGATTGCGACAACTGAGCATAAAAAATACACAACGCTAATTTCATTTCAATATATGAAACTCCTGATATTATTCTTTGTTATCAAATGATTAAAAATTGAAGAGACAGAATAATGAAAATTTCATTCATCTTACCCTTGCTATTGAATAAAGTTAGTGAATGAGACCTGATGCTCTGAAAGTATTTATTTTTTCTCAAGTAGTAATAGATAAGGGGTTAATAAAATCTCAACAGGAACTTTTTGTCACTAGATGTAAGTTTATTTAATAAGTTTGCCAGTTTATAGCAGGTTTGTATAAAACAATTGTACTATTAAATCTTACAATCCAGAGGCTTTTAAGGGGAGAATATGTTTGGAAACAACTCAAAGAATGAGTGAAAACTGCGTACCAATATTCATTACAACTACAAACCAAAACGGATAAGTGGGGCTTGTAGACAGAATACAAAACGAGCTCTATGGTGTTAAAGGAAATTAAAGGCGCAAAACTCCTTATGTGACTTAATCCCTGGGAATGACTGATGGTAGCATGGAGATGGGAACAATAACAATGATAATGAATAGGAATCCCGCCAGCCTATATTTTAAACATTTTGTTCGGTGTTATTCATCTTTATTTTTTTATTGAAGCATAACATTTCTTGTCATTTCTTACTGAACCTTCAGCATTCAGTTCATTGAATAAGAAAAGAGAATAAAGACATCTTTCAGATGTTCATACATTCATTTTAAATTACATTAAAGGCTGGCTTTGTCACTTTCATTATAAAACAAGCTATTATGTATATCATTTCACAGTATCCAAATATTGGAAAGAAAGCTAACTTCTTAGTTTAGCCAATAGAAACAAAGTTCGGCGGGGTGGGGGGGTAGCTGTTTTACTGCGCAGCTGCACAGGTGTGGTGGGGGAAAGCATTCTAACCTATAAAAGGGTACACCGGCCGCAGGAGTGATTGCAGTTCTAGAGGGCGAAACATCAGTTGGCATTTACACATCACTGCAACAATAACATACATTCCATAATGGCAGGTAAGCCCATTTTATTATACTTTAAAGAAACATTTTGGTGTCTTTCTACGAGTGAAAGTCATTAAATAGGAACAAAATACGCAGAAAAAAGTTTTTATATGTTAAATGGCATGTATTTCCTTACAATGGACTTGAAATTATCAGCTCATCATTCATTGCCTTTACACATTGAAAGATTAAGTCAAAGTGGAAATCCGAACTAACGATGAAATTGCCAAATGTAGGAAAACACGATAACTTTTTTTTCCCCCTATTCATTAAATGTTTTCTTTTGTTGTTATTTTTATTATTATTCTTTTATTCTTTTGTAGGAAACATCGACAGGGCAAATGAATCTAACACGAGCATCAATGGCTCGCCCCCTGGACGTTGCACAACACGACTTGACAAAGTTACAACGCCAGTTAGGCCCAATAAATGCAGTTGTGATAGTTGTAAAAATATTTCATCACTGAAAAGTCTACTGGGGGAAATTCAAGGTAAGAATTATTAAATATTGAAATGCTAGTTTATATTGTTCCTTATTTGTCTCATTGTAGGAATTTCATCGTAAGCAATTTTTGTGTACATTCTGTCTTCCAGCGTTAGCATTACAGCTCCAAACCATATGTTCAATCGAAATATCATATATGATATTTTGTTTTTCATCATTCATCTGACTTATAATATCCCTTTTAATACTCTCTTCTTCATATCAAAGTGACTTAACTCAAATAATCTGTCTCTAAGCCAAAAACATTTTCTTTTATACCTGAATTAAATATAGTCTTTTATTCAATCTTTAATAAATGTTCACTTGCTGAATATGAATATCCACTTCAAATATTATAACACCATTAATTAATTTTATTGTTTCATCTTACTTCAGGCCCATATGAACCAATGGACCTTTCATTGAATCGCCAGCCTAAGGAGCAGCACACCATGAGACCTTCACAAACAGCTTTACACAGAGAATCAGCGCAAAAGAGGGAATTATACCATAAATCACTTTGCGATTGCAAGATCGCTAATCAAGCTGGGAAGAGCACATCTTCTTCAATATCGCAGAGTAATAAGCAGCCGCATGAAAACACCCATCAGATTACAGATGAACAATTATATCAACAACGCAAGTACAGCTGGGAACCTTCAAATAAAAGATGTCATACTCATACAAGGGAGCAATTCAACAGCCCGCAGCAAAGAACTCAACAAAACTTAAAGGAATTGATCGAAAACAAGACAAGGATATGTATTCATACCTGTGAAACTATGAAATGTGATACTTTGAAAATTGCCATAGAACTTATTTTATAATTCAATAAGATTTCTTAGAACAGATAACCAGCTCTTATAGAGATACGTTATTGACTTTGGCAGGGACTCTAGGTCATATCTAACGACAGTAACAATCATTCATCATGTAATTCATGCTTAGCCTGCAGAGTCGCAGTTATCAGAAGTAACAGGTATTCTATTTTATTCCAAGGGCGGAAAAACAGCGTGATAGACACACACAGAGAGAGAGAGAGAGAGAGAGAGACTGACTGTTATGTGCAGGTGTTTTACCCATATTTATGAATTCTGAATAATATCCACAGGCATTTAGCCTGAAGCAGTATCTACTTATATTGTGAAATCATCAATTATGTTGAAATGTAAAAACGATTTTGATTCATTTAATAAAATTTATGAAGAGAAATATCAGCGTTATCATTTAACCTGTCGTAACCTATCCTAGCCTAAGCAAGCCTACCCTATCCAAATTTAGCCTATCTTAACTAGGAATGCATGCAGGAATAACATAATGTATGATATAAGTTAACAAAAGAACATAATTACAATCAGATAATTTTATTTAACTTATAAAGATGAATACACTACCATTACCATTCAGAAAGCAAGCATATACTATTGAAAGACAATACATATATATTCATTTCATTTCTTAATCATTCAATGATGCCAGTCGATTTCAGTTCATTGATAATTCCTTGAATTTCCTTATAGTGATTCTGTCCGGTCGATTCTTGTGACATGATTAATAATCTTAAACGTTTTACTAATTCATTTGGATCGAACCAAGGATATTCCAGACGAAAAGCAGCATTTGGTGAAGGAGCATCTTGCATGTTATTGGATACTTGGAGATTATTACTTTCTTCCAATGATGTCATGTTTCCAGATGTTTTTACAAGGACGCTTAGCGTTGATTTTCCATCTTCATTATTAGATGATTCATCAATTCCAGATTTTTCACTCTCTTGCAACGGAAATGCCCCTGATTCAGAATTAGCTATATTGTTCACAGGACCATTAGAAACCTCTTTCTTGCATATTTTATTATGGCGTTGAAGCCTACTCGTTGTCCTATTCTTTAAAGTCTGCCCACACTCACAGCATTTGAGGAAACGATCCTTTCCAAGACTAATATATGAAAAATTAAGTCTTGCGTATTTTGAGCAATACAACCTTTTACTGTGATCACTAATTGTGAAAATGCAACTGAAGCTGGCAATAAACGTTTAAGCAAAAGTTAGAGATGCTCGATATTTTATACATTGATTGTTCATATGTCAAATATAAACTCGCAACAATGCAAAACAATTTAGTGTAGGCAGACACCCTAAGTAACCACAGGTGAGCAGATGAGGTGACCATGGGTGACCAGATGAGATGACCATGGGTGACCAAGGGTGACCAAGGGTGACCAAGGGTGACCATGGGTGACCAAGGGTGACCAAGGGTGACCAGATTAGGTGACCATGGGTGACCAGGTGAGGTGACCATGGGTGACCAAGGGTGACCAGATTAGGTGACCATGGGTGACCAGATGAGGTGACCAGGGTGACCATGGGTGACCAAGGGTGACCATGGGTGACCAGGGCTGACCATGGGTGACCAAGGGTGACCATGGGTGACCAGATGAGGTGACCATGGGTGACCAGATGAGGTGACCAAGGGTGACCAGATGAGGTGACCAGCTGAGGTGACCATGGGTGACCAGATTAGGTGACCAAATAGGTGGCCCGTGACCCAAGCATGTACGTGAGCAAAATAAGTGCAAGCTAATGTGAGACTATCAAACATTCAAGATATATAACCTAAACCTAACCTAAGCTAACATAATGTTACCTGAACCTGTTTGCTTGAATCTACACACTGTAACTATTTTTAGTTGAGGATTTCATTCTGCTTGCACCAACAAATATAACATTACCTAAGCTGAATTCTTCTATTTCAAACTTTTATTCTCGTAGCACATGCACTAAGTCATCCCATCCCATACAAATATTCAATTTCCGTATAACATAGCCTAATCTACTCTTAATGTGTTTCATGTCACTTAAGACACGATTCAACATTCAGAGAACAATGTCTCAGGTCGATTCTATAGACACAGTTAACAAATCTTTTCTGGAAAGTAATGTTATTCCACTATTCTTCCACACATCACCCATACAGGTTATTCACACCAATCAGATAAACATATATCCTACCCTCACCTAACTCTAATCTAAATTCAAGCAAACTATTAAGAGAATGCTATTGTATTGTAGATGCTCTAATGAAGTCAATGTGATCTTTTCCTCTCATATATAAGTATTCAATACTCTGAACACCAAACCTGGCTTAATATTCTTGTTAGCACATAAAATCAATCACTCCAGAAGATAATCGAAACAGCTTGCTCTCAAGATAATTAATTGTGATTTATTTTACGTGCTATCAAGAATATTAAGCCAGGTTTGGTGTTCAGAGTATTGAATACTTATATATGAGAGGAAAAGATCACATTGACTTCATTAGAGCATCTACAATACAATAACATTCTCTTAATAGTTTGCTTGAATTTAGATTAGAGTTAGGTGAGGGTAGGATATATGTTTATCTGACTGGTGTGAATAACCTGTATGGGTGATGTGTGGAAGAATAGTGGAATAACATTACTTTCCAGAAAAGATTTGTTAACTGTGTCTATAGAATCGACCTGAGACATTGTTCTCTGAATGTTGAATCGTGTCTTAAGTGACATGAAACACATTAAGAGTAGATTAGGCTATGTTATACGGAAATTGAATATTTGTATGGGATGGGATGACTTAGTGCATGTGCTACGAGAATAAAAGTTTGAAATAGAAGAATTCAGCTTAGGTAATGTTATATTTGTTGGTGCAAGCAGAATGAAATCCTCAATTAAAAATAGTTACAGTGTGTAGATTCAAGCAAACAGGTTCAGGTAACATTATGTTAGCTTAGGTTAGGTTTAGGTTATATATCTTGAATGTTTGATAGTCTCACATTAGCTTGCACTTATTTTGCTCACGTACATGCTTGGGTCACGGGCCACCTATTTGGTCACCTAATCTGGTCACCCATGGTCACCTCAGCTGGTCACCTCATCTAGTCACCCTTGGTCACCTCATCTGGTCACCCATGGTCACCTCATCTGGTCACCCATGGTCACCCTTGGTCACCCATGGTCACCCCTGGTCACCCATGGTCACCCTTGGTCACCCATGGTCACCCTGGTCACCTCATCTGGTCACCCATGGTCACCTAATCTGGTCACCCTTGGTCACCCATGGTCACCTCACCTGGTCACCCATGGTCACCTAATCTGGTCACCCTTGGTCACCCTTGGTCACCCATGGTCACCCTTGGTCACCCTTGGTCACCCTTGGTCACCCATGGTCATCTCATCTGGTCACCCATGGTCACCTCATCTGCTCACCTGTGGTTACTTAGGGTGTCTGCCTACACTAAATTGTTTTGCATTGTTGCGAGTTTATATTTGACATATGAACAATCAATGTATAAAATATCGAGCATCTCTAACTTTTGCTTAAACGGTTATTGTCAGCTTCAGTTGCATTTTCACAATTAGTGATCACAGTAAAAGGTTGTATTGCTCAAAATACGCAAGACTTAATTTTTCATATATTAGTCTTGGAAAGGATCGTTTCCTCAAATGCTGTGAGTGTGGGCAGACTTTAAAGAATAGGACAACGAGTAGGCTTCAACGCCATAATAAAATATGCAAGAAAGAGGTTTCTAATGGTCCTGTGAACAATATAGCTAATTCTGAATCAGGGGCATTTCCGTTGCAAGAGAGTGAAAAATCTGGAATTGATGAATCATCTAATAATGAAGATGGAAAATCAACGCTAAACGTCCTTGTAAAAACATCTGGAAACATGACATCATTGGAAGAAAGTAATAATCTCCAAGTATCCAATAACATGCAAGATGCTCCTTCACCAAATGCTGCTTTTCGTCTGGAATATCCTTGGTTCGATCCAAATGAATTAGTAAAACGTTTAAGATTATTAATCATGTCACAAGAATCGACCGGACAGAATCACTATAAGGAAATTCAAGGAATTATCAATGAACTGAAATCGACTGGCATCATTGAATGATTAAGAAATGAAATGAATATATATGTATTGTCTTTCAATAGTATATGCTTGCTTTCTGAATGGTAATGGTAGTGTATTCATCTTTATAAGTTAAATAAAATTATCTGATTGTAATTATGTTCTTTTGTTAACTTATATCATACATTATGTTATTCCTGCATGCATTCCTAGTTAAGATAGGCTAAATTTGGATAGGGTAGGCTTGCTTAGGCTAGGATAGGTTACGACAGGTTAAATGATAACGCTGATATTTCTCTTCATAAATTTTATTAAATGAATCAAAATCGTTTTTACATTTCAACATAATTGATGATTTCACAATATAAGTAGATACTGCTTCAGGCTAAATGCCTGTGGATATTATTCAGAATTCATAAATATGGGTAAAACACCTGCACATAACAGTCAGTCTCTCTCTCTCTCTCTCTCTCTCTCTCTCTGTGTGTGTCTATCACGCTGTTTTTCCGCCCTTGGAATAAAATAGAATACCTGTTACTTCTGATAACTGCGACTCTGCAGGCTAAGCATGAATTACATGATGAATGATTGTTACTGTCGTTAGATATGACCTAGAGTCCCTGCCAAAGTCAATAACGTATCTCTATAAGAGCTGGTTATCTGTTCTAAGAAATCTTATTGAATTATAAAATAAGTTCTATGGCAATTTTCAAAGTATCACATTTCATAGTTTCACAGGTATGAATACATATCCTTGTCTTGTTTTCGATCAATTCCTTTAAGTTTTGTTGAGTTCTTTGCTGCGGGCTGTTGAATTGCTCCCTTGTATGAGTATGACATCTTTTATTTGAAGGTTCCCAGCTGTACTTGCGTTGTTGATATAATTGTTCATCTGTAATCTGATGGGTGTTTTCATGCGGCTGCTTATTACTCTGCGATATTGAAGAAGATGTGCTCTTCCCAGCTTGATTAGCGATCTTGCAATCGCAAAGTGATTTATGGTATAATTCCCTCTTTTGCGCTGATTCTCTGTGTAAAGCTGTTTGTGAAGGTCTCATGGTGTGCTGCTCCTTAGGCTGGCGATTCAATGAAAGGTCCATTGGTTCATATGGGCCTGAAGTAAGATGAAACAATAAAATTAATTAATGGTGTTATAATATTTGAAGTGGATATTCATATTCAGCAAGTGAACATTTATTAAAGATTGAATAAAAGACTATATTTAATTCAGGTATAAAAGAAAATGTTTTTGGCTTAGAGACAGATTATTTGAGTTAAGTCACTTTGATATGAAGAAGAGAGTATTAAAAGGGATATTATAAGTCAGATGAATGATGAAAAACAAAATATCATATATGATATTTCGATTGAACATATGGTTTGGAGCTGTAATGCTAACGCTGGAAGACAGAATGTACACAAAAATTGCTTACGATGAAATTCCTACAATGAGACAAATAAGGAACAATATAAACTAGCATTTCAATATTTAATAATTCTTACCTTGAATTTCCCCCAGTAGACTTTTCAGTGATGAAATATTTTTACAACTATCACAACTGCATTTATTGGGCCTAACTGGCGTTGTAACTTTGTCAAGTCGTGTTGTGCAACGTCCAGGGGGCGAGCCATTGATGCTCGTGTTAGATTCATTTGCCCTGTCGATGTTTCCTACAAAAGAATAAAAGAATAATAATAAAAATAACAACAAAAGAAAACATTTAATGAATAGGGGGAAAAAAAAGTTATCGTGTTTTCCTACATTTGGCAATTTCATCGTTAGTTCGGATTTCCACTTTGACTTAATCTTTCAATGTGTAAAGGCAATGAATGATGAGCTGATAATTTCAAGTCCATTGTAAGGAAATACATGCCATTTAACATATAAAAACTTTTTTCTGCGTATTTTGTTCCTATTTAATGACTTTCACTCGTAGAAAGACACCAAAATGTTTCTTTAAAGTATAATAAAATGGGCTTACCTGCCATTATGGAATGTATGTTATTGTTGCAGTGATGTGTAAATGCCAACTGATGTTTCGCCCTCTAGAACTGCAATCACTCCTGCGGCCGGTGTACCCTTTTATAGGTTAGAATGCTTTCCCCCACCACACCTGTGCAGCTGCGCAGTAAAACAGCTACCCCCCCACCCCGCCGAACTTTGTTTCTATTGGCTAAACTAAGAAGTTAGCTTTCTTTCCAATATTTGGATACTGTGAAATGATATACATAATAGCTTGTTTTATAATGAAAGTGACAAAGCCAGCCTTTAATGTAATTTAAAATGAATGTATGAACATCTGAAAGATGTCTTTATTCTCTTTTCTTATTCAATGAACTGAATGCTGAAGGTTCAGTAAGAAATGACAAGAAATGTTATGCTTCAATAAAAAAATAAAGATGAATAACACCGAACAAAATGTTTAAAATATAGGCTGGCGGGATTCCTATTCATTATCATTGTTATTGTTCCCATCTCCATGCTACCATCAGTCATTCCCAGGGATTAAGTCACATAAGGAGTTTTGCGCCTTTAATTTCCTTTAACACCATAGAGCTCGTTTTGTATTCTGTCTACAAGCCCCACTTATCCGTTTTGGTTTGTAGTTGTAATGAATATTGGTACGCAGTTTTCACTCATTCTTTGAGTTGTTTCCAAACATATTCTCCCCTTAAAAGCCTCTGGATTGTAAGATTTAATAGTACAATTGTTTTATACAAACCTGCTATAAACTGGCAAACTTATTAAATAAACTTACATCTAGTGACAAAAAGTTCCTGTTGAGATTTTATTAACCCCTTATCTATTACTACTTGAGAAAAAATAAATACTTTCAGAGCATCAGGTCTCATTCACTAACTTTATTCAATAGCAAGGGTAAGATGAATGAAATTTTCATTATTCTGTCTCTTCAATTTTTAATCATTTGATAACAAAGAATAATATCAGGAGTTTCATATATTGAAATGAAATTAGCGTTGTGTATTTTTTATGCTCAGTTGTCGCAACCTCTATTTTTACTTTCTCTACTGGTCAATAGGGGAAGTATCGTACTCCACCCAAAAATTCGAAGTCAAGATTTCACCGGAAATATATGTTCGAGGCCCCCTGAATCCAAAAAAGCAGGTTTACAAAAAGGTGCGTGTATGTGTGTATGTGTGTGCTTGGGTGCATGTGTGTGAGTGTATGTGTGTAAGTGTGGGTGTCTGCGCGTGTGTGAGTGTGTGTATGTGTGTATGCTCGTGTGTGTATGTGTGCGTGTGTGTGTATGTCTAAATGTGTGTGTGAGTGTAGGTGTGTTTGCTAAAAATGTGTGTGTGTGTATGTGTAGGCATGTGTGTGTGTGTGTGTGTGTCAGTCTGTGCTCAGCATAACTCAAAACGAAAAGTCGGTTAAACCAAAGTTAGTATTTAAGTTTAATGTCTTTCAAGGATGCGCCACGAAGAATTTGAAAAGAAAATATCCCCCTTAACTACCCTTTACATGGAACATTTTTCGAAAATTTTGACTTTCTTGGAAATTGCTCTAACGATTTGATTAAAATGTCATATGTTTAAGATATTTTTTTGATAAATGAAATGTATATCTTGAATTTCTGGGTGAAGCCCCTGTAGTCGTTTTTATTCTGGGCGGCTTTTGCATAACTGGTAAACCGTTAGAGATGGACCAAATCATACTATAGAGAATATAGATCTTGCTAAAATACACAATTTTTGACTGAAAATTGACTGAATAAATTTTCTTGTAGTGTGAATCATTTCGGAGATATTCCTTGTTATGTGTGTGAGTTTCGGAAAAACTTAGAACTTTCGTGAAATGGATCATCGTTGTTCATTTTTTTATATCTTAAGTGTGCAAAGACAACAGAATCTCAAAGCTTTAAAACATTAGACTATGGCAGAAAGCCTACAGTATTCTATCATTCTCCTTGCACCTACAAGGAAATAAGCAATAAGATAATTTGTACAAATGTTTATCTCAACTAACACGAAGAAGATATAGGAATAAGATTTTGTAAGAATGGGAAGTACAAGAGGGGAGAAAGTCCCGTGAGTGTAACACATCAGATTTTTAATATTTGTGTTTATGTAGAAATGAAGTCAGAAGAATTTTCTGTAAGATTGAAGGTTATTCCAGTAATTACTTTGACCAGAACTCTCGAATTTGTCAATAAAGAAACTAATAATAAGGCGAGATATTACTTAGTGTCTGAAATATGTCCATTACTTTGAAAATGCGCCCTTATGCAATTTTGCTTCTATTTTATGATGTAACAACAATAATAACCTGTATTGCTGATGGTTCAATGATTCAGCTACGTTCGTCGGGTGCTTACTGTTCCTGCATTGTGGTATCGTTATTCTTTGGTGCGATTTAAAAATATTACTTGCTAGGATTAAACAAGCAAAGTAATCTCGTAAGATACTATAAACAAGAAAATAAATGTATAAATAAGTGTCCTCTTAAACACCCCGGATATTTCACAAAGAAAACTGAGTAGAGTATCCTTGTGAAAAGTGATGCATTGGCTAACATAAAGTCCTTAATTTAAGGAAATTATAAATGAAGCTTATGCGGTTTTGTGCGTGTGTTTGCGCGTATGTATGTCTGTTTGTGTGTGTGTGTGTGTGTGTGTGTGTATGTGTGTGTGGTTGTGCATTCATGTGTGTAGGTGTGCATGTGTATTTGTGTGCATGTGTGCGGGGTGTATGTGTGTGTGTGTTTACGTGTGAGTATGTGTGTGTGCCTGTAGGATTTTTTGGAGATATTTCCATGATTTTAGTTGAGTTTTGGGAACATAAACAAATGCGAAGTCAAGAGATGTGGATGGACCAAAAAATTCCCTTGGGAATGTTTTTTCAGTAGAATTGCGTGTAGCTTTTGATCAGTACACAATGCCTTCCTTACTCTAATATCCCCCCTTGCACATAAAAGGAAATAAGCAGTGAGATAATTTGTGAAAACGTTTATCTCAGCTAACACGAAGATGTTAGTGCAAATAACATTTTGTATTAATTGTTAGGGCAAGAGTAGAGAAAGTTGCGTGAGGGTAAACGACGAGACAATATTTTCAGCTTAAGTAACATGTTGTCAAAGCTTAAATTTGCTTCAAAGAAACGAGAAACAGCCTCTCTGATCGTCGAACATGATACTATACACAAAATGAATGTTGCAAGTATAAAATAACGTTATTTATAGAATAATACTGAAATTAAATGCGAGTATAAGCCAGTATTTTCATGAGGATTAACAGAATGCAAACAATCATGTCACAGTAAGAAACTTGTGTAGAGAGAACTCTATGAGCGTAAAAGATCGTGAGATAGTGCTTGCGTTGATTGTGCGGGACATCATTGAAGTCCATAAGGAATCCAAAATAAACAAAATAGATAAATAAAGAACAAAAAACTAGAAAACATGACACAGGAAAAGTGGACCGATAAAGCCTTGTGAATGTAAAAGCCTCAAGAAGTAGCCCGAATCTCACCGAAATAAGTAATAGGATAATTTGTACAAATGCTTATTTCAACTAGCACGATGAAGATATAGGCATAAGAGCTGGTAAGAAATGTTTGTAGAAGACTGAGTAGGGAATGTCATGTGAATGTAAAAACGTGAGGGGTAGTTGAGTAGAGAATCCTTGTGAAAGAAGACTGAGTAGGGACTGTCATGTGACTGTAAAGCGTGAGAGATAGTCCCCACTTGTAGCAAGAACGCATTGAAGTGTTGGGGGGGGGGGTTGGATGGCCATTCAACGCCAAACGGTCATTATGAGGGAAGGCAGGGAACCCCTCGCAGTGGGGGACCACATGGGTGGTCCTCGCGTCAATGCAGAAGTATTCTTTTGCTTGTGAAAAGGTTTCTTCCTGCAGGTGGGCGATCTTTGGCTGTTATGTTAAGAGAAAAACACTAGGCCTGTTCAGACAGGAAAATGGGGGGTGTCTATGCTCGCTCCCTTGCAAGATGAAGCTTGTTCTTTTCAAAACTGTCAGAGGGAAACATTTCCAACTGTCACATAAATATATCAAGATCTGAAAGGGGGCCATTCATTGTAGGGTTTCTTACCCTCACGTTCTTTTTTCGAAAACACATGCAGACACTAAAATAGGAGGGTCAGGGGGGACGGGAGTCATAAATTACCCTTCCTTTGTCATCCTCTATGCTCACCGTTGCAAGTTGTAGCGTGTTCTTTTCAAAAACTGTCAGAGGGGAACATTTCCAACTGTCACATAAATATATCAAGATCTGTAAGGGGCCATTCATTGCAGGGTTTCTTACCCTCACGTTCTTCTTTCGAAAACACATGCAGACACTAAAATAGGAGGGTCAGGGGGGGACGGGGGTCATTAATTATCCATCCTTTGTCATCCTGATCGCGACAGCCCATCCAACCTCTCTTTTCGGAATTCCCACGTGTCCAAAGAAATACCCATGTCACTTAAGGGGGGGGGGGAGAGGAGTGTGAGGGGGCGGATTATTAATGGGGAAATTATGTTAAGTGGAGCAGAAAGCTCATACCTTTTTGGAAATTCCCCACATGTGGGAGTGGAGGGGGGAGGGGGGAGGGGGAGGGGGGAGGGGGGGCGTGACAGGATTTGATTAATGGGATATTTATGCTAAGTGGGCCAGAACATACAGTATATCACTACTCTGGACCATTTATACGTCACCTCGTTTATTCAAATTGGAGAATTACATCTCAAAATATGGCCAACATAAGCTTTACACTAATTCTGAATGATTGTTGCAGTTACGTGCAGACTGAAATAGCTAAGTCAACTTTCTTTACAGTTTCTGAAAGCCGTAAGCAGGACCACTTATACGTCACCCCGTTTATTCAAATTGGACCATTACATCTCAAAATATGGCCAAAATAAGCGTTACACTAATTCTGAATAATTGTTGCAGTTACGCGCAGACTCAAATAGCTAAGTCAACTTTCTCTACAGTTTATGAAAGTCATAAGCTGGACCATTTATACGTCACCTCGTTTATTCAAATTGGAGAACCACATCTCAAAATATGGCCAAAATAAGCTTTACACTAATTCTGAATAATTGTTGCAGTTACGCGCAGACTCAAATAGCTAAATCAACTTTCTCTACAGTTTCTGAAAGTCATAAACTGGACCATTTATACGTTACCTCGTTTATTCAAATTGGACCATTACAGCTCAAAATATGGCCAACATAAGCTTTACACTAATTCTGAATAATTGTTGCAGTTACGTGCAGACTCAAATAGCTAAGTCAACTTTCTATACAGTTTCTGAAAGTCATAAGCTGGACCATTTATACGTCATCTCGTTTATTCAAATTGGAGAATTACATCTCAAAATATGGCCAAAATAAGCGTTACACTAATTCTGAATAATTGTTGCAGTTACGCGCAGACTCAAATAGCTAAGTCAACTTTCTCTACAGTTTCTGAAAGTCATAAACTGGACCATTTATACGTCACCTCGTTTATTCAAATTGGACCATTACAGCTCAAAATATGGCCAACATAAGCTTTACACTAATTCTGAATAATTGTTGCAGTTACGCGCAGACTCAAATAGCTAACTCAACTTTCTATACAGTTTCTGAAAGTCATAAACTGGACCATTTATACGTCACCTTGTTTATTCAAATTGGAGAATTACATCTCAAAATATGGCCAAAATAAGCGTTACACTAATTCTGAATAATTGTTGCAGTTTCGCGCAGACTCAAATAGCTAAGTCAACTTTCTCTACAGTTTCTGAAAGTCATAAGCTGGACCATTTATACGTCACCTCGTTTATTCAAATTGCACCATTACAGCTCAAAATATGGCCAAAATAAGCTTTACACTAATTCTGAATAATTGTTGCAGTTACGCGCAGACTCAAATAGCTAAGTCAACTTTCTCTACAGTTTCTGAAAGTCATAAACTGGACCATTTACACGTCACCTCGTTTATTCAAATTGGAGAATTACATCTCAAAATATGGCCAAAATAAGCTTTACACTAATTCTGAATAATTGTTGCAGTTACGCGCAGACTCAAATAGCTAAGTCAACTTTCTATACAGTTTCTGAAAGTCATGAGCTGGACCATTTATACGTCACCTCGTTTATTCAAATTGGAGAATTACATCTCAAAATATGGCCAAAATAAGCGTTACACTAATTCTGAACAATTGTTGCAGTTACGCGCAGACACAAATAGCTAAGTCAACTTTCTCTACAGTTTCTGAAAGTCATAAACTGGACCATTTATACGTCACCTTGTTTATTCAAATTGGAGAATTACAGCTCAAAATATGGCCAAAATAAACGTTACACTAATTCTGAATAATTGTTGCAGTTACGCGCAGACTCAAATAGCTAAGTCAACTTTCTATACAGTTTCTGAAAGTCATAAACTGGACCATTTATACGTCACCTCGTTTATTCAAATTGGAGAACTACATCTCAAAATATGGCCAAAATAAGCTTTACACTAATTCTGAATAATTGTTGCAGTTACGCGCAGACTCAAATAGCTAAGTCAACTTTCTATACAGTTTCTGAAAGTCATTAGCTGGACCATTTATACGTCACCTCGTTTATTCAAATTGGAGAATTACATCTCAAAATATGGCCAAAATAAGCTTTACACTAATTCTGAATAGTTGTTGCGATTACGCGCAGACTCAAATAGCTAAGTCAACTTTCTATACAGTTTCTGAAAGTCATAAACTGGACAATTTATACGTCACCTCGTTTATTCAAATTGGAGAATTACATCTCAAAATATGGCCAAAATAAGCGTTACACTAATTCTGAACAATTGTTGTAGTTACGCGCAGACTCAAATAGCTAAGTCAACTTTCTCTACAGTTTCTGAAAGTCATAAACTGGACCATTTATACGTCACCTCGTTTATTCAAATTGGAGAACTACATCTCAAAATATGGCCAAAATAAGCTTTACACTAATTCTGAATAATTGTTGCAGTTACGCGCAGACTCAAATAAATAAGTCAACTTTCTATACAGTTTCTGAAAGTCATAAACTGGACCATTTATACGTCACCTCGTTTATTCAAATTGGAGAATTACATCTCAAAATATTGCCAACATAAGCTTTACACTAGTTCTGAATAATTGTTGCAGTTACGTGCAGACTCAAATAGCTAAGTCAACTTTCTCTACAGTTTCTGAAAGTCATAAGCTGGATCATTTACAGGTCACCTCGTTTATTCAAATTGGAGAATTACATCTCAAAATATGGCCAAAATAAGCTTTACACTAATTCTGAATAATTGTTGCAGGTACGCGCAGACAGAAATAGCTAAGTGAACCTTCTTTAGAGTTTCTGAAAGTCATAAACTGGACCATTTATACGTCACCTCGTTTATTCAAATTGGAGAATTACATCTCAAAATATGGCCAAAATAAGGTTTGCACTAATTCTGAATAATTGTTGCAGTTACGCGCAGACTCAAATAGCTAAGTCAACTTTCTTTACAGTTTCTGAAAGTCATAAACTCGGCCATTTATACGTCATCTCGTTTATTCAAATTGGAGAACTAGATCTCAAAATATGGCCAAAATGAGCTTTGCACTAATTCTGAATAATTGTTGCAGTTACGCGCAGACAGAAATAGCTAAGTGAACTTTCTTTACAGTTTCTAAAAACCCTAAGCTGGACCATTTATACGCCACCTCGTTTATTCAAATGGAACTATTACAACTCAAAATATGTCCAAAATAAGCTTTACACTAATTCTGAATAATTGTTGCAGTTACGCGCAGACTCAAATAGCTAAGTCAACTTTCTTTACAGTTTCTAAAAGCCCTAAGCTGGACCATTTATACGCCACCTCGTTTATTCAAATGGAACCATTACAACTGAAAATATGTCCAAAATAAGCTTTACACTAATTCTGAATAATTGTTGCAGTTACGCGCAGACTCAAATAGCTAAGTCAACTTTCTTTACAGTTTCTAAAAGCCCTAAGCTGGACCATTTATACGCCACCTCGCTTATTCAAATGGAACTATTACAACTCAAAATATGTCCAAAATAAGCTTTACACTAATTCTGAATAATTGTTGCAGTTACGCGCAGACTCAAATAGCTAAGTCAACTTTCTTTACAGTTTCTAAAAGCCCTAAGCTGGACCATTTATACGCCACCTCGTTTATTCAAATGGAACTATTACAACTCAAAATATGTCCAAAATAAGCTCTACACTAATTCTGAATAGTTGTTGCAGTTACGCGCAGACTCAAATGGCTAAGTCAACTTTGTGTACAGTTTCTAAAAGCCCTAAGCTGGACCATTTATACGTCACCTCGTCTATTCAAATTGGGCAATACAACTCAAAATATGGCCAAAATAAGCTTTACACTAATTCTGAATAATTGTTGCAGTTACGCGCAGACTCAAATAGCTAAGGCAACTTTCTTTACAGTTTCTGAAAGCCCTAAGCCGGACCATTTAAACCTCACCTCGTCTATTCAAATTGGAGAATGACGACTCAAAATATGGCCAAAATAAGCTTTACACTAATTCTGAATAATTGTTGCAGTTACGCGCAGACTCAAATAGCTAAGGCAACTTTCTCTACAGTTTCTGAAAGCCCTAAGCCGGACCATTTAAACCTCACCTCGTTTATTCAAATTGGATCATCACAACTCAAAATATGGCCAGCATAATCTTTACACTAATTCTGAATAATTGTTGCAGTTACGTGCAGACAGAAATAACTAAGTCAACTTTCTATAAGTTACTAAAGGCTGGACCATTTATACGTCACCTCGTTTATTCAAATTAGAGAATTATATCTCAAAATATGGCCAAAATAAGCTTTGCACTAATTCTGAATAATTGTTGCAGTTACGCGTAGACTCAAATAGCTAAGTGAACTTTCTTTACAGTTTCTGAAAGTCATAAACTGGACCATTTATACGTCAGCTCGTTTATTCAAATTGGACCATTACGTCTCAAAATATGGCCAAAATAAGCGTTACACTAATTCTGAATAGTTGTTGCAGTTACGCGCAGACTCAAATAGCTAAGCCAACTTTCTTTACAGTTACTAAAGGCCCTAAGCTGGACCATTTATACGTCACCTCGTTTATTCAAATTGGAGAATTACATCTCAAAATATGGCCAACATAAGCTTTACACTAATTCTGAATGATTGTTGCAGTTACGTGCAGACTGAAATAGCTAAGTCAACTTTCTTTACAGTTTCTGAAAGCCGTAAGCAGGACCACTTATACGTCACCCCGTTTATTCAAATTGGACCATTACATCTCAAAATATGGCCAAAATAAGCGTTACGCTAATTCTGAATAATTGTTGCAGTTACGCGCAGACTCAAATAGCTAAGTCAACTTTCTCTACAGTTTATGTAAGTCATAAGCTGGACCATTTAAACGTCACCTCGTTTATTCAAATTGGAGAACTACATCTCAAAATATGGCCAAAATAAGCTTTACACTAATTCTGAATAATTGTTGCAGTTACGCGCAGACTCAAATAGCTAAGTCAACTTTCTCTACAGTTTCTGAAAGTCATAAACTGGACCATTTATACGGTACATCGTTTATTCAAATTGGACCATTACAGCTCAAAATATGGCCAACATAAGCTTTACACTAATTCTGAATAATTGTTGCAGTTACGTGCAGACTCAAATAGCTAAGTCAACTTTCTATACAGTATCTGAAAGTCATAAGCTGGACCATTTATACGTCACCTCGTTTATTCAAATTGGAGAATTACATCTCAAAATATGGCCAATATAAGCGTTACACTAATTCTGAATAATTGTTGCAGTTACGCGCAGACTCAAATAGCTAAGTCAACTTTCTCTACAGTTTCTGAAAGTCATAAACTGGACCATTTATACGTCACCTCGTTTATTCAAATTGGACCATTACATCTCAAAATATGGCCAAAATAAGCTTTACACTAATTCTGAATAATTGTTGCAGTTACGCGCAGACTCAAATAGCTAAGCCAACTTTCTCTACAGTTTCTGAAAGTCATAAACTGGACCATTTACACGTCACCTCGTTTATTCAAATTGGAGAATTACATCTCAAAATATGGCCAAAATAAGCTTTACACTAATTCTGAATAGTTGTTGCAGTTACGCGCAGACTCACATAGCTAAGTCAACTTTCTATACAGTTTCTGAAAGTCATGAGCTGGACCATTTATACGTCACCTCGTTTATTCAAATTGGAGAATTACATCTCAAAATATGGCCAAAATAAGCGTTTCACTAATTCTGAACAATTGTTGCAGTTACGCGCAGACTCAAATAGCTAAGTCAACTTTCTCTACAGTTTCTGAAAGTCATAAACTGGACCATTTATACGTCACCTTGTTTATTCAAATTGGAGAATTACAGCTCAAAATATGGCCAAAATAAACGTTACACTAATTCTGAATAATTGTTGCAGTTACGCGCAGACTCAAATAGCTAAGTCAACTTTCTATACAGTTTCTGAAAGTCATAAACTGGACCATTTATACGTCACCTCGTTTATTCAAATTGGAGAACTACATCTCAAAATATGGCCAAAATAAGCTTTACACTAATTCTGAATAATTGTTGCAGTTACGCGCAGACTCAAATAGCTAAGTCAACTTTCTATACAGTTTCTGAAAGTCATAAGCTGGACCATTTATACGTCACCTCGTTTATTCAAATTGGAGAATTACATCTCAAAATATTGCCAACATAAGCTTTACACTAGTTCTGAATAATTGTTGGAGTTACGTGCAGACTCAAATAGCTAAGTCAACTTTCTCTACAGTTTCTGAAAGTCATAAGCTGGACCATTTACAGGTCACCTCGTTTATTCTAATTGGAGAATTACATCTCAAAATATGGCCAAAATAAGCTTTACACTAATTCTGAATAATTGTTGCAGTTATGCGCAGACAGAAATAGCTAAGTGAACTTTCTTTACAGTTTCTGAAAGTCATAAACTGGACCATTTATACGTCACCTCGTTTATTCAAATTGGAGAATTACATCTCAAAATATGGCCAAAATAAGGTTTGCACTAATTCTGAATAATTGTTGCAGTTACGCGCAGACTCAAATAGCTAAGTCAACTTTCTTTACAGTTTCTGAAAGTCATAAACTCGGCCATTTATACGTCACCTCGTTTATTCAAATAGGACGATTACATCTCAAAATATGGCCAAAATGAGCTTTGCACTAATTCTGAATAATTGTTGCAGTTACGCGCAGACAGAAATAGCTAAGTGAACTTTCTTTACAGTTTCTGAAAGTCATAAACTGGACCATTTATACGTCACCTCGTTTATTCATATTGAACCATTACATCTCAAAATATGGCCAAAATAAGGTTTGCACTAATTCTGAATAATTGTTGCAGTTACGCGCAGACTCAAATAGCTAAGTCAACCTTCTATTCAGTTTCAGAAAGTCAAAAGCTGGACCATTTATGCGCCACCTCGTTTATTCAAATTGGACCATTACGTCTCAGAATATGGCGAAAATAAGCTTTACAGTAATTCTGAATAATTGTTGCAGTTACGCGCAGACTCAAATAGCTAAGTCAACTTTCTCTACAGTTTCTGAAAGTCATAAACTGGACGATTTACACGTCACCTCGTTTATTCAAATTGGAGAATTACATCTCAAAATATGGCCAAAATAAGCTTTACACTAATTCTGAATAATTGTTGCAGTTACGCGCAGACTCAAATAGCTAAGTCAACTTTCTCTACAGTTTCTGAAAGTCATAAACTGGACCATTTACACGTCACCTCGTTTATTCAAATTGGAGAATTACATCTGAAAATATGGCCAAAATAAACGTTACACTAATTCTGAATAATTGTTGCAGTTACGCGCAGACTCAAATAGCTAAGTCAACTTTCTATACAGTTTCTGAAAGTCATAAACTGGGCCATTTTTACGTCACCTTGTTTATTCAAATTGGACGATTACATCTCAAAATATGGCCAAAATGAGCTTTGCACTAATTCTGATTAATTGTTGCAGTTACGCGCAGACAGAAATAGCTAAGTCAACTTTCTTTACAGTTTCTGAAAGGCATAGACTGCACCATTTATACGTTACCTCGTTTATTCAAATTGGACAATTACAACTCATAATATAGCCAAAATAAACTTTACACTAATTCTGAATAATGGTTGCAGTTACGCGCAGACTCAAATAGCTAAGTCAACTTTCTTTACAGTTTCTGAAAGTCATAAACTGGACCATTTATACGTCAGCTCGTTTATTCAAATTGGACCATTACGTCTCAAAATATGGCCAAAATAAGCGTTACACTAATTCTGAATAGTTGTTGCAGTTACGCGCAGACTCAAATAGCTAAGCCAACTTTCTTTACAGTTACTAAAGGCCCTAAGCTGGACCATTTATACGTCACCTCGTTTATTCAAATTGGAGAATTACATCTCAAAATATGGCCAACATAAGCTTTACACTAATTCTGAATGATTGTTGCAGTTACGTGCAGACTGAAATAGCTAAGTCAACTTTCTTTACAGTTTCTGAAAGCCGTAAGCAGGACCACTTATACGTCACCCCGTTTATTCAAATTGGACCATTACATCTCAAAATATGGCCAAAATAAGCGTTACACTAATTCTGAATAATTGTTGCAGTTACGCGCAGACTCAAATAGCTAAGTCAACTTTCTCTACAGTTTATGAAAGTCATAAGCTGGACCATTTATACGTCACCTCGTTTATTCAAATTGGAGAACTACATCTCAAAATATGGCCAAAATAAGCTTTACACTAATTCTGAATAATTGTTGCAGTTACGCGCAGACTCAAATAGCTAAGTCAACTTTCTCTACAGTTTCTGAAAGTCATAAACTGGACCATTTACACGTCACCTCGTTTATTCAAATTGGAGAATTACATCTCAAAATATGGCCAAAATAAGCTTTACACTAATTCTGAATATTGTTGCAGTTACGCACAGACTCAAATAGCTAAGTCAACTTTCTATACAGATTCTAAAAGTCATAAGCTGGACCATTTATACGTCACCTCGTTTATTCAAATTGGAGAATTACATCTCAAAATATGGCCAAAATAAACTTTACACTAATTCTGAATAATTGTTGCAGTTACGCGCAGACTCAAATAGCTAAGTCAACTTTCTCTACAGTTTCTGAAAGTCATAAACTGGACCATTTATACGTCACCTCGTTTATTCAAATTGGACCATTACAGCTCAAAATATGGCCAACATAAGCTTTACACTATTTCTGAATAATTGTTGCAGTTACGTGCAGACTCAAATAGCTAAGTCAACTTTCTATACAGTTTCTGAGAGTCATAAGCTGGACCATTTATACGTCACCTCGTTTATTGAAATTGGACCATTACAACTCAAAATATGGCCAAAATAAGCGTTACACTAATTCTGAATAATTGTTGCAGTTACGCGCAGACTCAAATAGCTAAGTCAACTTTCTCTACAGTTTCTGAAAGTCACAAACTGGACCATTTATACGTCACCTCGTTTATTCAAATTGGACCATTACAGCTCAAAATATGGCCAACATAAGCTTTACACTAATTCTGAATAATTGTTGCAGTTACGCGCAGACTCAAATAGCTAACTCAACTTTCTATACAGCTTCTGAAAGTCATAAACTGGACCAATTATACGTCACCTTGTTTATTCAAATTGGAGAATTACATCTCAAAATATGGCCAAAATAAGCGTTACACTAATTCTGAATAGTTGTTGCAGTTACGCGCAGACTCAAATAGCTAAGCCAACTTTCTCTACAGTTTCTGAAAGTCATAAGCTGGACCATTTATACGTCACCTCGTTTATTCAAATTGGACCATTACAGCTCAAAATATGGCCAAAATAAGCTTTACACTAATTCTGAATAATTGTTGCAGTTACGCGCAGACTCAAATAGCTAAGTCAACTTTCTTTACAGTTTCTAAAAGCCCTAAGCTGGACCATTTATACGCCACCTCGTTTATTCAAATGGAACCATTACAACTGAAAATATGTCCAAAATAAGCTTTACACTAATTCTGAATAATTGTTGCAGTTACGCGCAGACTCAAATAGCTAAGTCAACTTTCTTTACAGTTTCTAAAAGCCCTAAGCTGGACCATTTATACGCCACCTCGCTTATTCAAATGGAACTATTACAACTCAAAATATGTCCAAAATAAGCTTTACACTAATTCTGAATAATTGTTGCAGTTACGCGCAGACTCAAATAGCTAAGTCAACTTTCTTTACAGTTTCTAAAAGCCCTAAGCTGGACCATTTATACGCCACCTCGTTTATTCAAATGGAACTATTACAACTCAAAATATGTCCAAAATAAGCTCTACACTAATTCTGAATAGTTGTTGCAGTTACGCGCAGACTCAAATGGCTAAGTCAACTTTGTGTACAGTTTCTAAAAGCCCTAAGCTGGACCATTTATACGTCACCTCGTCTATTCAAATTGGGCAATACAACTCAAAATATGGCCAAAATAAGCTTTACACTAATTCTGAATAATTGTTGCAGTTACGCGCAGACTCAAATAGCTAAGGCAACTTTCTTTACAGTTTCTGAAAGCCCTAAGCCGGACCATTTAAACCTCACCTCGTCTATTCAAATTGGAGAATGACGACTCAAAATATGGCCAAAATAAGCTTTACACTAATTCTGAATAATTGTTGCAGTTACGCGCAGACTCAAATAGCTAAGGCAACTTTCTTTACAGTTTCTGAAAGCCCTAAGCCGGACCATTTAAACCTCACCTCGTTTATTCAAATTCGATCATCACAACTCAAAATATGGCCAGCATAATCTTTACACTAATTCTGAATAATTGTTGCAGTTACGTGCAGACAGAAATAACTAAGTCAACTTTCTATAAGTTACTAAAGGCTGGACCATTTATACGTCACCTCGTTTATTCAAATTAGAGAATTATATCTCAAAATATGGCCAAAATAAGCTTTGCACTAATTCTGAATAATTGTTGCAGTTACGCGTAGACTCAAATAGCTAAGTGAACTTTCTTTACAGTTTCTGAAAGTCATAAACTGGACCATTTATACGTCAGCTCGTTTATTCAAATTGGACCATTACGTCTCAAAATATGGCCAAAATAAGCGTTACACTAATTCTGAATAGTTGTTGCAGTTACGCGCAGACTCAAATAGCTAAGCCAACTTTCTTTACAGTTACTAAAGGCCCTAAGCTGGACCATTTATACGTCACCTCGTTTATTCAAATTGGAGAATTACATCTCAAAATATGGCCAACATAAGCTTTACACTAATTCTGAATGATTGTTGCAGTTACGTGCAGACTGAAATAGCTAAGTCAACTTTCTTTACAGTTTCTGAAAGCCGTAAGCAGGACCACTTATACGTCACCCCGTTTATTCAAATTGGACCATTACATCTCAAAATATGGCCAAAATAAGCGTTACGCTAATTCTGAATAATTGTTGCAGTTACGCGCAGACTCAAATAGCTAAGTCAACTTTCTCTACAGTTTATGAAAGTCATAAGCTGGACCATTTAAACGTCACCTCGTTTATTCAAATTGGAGAACTACATCTCAAAATATGGCCAAAATAAGCTTTACACTAATTCTGAATAATTGTTGCAGTTACGCGCAGACTCAAATAGCTAAGTCAACTTTCTCTACAGTTTCTGAAAGTCATAAACTGGACCATTTATACGGTACATCGTTTATTCAAATTGGACCATTACAGCTCAAAATATGGCCAACATAAGCTTTACACTAATTCTGAATAATTGTTGCAGTTACGTGCAGACTCAAATAGCTAAGTCAACTTTCTATACAGTTTCTGAAAGTCATAAGCTGGACCATTTATACGTCACCTCGTTTATTCAAATTGGAGAATTACATCTCAAAATATGGCTAATATAAGCGTTACACTAATTCTGAATAATTGTTGCAGTTACGCGCAGACTCAAATAGCTAAGTCAACTTTCTCTACAGTTTCTGAAAGTCATAAACTGGACCATTTATACGTCACCTCGTTTATTCAAATTGGACCATTACATCTCAAAATATGGCCAAAATAAGCTTTACACTAATTCTGAATAATTGTTGCAGTTACGCGCAGACTCAAATAGCTAAGCCAACTTTCTCTACAGTTTCTGAAAGTCATAAACTGGACCATTTACACGTCACCTCGTTTATTCAAATTGGAGAATTACATCTCAAAATATGGCCAAAATAAGCTTTACACTAATTCTGAATAGTTGTTGCAGTTACGCGCAGACTCACATAGCTAAGTCAACTTTCTATACAGTTTCTGAAAGTCATGAGCTGGACCATTTATACGTCACCTCGTTTATTCAAATTGGAGAATTACATCTCAAAATATGGCCAAAATAAGCGTTTCACTAATTCTGAACAATTGTTGCAGTTACGCGCAGACTCAAATAGCTAAGTCAACTTTCTCTACAGTTTCTGAAAGTCATAAACTGGACCATTTATACGTCACCTTGTTTATTCAAATTGGAGAATTACAGCTCAAAATATGGCCAAAATAAACGTTACAATAATTCTGAATAATTGTTGCAGTTACGCGCAGACTCAAATAGCTAAGTCAACTTTCTATACAGTTTCTGAAAGTCATAAACTGGACCATTTATACGTCACCTCGTTTATTCAAATTGGAGAACTACATCTCAAAATATGGCCAAAATAAGCTTTACACTAATTCTGAATAATTGTTGCAGTTACGCGCAGACTCAAATAGCTAAGTCAACTTTCTATACAGTTTCTGAAAGTCATAAGCTGGACCATTTATACGTCACCTCGTTTATTCAAATTGGAGAATTACATCTCAAAATATGGCCAAAATAAGCTTTACACAAATTCTGAATAGTTGTTGCGATTACGCGCAGACTCAAATAGCTAAGTCAACTTTCTATACAGTTTCTGAAAGTCATAAACTGGACAATTTATACGTCACCTCGTTTATTCAAATTGGAGAATTACATCTCAAAATATGGCCAAAATAAGCGTTACACTAATTCTGAACAATTGTTGCAGTTACGCGCAGACTCAAATAGCTAAGTCAACTTTCTCTACAGTTTCTGAAAGTCATAAACTGGACCATTTATACGTCACCTCGTTTATTCAAATTGGAGAACTACATCTCAAAATATGGCCAAAATAAGCTTTACACTAATTCTGAATAATTGTTGCAGTTACGCGCAGACTCAAATAGCTAAGTCAACTTTCTATACAGTTTCTGAAAGTCATAAACTGGACCATTTATACGTCACCTCGTTTATTCAAATTGGAGAATTACATCTCAAAATATTGCCAACATAAGCTTTACACTAGTTCTGAATAATTGTTGCAGTTACGTGCAGACTCAAATAGCTAAGTCAACTTTCTCTACAGTTTCTGAAAGTCATAAGCTGGACCATTTACAGGTCACCTCGTTTATTCTAATTGGAGAATTACATCTTAAAAAATGGCCAAAATAAGCTTTACACTAATTCTGAATAATTGTTGCAGTTATGCGCAGACAGAAATAGCTAAGTGAACTTTCTTTACAGTTTCTGAAAGTCATAAACTGGACCATTTATACGTCACCTCGTTTATTCAAATTGGAGAATTACATCTCAAAATATGGCCAAAATAAGGTTTGCACTAATTCTGAATAATTGTTGCAGTTACGCGCAGACTCAAATAGCTAAGTCAACTTTCTTTACAGTTTCTGAAAGTCATAAACTCGGCCATTTATACGTCACCTCGTTTATTCAAATAGGACGATTACATCTCAAAATATGGCCAAAATGAGCTTTGCACTAATTCTGAATAATTGTTGCAGTTACGCGCAGACAGAAATAGCTAAGTGAACTTTCTTTACAGTTTCTGAAAGTCATAAACTGGACCATTTATACGTCACCTCGTTTATTCATATTGAACCATTACATCTCAAAATATGGCCAAAATAAGGTTTGCACTAATTCTGAATAATTGTTGCAGTTACGCGCAGACTCAAATAGCTAAGTCAACCTTCTATTCAGTTTCAGAAAGTCAAAAGCTGGACCATTTATGCGCCACCTCGTTTATTCAAATTGGACCATTACGTCTCAGAATATGGCGAAAATAAGCTTTACACTAATTCTGAATAATTGTTGCAGTTACGCGCAGACTCAAATAGCTAAGTCAACTTTCTCTACAGTTTCTGAAAGTCATAAACTGGACGATTTACACGTCACCTCGTTTATTCAAATTGGAGAATTACATCTCAAAATATGGCCAAAATAAGCTTTACACTAATTCTGAATAATTGTTGCAGTTACGCGCAGACTCAAATAGCTAAGTCAACTTTCTCTACAGTTTCTGAAAGTCATAAACTGGACCATTTACACGTCACCTCGTTTATTCAAATTGGAGAATTACATCTGAAAATATGGCCAAAATAAACGTTACACTAATTCTGAATAATTGTTGCAGTTACGCGCAGACTCAAATAGCTAAGTCAACTTTCTATACAGTTTCTGAAAGTCATAAACTGGGCCATTTTTACGTCACCTTGTTTATTCAAATTGGACGATTACATCTCAAAATATGGCCAAAATGAGCTTTGCACTAATTCTGATTAATTGTTGCAGTTACGCGCAGACAGAAATAGCTAAGTCAACTTTCTTTACAGTTTCTGAAAGTCATAAACTGGACCATATTTACGTCACCTTGTTTATTCAAATTGGACGATTACATCTCAAAATATGGCCAAAATGAGCTTTGCACTAATTCTGAATAATTGTTGCAGTTACGCGAAGACAGAAATAGCTAAGTCAACTTTCTTTACAGTTTCTGAAAGTCATAAACTGGACCATTTATACGTCAGCTCGTTTATTCAAATTGGACCATTACGTCTCAAAATATGGCCAAAATAAGCGTTACACTAATTCTGAATAGTTGTTGCAGTTACGCGCAGACTCAAATAGCTAAGCCAACTTTCTTTACAGTTACTAAAGGCCCTAAGCTGGACCATTTATACGTCACCTCGTTTATTCAAATTGGAGAATTACATCTCAAAATATGGCCAACATAAGCTTTACACTAATTCTGAATGATTGTTGCAGTTACGTGCAGACTGAAATAGCTAAGTCAACTTTCTTTACAGTTTCTGAAAGCCGTAAGCAGGACCACTTATACGTCACCCCGTTTATTCAAATTGGACCATTACATCTCAAAATATGGCCAAAATAAGCGTTACACTAATTCTGAATAATTGTTGCAGTTACGCGCAGACTCAAATAGCTAAGTCAACTTTCTCTACAGTTTATGAAAGTCATAAGCTGGACCATTTATACGTCACCTCGTTTATTCAAATTGGAGAACTACATCTCAAAATATGGCCAAAATAAGCTTTACACTAATTCTGAATAATTGTTGCAGTTACGCGCAGACTCAAATAGCTAAGTCAACTTTCTCTACAGTTTCTGAAAGTCATAAACTGGACCATTTACACGTCACCTCGTTTATTCAAATTGGAGAATTACATCTCAAAATATGGCCAAAATAAGCTTTACACTAATTCTGAATATTGTTGCAGTTACGCACAGACTCAAATAGCTAAGTCAACTTTCTATACAGATTCTCAAAGTCATAAGCTGGACCATTTATACGTCACCTCGTTTATTCAAATTGGAGAATTACATCTCAAAATATGGCCAAAATAAACTTTACACTAATTCTGAATAATTGTTGCAGTTACGCGCAGACTCAAATAGCTAAGTCAACTTTCTCTACAGTTTCTGAAAGTCATAAACTGGACCATTTATACGTCACCTCGTTTATTCAAATTGGACCATTACAGCTCAAAATATGGCCAACATAAGCTTTACACTATTTCTGAATAATTGTTGCAGTTACGTGCAGACTCAAATAGCTAAGTCAACTTTCTATACAGTTTCTGAGAGTCATAAGCTGGACCATTTATACGTCACCTCGTTTATTGAAATTGGACCATTACAACTCAAAATATGGCCAAAATAAGCGTTACACTAATTCTGAATAATTGTTGCAGTTACGCGCAGACTCAAATAGCTAAGTCAACTTTCTCTACAGTTTCTGAAAGTCACAAACTGGACCATTTATACGTCACCTCGTTTATTCAAATTGGACCATTACAGCTCAAAATATGGCCAACATAAGCTTTACACTAATTCTGAATAATTGTTGCAGTTACGCGCAGACTCAAATAGCTAACTCAACTTTCTATACAGCTTCTGAAAGTCATAAACTGGACCAATTATACGTCACCTTGTTTATTCAAATTGGAGAATTACATCTCAAAATATGGCCAAAATAAGCGTTACACTAATTCTGAATAGTTGTTGCAGTTACGCGCAGACTCAAATAGCTAAGCCAACTTTCTCTACAGTTTCTGAAAGTCATAAGCTGGACCATTTATACGTCACCTCGTTTATTCAAATTGGACCATTACAGCTCAAAATATGGCCAAAATAAGCTTTACACTAATTCTGAATAATTGTTGCAGTTACGCGCAGACTCAAATAGCTAAGTCAACTTTCTCTACAGTTTCTGAAAGTCATAAACTGGACCATTTATACGTCACCTTGTTTATTCAAATTGGAGAATTACATCTCAAAATATGGCCAAAATAAACGTTACACTAATTCTGAATAATTGTTGCAGTTACGCGCAGACCCAAATAGCTAAGTCAACTTTCTATACAGTTTCTGAAAGTCATAAACTGGACCATTTATACGTCACCTCGTTTATTCAAATTGGAGAACTACATCTCAAAATATGGCCAAAATAAGCTTTACACTAATTCTGAATAATTGTTGCAGTTACGCGCAGACTCAAATAGCTAAGTCAACTTTCTATACAGTTTCTGAAAGTCATAAGCTGGACCATTTATACGTCACCTCGTTTATTCAAATTGGACCATCACAACTCAAAATATGGCCAAAAGAAGCGTTACACTAATTCTGAACACTTGTTGCAGTTACGCGCAGACTCAAATAGCTAAGTCAACTTTCTCTACAGTTTCTGAAAGTCATAAACTGGACCATTTATACGTCACCTTGTTTATTCAAATTGGAGAATTACATCTCAAAATATGGCCAAAATAAACGTTACACTAATTCTGAATAATTGTTGCAGTTACGCGCAGACCCAAATAGCTAAGTCAACTTTCTATACAGTTTCTGAAAGTCATAAACTGGACCATTTGTACGTCACCTCGTTTATTCAAATTGGAGAACTATATCTCAAAATATGGCCAAAATAAGCTTTACACTAATTCTGAATAATTGTTGCAGTTACGCGCAGACTCAAATAGCTAAGTCAACTTTCTATACAGTTTCTGAAAGTCATAAGCTGGACCATTTATACGTCACCTCGTTTATTCAAATTGGAGAATTACATCTCAAAATATGGCCAAAATAAGCTTTACACTAATTCTGCATAGTTGTTGCGATTACGCGCAGACTCAAATAGCTAAGTCAACTTTCTATACAGTTTCTGAAAGTCATAAACTGGACAATTTATACGTCACCTCGTTTATTCAAATTGGAGAATTACATCTCAAAATATCGCCAAAATAAGCGTTACACTATTTCTGAACAATTGTTGCAGTTACGCGCAGACTCAAATAGCTAAGTCAACTTTCTCTACAGTTTCTGAAAGTCATAAACTGGACCATTTATACGTCACCTCGTTTATTCAAATTGGAGAACTACATCTCAAAATATGGCCAAAATAAGCTTTACACTAATTCTGAATAATTGTTGCAGTTACGCGCAGACTCAAATAGCTAAGTCAACATTCTATACAGTTTCTGAAAGTCATAAACTCAACCATTTATACGTCACCCCGTTTATTCAAATTGGAGAATTACATCTCAAAATATTGCCAACATAAGCTTTACACTAGTTCTGAATAATTGTTGCTGTTACGTGCAGACTCAAATAGCTAAGTCAACTTTCTCTACAGTTTCTGAAAGTCATAAGCTGGACCATTTACAGGTCACCTCGTTTATTCAAATTGGAGAATTACATCTCAAAATATGGCCAAAATAAGCTTTACACTAATTCTGAATAATTGTTGCAGTTACGCGCAGACTCAAATAGCTAAGTCAACTTTCTATACAGTTTCTGAAAGTCATAAGCTGGACCATTTATACGTTACCTCGTTTATTCAAATTGGAGAATTACATCTCAAAATATGGCCAAAATAAGCTTTACACTAATTCTGCATAGTTGTTGCGATTACGCGCAGACTCAAATAGCTAAGTCAACTTTCTATACAGTTTCTGAAAGTCATAAACTGGACCATTTATACGTCACCTTGTTTATTCAAATTCGAGAATTACATCTCAAAATATGGCCAAAATAAGCGTTACACTAATTCTGAATAATTGTTGAAGTTACGCGCAGACTCAAATAGCTAAGTCAACTTTCTCTACAGTTTCTGAAAGTCATAAACTGAACCATTTATACGTCACCTCGTTTATTCAAATTGGAGAATTACATCTCAAAATATGGCCAAAATAAGCTTTACACTAATTCTGAATAGTTGCTGCAGTTATGCGCAGACTCAAATAGCTAAGTCAACTTTCTATACAGTTTCTGAAAGTCATAAGCTGGACAATTTATACGTCACCTCGTTTATTCAAATTGGAGAATTACATCTCAAAATATGGCCAAAATAAGCGTTACACTAATTCTGAACAATTGTTGCAGTTACGCGCAGACTCAAATAGCTAAGTCAACTTTCTCTACAGTTTCTGAAAGTCATAAGCTGGACCATTTATACGTCACCTCGTTTATTCAAATTGGAGAACTACATCTCAAAATATGGCCAAAATAAGCTTTACACTAATTCTGAATAATTGTTGCAGTTACGCGCAGACTCAAATAGCTAAGTCAACTTTCTCTACAGTTTCTGAAAGTCATAAACTGGACCATTTATACGTCACCTCGTTTATTCAAATTGGAGAACTACATCTCAAAATATGGCCAAAATAAGCTTTACACTAATTCTGAATAATTGTTGCAGTTACGCGCAGACTCAAATAGCTAAGTCAACTTTCTCTACAGTTTCTGAAAGTCATAAACTGGACCATTTATACGTCACCTCGCTTATTCAAATTGGAGAACTACATCTCAAAATATGGCCAACATAAGCTTTACACTAATTCTGAATAATTGTTGCAGTTACGAGTAGACTCAAATAGCTAAGTCAACTTTCTCTACAGTTTCTGAAAGTCATAAACTGGACCATTTATACGTCACCTCGTTTATTCAAATTGGAGAACTACATCTCAAAATATGGCCAAAATAAGCTTTACACTAATTCTGAATAATTGTTGCAGTTACGCGCAGACTCAAATAGCTAAGTCAACTTTCTCTACAGTTTCTGAAAGTCATAAACTGGACCATTTATACGTCACCTCGTTTATTCAAATTGGAGAACTACATCTCAAAATATGGCCAAAATAAGCTTTACACTAATTCTGAATAATTGTTGCAGTTACGCGTAGACTCAAATAGCTAAGTCAACTTTCTCTACAGTTTCTGAAAGTCATAAACTGGACCATTTATACGTCACCTCGTTTATTCAAATTGGAGAACTACATCTCAAAATATGGCCAAAATAAGCGTTACACTAATTCTGAACAATTGTTGCAGTTACGCGCAGACTCAAATAGCTAAATCAACTTTCTCTACAGTTTCTGAAAGTCATAAACTGGACCATTTATACGTCACCTCGTTTATTCAAATTGGAGAACTACATCTCAAAATATGGCCAAAATAAACTTTACACTAATTCTGAATAATTGTTGCAGTTACGCGCAGACTCAAATAGCTAAGTCAACTTTCTCTACAGTTTCTGAAAGTCATAAACTGGACCATTTATACGTCACCTCGTTTATTCAAATTGGACCATTAAAGCTCAAAACATGGCCAAAATAAGCTTTACACTAATTCTGAATAATTGTTGCAGTTACGCGCAGACTCAAATAGCTAAGTCAACTTTCTCTACAGTTTCTGAAAGTCATAAACTGGACCATTTATACGTCACCTCGTTTATTCAAATTGGACCATTAAAGCTCAAAACATGGCCAAAATAAGCTTTACACTAATTCTGAGTAATTGTTGCAGTTACGCGCAGACTCAAATAGCTAAGTCAACTTTCTCTACAGTTTCTGAAAGTCATAAACTGGACCATTTACAGGTCACCTCGTTTATTCAAATTGGAGAATTACATCTCAAAATATGGCCAAAATAAGCTTTACACTAATTCTGAATAATTGTTGCAGTTACGCGCAGACTCAAATAGCTAAGTCAACTTTCTACACAGTTTCTGAAAGTCATAAGCTGGACCATTTATACGTCACCTCGTTTATTCAAATTGGAGAATTACATCTCAAAATATTGCCAACATAAGCTTTACACTAATTCTGAATAATTGTTGCAGTTACGTGCAGACTCAAATAGCTAAGTCAACCTTCTATACAGTTTCTCAAAGTCATAAGCTGGACCATTTACAGGTCACCTCGTTTATTCAAATTGGAGAATTACATCTCAAAATATATCCAACATAAGCTTTACACTATTTCTGAATAATTGTTGCAGTTACGCGCAGACTCAAATAGCTAAGTCAACTTTCTATACAGTTTCTGAAAGTCATAAGCTGGACCATTTATACGTCACCTCGTTTATTCAAGTTGGAGAATTACATCTCAAAATATTGCCAACATAAGCTTTACACTAATTCTGAATAATTGTTGCAGTTACGTGCAGCCTCAAATAGCTAAGTCAACTTTCTATACAGTTTCTGAAAGTCATAAACTGGACCATTTATACGTCACCTCGTTTATTCAAATTGGAGAACTACATCTCAAAATATGGCCAAAATAAGCTTTACACTAATTCTGAATAATTGTTGCAGTTACGCGCAGACTCAAATAGCTAAGTCAACTTTCTCTACAGTTTCTGAAAGTCATAAACTGGACCATTTATACGTCACCTCGCTTATTCAAATTGGAGAACTACATCTCAAAATATGGCCAACATAAGCTTTACACTAATTCTGAATAATTGTTGCAGTTACGAGTAGACTCAAATAGCTAAGTCAACTTTCTCTACAGTTTCTGAAAGTCATAAACTGGACCATTTATACGTCACCTCGTTTATTCAAATTGGAGAACTACATCTCAAAATATGGCCAAAATAAGCTTTACACTAATTCTGAATAATTGTTGCAGTTACGCGCAGACTCAAATAGCTAAGTCAACTTTCTCTACAGTTTCTGAAAGTCATAAACTGGACCATTTATACGTCACCTCGTTTATTCAAATTGGAGAACTACATCTCAAAATATGGCCAAAATAAGCTTTACACTAATTCTGAATAATTGTTGCAGTTACGCGTAGACTCAAATAGCTAAGTCAACTTTCTCTACAGTTTCTGAAAGTCATAAACTGGACCATTTATACGTCACCTCGTTTATTCAAATTGGAGAACTACATCTCAAAATATGGCCAAAATAAGCGTTACACTAATTCTGAACAATTGTTGCAGTTACGCGCAGACTCAAATAGCTAAATCAACTTTCTCTACAGTTTCTGAAAGTCATAAACTGGACCATTTATACGTCACCTCGTTTATTCAAATTGGAGAACTACATCTCAAAATATGGCCAAAATAAACTTTACACTAATTCTGAATAATTGTTGCAGTTACGCGCAGACTCAAATAGCTAAGTCAACTTTCTCTACAGTTTCTGAAAGTCATAAACTGGACCATTTATACGTCACCTCGTTTATTCAAATTGGACCATTAAAGCTCAAAACATGGCCAAAATAAGCTTTACACTAATTCTGAATAATTGTTGCAGTTACGCGCAGACTCAAATAGCTAAGTCAACTTTCTCTACAGTTTCTGAAAGTCATAAACTGGACCATTTATACGTCACCTCGTTTATTCAAATTGGACCATTAAAGCTCAAAACATGGCCAAAATAAGCTTTACACTAATTCTGAGTAATTGTTGCAGTTACGCGCAGACTCAAATAGCTAAGTCAACTTTCTCTACAGTTTCTGAAAGTCATAAACTGGACCATTTACAGGTCACCTCGTTTATTCAAATTGGAGAATTACATCTCAAAATATGGCCAAAATAAGCTTTACACTAATTCTGAATAATTGTTGCAGTTACGCGCAGACTCAAATAGCTAAGTCAACTTTCTACACAGTTTCTGAAAGTCATAAGCTGGACCATTTATACGTCACCTCGTTTATTCAAATTGGAGAATTACATCTCAAAATATTGCCAACATAAGCTTTACACTAATTCTGAATAATTGTTGCAGTTACGTGCAGACTCAAATAGCTAAGTCAACCTTCTATACAGTTTCTCAAAGTCATAAGCTGGACCATTTACAGGTCACCTCGTTTATTCAAATTGGAGAATTACATCTCAAAATATATCCAACATAAGCTTTACACTATTTCTGAATAATTGTTGCAGTTACGCGCAGACTCAAATAGCTAAGTCAACTTTCTATACAGTTTCTGAAAGTCATAAGCTGGACCATTTATACGTCACCTCGTTTATTCAAGTTGGAGAATTACATCTCAAAATATTGCCAACATAAGCTTTACACTAATTCTGAATAATTGTTGCAGTTACGTGCAGCCTCAAATAGCTAAGTCAACTTTCTATACAGTTTCTGAAAGTCATAAACTGGACCATTTATAGGTCACCTCGTTTATTCAAATTGGAGAATTACATCTCAAAATATTGCCAACATAAGCTTTACACTAATTCTGAATAATTGTTGCAGTTACGTTCAGACTCAAATAGCTAAGTCAACTTTCTATACAGTTTCTGAAAGTCATAAGCTGGACCATTTACAGGTCACCTCGTTTATTCAAATTGGAGAATTACATCTCAAAATATGGCCAAAATAAGCTTTACACTAATTCTGAATAATTTTTGCAGTTACGCGCAGACTCAAATAGCTAAGTCAACTTTCTATACAGTTTCTGAAAGTCATAAGCTGGACCATTTATACGTCACCTCGTTTATTCAAATTGGAGAATTACATCTCAAAATATTGCCAACATAAGCTTTACACTAATTCTGAATAATTGTTGCAGTTACGTGCAGACTCAAATAGCTAAGTCAACTTTCTATACAGTTTCTGAAAGTCATAAACTGGACCATTTATACGTCACCTCGTTTATTCAAATTGGAGAATTACATCTCAAAATATTGCCAACATAAGCTTTACACTAATTCTGAATAATTGTTGCAGTTACGTGCAGACTCAAATAGCTAAGTCAACTTTCTATACAGTTTCTGAAAGTCATAAACTGGACCATTTATACGTCACCTCGTTTATTCAAATTGGACCATTACATCTCAAAATATGGCCAACATAAGCTTTACACTAATTCTGAATAATTGTTGCAGTTACGCGCAGACTCAAATAGCTAAGTCAACTTTCTATACAGTTTCTGAAAGTCATAAGCTGGACCATTTATACGTCACCTCGTTTATTCAAATTGGAGAATTACATCTCAAAATATTGCCAACATAAGCTTTACACTAATTCTGAATAATTGTTGCAGTTACGCGCAGACTCAAATAGCTAAGTCAACTTTCTATACAGTTTCTGAAAGTCATAAGCTGGACCATTTATACGTCACCTCGTTTATTCAAATTGGAGAATTACATCTCAAAATATTGCCAACATAAGCTTTACACTAATTCTGAATAATTGTTGCAGTTACGTGCAGACTCAAATAGCTAAGTCAACTTTCTATACAGTTTCTGAAAGTCATAAACTGGACCATTTATACGTCACCTCGTTTATTCAAATTGGACCATTACATCTCAAAATATGGCCAAAATAAGCTTTACACTAATTCTGAATAATTGTTGCAGTTACGCGCAGACTCAAATAGCTAAGTCAACTTTCTATACGGTTTCTGAAAGTCATAAGCTGGACCATTTATACGTCACCTCGTTTATTCAAATTGGAGAATTACAACTCAAAATAAGGCCAAAATAAGCTTTACACTAATTCTGAATAATTGTTGCAGTTACGTGCAGACTGAAATAGCTAAGTCAACTTTCTATACAGTTTCTGAAAGTCATAAACTGGACCATTTATACGTCACCTCGTTTATTCAAATTGGACCATTACATCTCAAAATATGGCCAACATAAGCTTTACACTAATTCTGAATAATTGTTGCAGTTACGCGCAGACTCAAATTGCTAAGTCAACTTTCTATACAGTTTCTGAAAGTCATAAGCTGGACCATTTATACGTCACCTCGTTTATTCAAATTGGAGAATTACATCTCAAAATATTGCCAACATAAGCTTTACAGTAATTCTGAATAATTGTTGCAGTTACGTGCAGACTCAAATAGCTAAGTCAACTTTCTATACAGTTTCTGAAAGTCATAAACTGGACCATTTATACGTCACCTCGTTTATTCAAATTGGAGAATTACATCTCAAAATATGGCCAAAATAAGCTTTACACTAATTCTGAATAATTGTTGCAGTTACGCGCAGACTCAAATAGCTAAGTCAACTTTCTATACAGTTTCTGAAAGTCATAAGCTGGACCATTTATACGTCACCTCGTTTATTCAAATTGGAGAATTACATCTCAAAATATTGCCAACATAAGCTTTACACTAATTCTGAATAATTGTTGCAGTTACGTGCAGACTCAAATAGCTAAGTCAACTTTCTATACAGTTTCTGAAAGTCATAAACTGGACCATTTATACGTCACCTCGTTTATTCAAATTGGAGAATTACATCTCAAAATATTTCCAACATAAGCTGTACACTAATTCTGAATAATTGTTGCAGTTACGTGCAGACTCAAATAGCTAAGTCAACTTTCTATACAGTTTCTGAAAGTCATAAACTGGACCATTTATACGTCACCTCGTTTATTCAAATTGGACCATTACATCTCAAAATATGGCCAACATAAGCTTTACACTAATTCTGAATAATTGTTGCAGTTACGCGCAGACTCAAATAGCTAAGTCAACTTTCTATACAGTTTCTGAAAGTCATAAGCTGGACCATTTATACGTCACCTCGTTTATTCAAATTGGAGAATTACATCTCAAAATATTGCCAACATAAGCTTTACACTAATTCTGAATAATTGTTGCAGTTACGCGCAGACTCAAATAGCTAAGTCAACTTTCTATACAGTTTCTGAAAGTCATAAGCTGGACCATTTATACGTCACCTCGTTTATTCAAATTGGAGAATTACATCTCAAAATATTGCCAACGTAAGCTTTACACTAATTCTGAATAATTGTTGCAGTTACGTGCAGACTCAAATAGCTAAGTCAACTTTCTATACAGTTTCTGAAAGTCATAAACTGGACCATTTATACGTCACCTCGTTTATTCAAATTGGACCATTACATCTCAAAATATGGCCAAAATAAGCTTTACACTAATTCTGAATAATTGTTGCAGTTACGCGCAGACTCAAATAGCTAAGTCAACTTTCTATACCGTTTCTGAAAGTCATAAGCTGGACCATTTATACGTCACCTCGTTTATTCAAATTGGAGAATTACAACTCAAAATAAGGCCAAAATAAGCTTTACACTAATTCTGAATAATTGTTGCAGTTACGTGCAGACTCAAATAGCTAAGTCAACTTTCTATACAGTTTCTGAAAGTCATAAACTGGACCATTTATACGTCACCTCGTTTATTCAAATTGGACCATTACAACTCAAAATAAGGCCAAAATAAGCTTTACACTAGTTCTGAATAATTGTTGCAATTACGTGCAGACTCAAATATCTAAGTCAACTTTCTTTACAGTTTCTGAAAGTCATACGCTGGACCATTTATACGTCACCTCGTTTATTCAAATTGGAGAATTACATCTCAAAATATTGCCAACATAAGCTTTACACTAATTCTGAATAATTGTTGCAGTTACGTGCAGACTCAAATAGCTAAGTCAACTTTCTATACAGTTTCTGAAAGTCATAAACTGGACCATTTATACGTCACCTCGTTTATTCAAATTGGACCATTACATCTCAAAATATGGCCAACATAAGCTTTACACTAATTCTGAATAATTGTTGCAGTTACGCGCAGACTCAAATAGCTAAGTCAACTTTCTATACAGTTTCTGAAAGTCATAAGCTGGACCATTTATACGTCACCTCGTTTATTCAAATTGGAGAATTACATCTCAAAATATTGCCAACATAAGCTTTACACTAATTCTGAATAATTGTTGCAGTTACGCGCAGACTCAAATAGCTAAGTCAACTTTCTATACAGTTTCTGAAAGTCATAAGCTGGACCATTTATACGTCACCTCGTTTATGCAAATTGGAGAATTACATCTCAAAATATTGCCAACGTAAGCTTTACACTAATTCTGAATAATTGTTGCAGTTACGTGCAGACTCAAATAGCTAAGTCAACTTTCTATACAGTTTCTGAAAGTCATAAACTGGACCATTTATACGTCACCTCGTTTATTCAAATTGGACCATTACATCTCAAAATATGGCCAAAATAAGCTTTACACTAATTCTGAATAATTGTTGCAGTTACGCGCAGACTCAAATAGCTAAGTCAACTTTCTATACCGTTTCTGAAAGTCATAAGCTGGACCATTTATACGTCACCTCGTTTATTCAAATTGGAGAATTACAACTCAAAATAAGGCCAAAATAAGCTTTACACTAATTCTGAATAATTGTTGCAGTTACGTGCAGACTCAAATAGCTAAGTCAACTTTCTATACAGTTTCTGAAAGTCATAAACTGGACCATTTATACGTCACCTCGTTTATTCAAATTGGACCATTACAACTCAAAATAAGGCCAAAATAAGCTTTACACTAGTTCTGAATAATTGTTGCAATTACGTGCAGACTCAAATATCTAAGTCAACTTTCTTTACAGTTTCTGAAAGTCATACGCTGGACCATTTATACGTCACCTCGTTTATTCAAATTGGAGAATTACATCTCAAAATATTGCCAACATAAGCTTTACACTAATTCTGAATAATTGTTGCAGTTACGTGCAGACTCAAATAGCTAAGTCAACTTTCTATACAGTTTCTGAAAGTCATAAACTGGACCATTTATACGTCACCTCGTTTATTCAAATTGGAGAATTACGTCTCAAAATATTGCCAACATAAGCTTTACACTAATTCTGAATAATTGTTGCAGTTACGTGCAGACTCAAATAGCTAAGTCAACTTTCTTTACAGTTTCTGAAAGTCATAAACTGGAACATTAATACGTCGCCTCGTTTATTTTAATTGGACCATTACAACTCAAAATATGGTCACATATTCAGTATAAACCCAAACATCTAATTACCTCACAAAAACAATCTCAGTAGGGCGCTGATGACGTAGAAGTTGAGCGCCCTTAAACCAAACCAAAACTATCTCAGTATTTGCATGTTGAGCTCATTACTTCTTGTCTGAATGTCAACACAGGTAAACACACTTCTTCTTCTTCTTCTTCTACTTCTTCTTCTTCTTCTTCTGCTCTCTTTTCTTCATCTTCTTCTTCTTCTCCTTCTTTTTCTTCTCCTTCTTGTTGTTCTTTGTCTTCATGTTCTTTTTTTCCTTCGTCTTCTTTTTTGTTCTTCTTGTTCTTGTTCTTCTTTCATCCAAAAATAATTAGGTAAAGTTATTTTTAATGTTTGTTGTCGATATTTGTGGATAGCTATATAGGGATAGTCGTGTAATACTGACATACTCGTAAAAATCAATCAGTTCACAAACTGTTCTTTATTTTATTTTACGTGTCACGTGCTAGAAAGCCCGAGGTATGTTGTACCTCTACAATTGTGCAAAAGAATCATCCTGTATCAGATTCACTGTCACTTAACAGTTCACAAGAAGAAATCAATGCATATCTCAACGATGATTTATTGTCACCTCCTCATTCTAGTACACTGGATTACTGGAAAACAAACTCAACATTTCCAAAACTAAACAAAAGTAGGCGTTAAGTATTTGTGTAGATATTGCACGTTTTCTCTGAAAGACTATTTAGCACTACAGGACTCAGAAAGGGAACTAGACTTGACCCCGAAAGACTGACTGAGAATGTCGTATTGTAACGTAGCGAGTTTTCCTACGCTACCAGATGTAAGGCGCTTCCACCAAGTTGTGACGTAGGCATTTTGTGACGGAGGGCTTTGGCGCCTCAACGTTCACTCGTGAGCGATTACGCAACATGTCCAAGTACATGGTCCTATTAGAAGCGACGCTCATTTGTTAAGGACTGGAGTGGTGAAGGTTACTCTTGATAACTGACATGTAATTCTACTGTTTACCAAGTATGTTCTACAAAGGTAAAACACGTACATTAGAATGTAACATTGCTCCCATATAAATTATAGAGAATAACTGTAATTGTTACCTGGACAGAGGTCCTGGACGGTGGGAGCTTCATTTTTAGTTTCTCTAGAGCTAGACCAAGTATTGTATTCCACCCAACATTTCAATGTCGAGATTTCACCGGAAATATATGTTTTGAAATCCCCTGAATCCAAATAAGAAAAGCATTTTAAGGGAAAGGTGTTTGTGTGTGTGTGTGTGTGTGTGTGTGTGTGTGTGTGTGTGTGTGTGTGTGTGTGTGGGTGTGTGTATGTGTGTCTGTGTGTCTGTAATTCTGTAGACACCATAACTCAAAAACGAAAAGTCGGTTAAAACCAAAGCTGGTATATAAGTTTAATGTCTTTCAAGGATGCGACACAAAGATCTTCAAGAAAATAGCTCAACCCTAAGCTACCCTTAACATGGAAGATTTTTTTCAAAAATATTGGTTTTCTTGACTATGGCTCTAAGGATTTTGATAGTGTAATATGAATTTTCTGGCTATAGCCTATGTAGTCCTGTTTGCTTTGGATGACTTTTGAATAAGTCGTAAACCGTAAGACATAGACAAAATCTTACTGTACAAAACATGTAGGTCTTGCTAAAACACACAATTGATGTCTGAATAAGTGGTTTTGTTGAGTCAACCATTTCGGATATATGGCTTGTTATTTGTGTCAGTTTCGGAAAACAAAACTTTCGTGAAATGGAACGTCGTTGATCATTTTTTATATGTTAAGTGTGCAAAGATGACGGGATCTCAAAGCTTTAAAAGATTTGAGTATCGCTCATAGCCTACTGTATTCTAATAACCCTCTTGTACTTACAAGGAAACAAGCAATAATATAATTTGTACAAATGTTTATCTCAACTAACACGAAGAAGATATAGGAACAAGAGTTTGTAAGAATGGTTAGTACAAGAGTAGAGAAAGTCATGTGACTGCAACACAGCAGATTTTTCAAAGATGTCTTCACGAACGCGAGTGTCGCAGGTTCAGGTATTAATGCAAAGTCGACCCCCCGAGTGGTCAGAATTAGGAGTTGAAATATCTGAAAGCAGCTCACGCAGTGGTTGCCTAATAATTGGTGAGCGCAGCTGATGGGGTTAAAGACCGGAGCATGGCCGGCCGGTTCATAACCTTACCATGCCACGTGCTCTTATAGCGCCTCACTTCCGCCGCGTATCTCAACAGCAAATCACATGTCCGGACTTCAGTAAGTTGTGTTCCTAATGTATAAATTCTATAAGTTTATTCCTAATAAAACTTTACCAAAATTATCAACGTCACAGTATTTTTGAACAAAGACTTACAAAAGTGGACTAATGTAGAGTTTAGAAATAAGTACACCGATGCTTTTATATGTTGTCTCGTTAAATATGTGCACCTAATTAGTTAATTCCATTGGCATTGCGCCTTTCTCCCAACATTCTATTTTGTATTGAAACTAGAAGTAGAAATGACGGTATCGAGTATCGAAGTATCGGGTATCGTGGAGAATATCAGGTATCGATATCGAGTATCGAAAAAATACTGGTGTCGATCCATCCCATATACGAGTATATACACCTATTTTTTCCGCTCAGCTAAATATTAATTATCCTGCACATTTCAAAACGCAAAGCCAATAATAATGCATATGTGTGAAATTGGATATATAACTAATTAGTTACAAGAAATGAGCTGTAAATCTTAAATAATTGCACATTTTTGTGTAGTGTTTTGTCTTCGTTTTCAGGTTTAGTACTTAAACAGAATCACACATTGTTTCCTTCAAAATGAAGAGGACCTCACATTTTTCTACAGAAAATTCAAGATACACACATTGTCATAAGTATGGTTATCACTCCAGACTATATTTTAAAGTTTGTAGAGTATTGATATTGTATAATTTCCAGGAAAATGTGCAATAACTTTAAGTGCAGCAAAGCTTCCGGTTAAGCGCACAGCTAGCTTCCTGTGACGTCACTGCAAGGAGCGTCCAGACCGGAACCTGTGTGTCGTTGCCACACCTCCTTAACTTACTTATGGAACAAAGATCGAAATGTTTTCTGCTACTGTTAATAAATTACAGAAGAGTACAGGGCCGGCCAATGAATTGAATACGTTCAACACAAAACAATGCTTAATAGAATAATTAGGTGTGTGTCTACAGAAACTACGAGAAACTTGGATATTATATGTATGTATGTCCCTACCTGCCGGTGGGTGCAGTTACGTGAACACATACTCCCACCTAATGTGAGCTTTCCAATCTAAATACTTAAAGGACCTTCCTTCCTTATCTTAACATCCATGACTTTACACTGGTGTCGTCGTCATCATCAGCGAACACAACTGTACCTACTTGCAGAATCCTTCATACAAAGTGATAGGTCGATTGCGTGGATACAAAATCTGATGTGTTGCACTCACATAACTTTCTCTACTCTTGTACTAACCATTCTTACAAACTCTTATTCCTATATCATCTTGGTGTTAGTTGAGATAAACATTTGTACAAATTATCTTATTGCTTATTTCCTTCTAAGTACAATTACGGGTTAATCCTAAGAGATAGACCAAATCTTACTATACAAAAGTGCAGGTCTTGCTAAAACACACAATTTATGTCCAAATAACTTTTCTTTGTAGAGTGAACCATTTCGGAGATATTCCATGTAATTTTCACAAATGCAAGATTCTTATTCATTTTTTTATACCTTAGCCGACTAAAGATAACGGAATTTGAAAACTTTAAAACATTTGCCTATCGCTCAAAGTCTACTGTATTCCCATATTCCCCTTGTACCTACAAGAAAATGAGCAATAAAATAATTTCTGCAAATGTTTATCTCAAATAGCACAAAAAAGATATAGGAATAAGAGTGTGTAAGAATGGTTAGTACAAGAGTAGAGAAAGTCATGTGAGTGCAACGCATCAGAATTGTTTTTAGTTCAGAAAGAGACGTATTTCCAGCGAAACGTTGACATCAAACGTTTGGATGCAACAAAAAGCTTTTCCTCACTTGCTGCAGGCAATTGTAAAGAAAATAGGAAGGTTTTGCGTTAAAACATTACAGCAACTCCATAGGATATTCAGTGGTTGAAATGGAAAAATTCTGTTTCTAAATTTCACCGGAATTACATACTTTGAGCGCGGCCTGAATCGAAACGTGATTATTTTCAGTTTTTTCATTACGTGTAGTAAGTAGGGGAAGTGGTGTTCTAACTAAAAATATCTACTGTGTTGCACTCACATGACTTTCTCTACTCTTGTTCTAACCACTCTTACAAAATCGTATTCCTATATCTTGTTCGTGTTAGTTTAGACAAACTTTGCAGGAATTACCTTGTTTTTTTATCTTCTTGTACGTCCAAGTGGAATATCAGAATAGAGTAGGCTTAGAGCAATAGTCAAATCTTTTAAAGTTTTCAAATTCCGTTCTCTTTGTACGGTTAAGATATAAAAGAATAACGATGTTCCTCTTTACAGAATTATAAGTTCTCCAAAACTCACACAAATAACTTGCAATGTCTCAGAAATGGTTCACTAAAAAATTATAGTGTGTTTTAGCAATATCTACATTTTCGTATAGTAAAATTTGGTCTCTCTCTTACGGTTTACCAGTCATGCATAAGTCATCCGGAGTAAATATAACTTCATGGGCTACAGCCAGAAAATTCAAGATATACGTTTCATTTGTCATAAATATATTTCTCAAACATGTCATTCAAATCAAAATTGTGAGAGCCATTTTCAAAAAATCAAATTTTTTAGAAAGTTTTCCATGTAAAGGTAATTTAGGGTGGAGCAATTTTCTCCAAAATCTTCACGTCGCATCCTTGAAAGACATTAAACTTAAATACCAACTTTGGACTTTAATCGACTTTTGGTTTTTGAATAATGCTGTCCACAGAGTGGCAGACACACACACACACACACACACACACACACACACACACACACGGACGTCAGTGTAATTTTTTTTTTTTTGATTCACGGGGCCTCAAAATATATATTTCCGGTAAAATATTGACATCTTATTTTTGGGTGGAATACAATACTTTCTCTATTTTACTATACCTAGTAGAGAAAGTAAAATACGATGTTGGCATTTCAGTCCTAATATATGTTTTGAACACCCCTAAATAAAATCAGCACTTTTACAAAGGGTCTGAGTATGGGTCACTGAATGTGAATTTGAAAACTTTAAGTCAAAATGAAAAGTTGGTTAAAAACTGACATCACCCTTTTCTCACCATGTTTCCTCTTTTTTCTTTTCTGTGCTTTGTTTCCCTCTTTTTGCATGACATGATTGAATATCGAATTTTGGGTTGGAATGCAATGGTTCCTCTTACCTGCAATAAATGGAAGTGGGTAGAGAAGGATATGTGAGTCTAATGTTTATTTTGCAACAATAGAACTCCTGAGGACACTTGATAACAGCTGGTTTCTTTATTCTTACATACAGTCACATACAAGGAGGCGAATACATTAAAAATGATTAAAGGTACAGTTTATGTCTTAAATGCAACCACAGACAATGATATTATGTACGTGTTCAGGTAAAATTAAAAGGCATTATACAAATTATAATTATAGCTTTATTGTACTCGTAGTTGTGGCTCTTTGGCTATTTACCTATTTGCTTTAATTTGCATAAGAAAATGAGGACACTATACAGACTGTCCCAAAGAACCACCCACAACACTTAGTATGTTGGGCGGGAGGCATGGTGAGCGGAATTGTTTTCAAGAAGGAAGCTCGGAAATGCACGGTTTGGGCGCTGCAGTCCATCAAAGTGTGAGATGTTCACATTTCGTCAATAAACCCAACATGAGTAGCACATTAGCTAACTACGTTACAAACGGACTTCGAACTGGGTACCTTCTACGTCACTGCAGAGCCTATATCGGCGGAGTTGAGCCTCATGCGCATGACCCAATACGCTGCGGTTTTCCTTAAAGATTTTCAATCGCTGGGTGAACTCGAGCAATAAGCTGCTTCGCTGACGTTGCAGGAATGTCATGCATCATACTCTACAGAAAATAGCTGAGAAGTGTTAGAGCTGGCGACCGTGCTGGCCATGGAACTGGTCCACCTCTACCAATCCATAGATTTGGATAAGTGATCTTGAGGTGATTCCACACATTTGCATCAAAGTGTGCTGGAGCTCATGTTGGCAGCTGTGAACTGGTACGTGTCGCAATGCTGTTGAAACGTTACTGTAGGTACTGGAAACTACACAAGTAACGCACCAAGGGCTCTATGGAAGAATGTAGTGCATCGCAGCAATTTTATTAGGCTCAGGTCGTTCCTCTACAGTACACAGATGGCTAAAGGGTTGCATACCTTCCGTATTAAGATATCAAAACGAATATTAACGAACTGTCGCAACCATTCGTTCGCAAACTTCGACACTGTCCAGCGTGCAAACCGTGCATTTCCGGACAGACGGAGGTTCCTATTTAAAAACCGATCAGTTTGCCATCATGCACAACATACTAATCGTTGTTGGTGTTCTTTTTTCTATGAGGGGACACCTTGTATGTAACGGCAATATCACATACACATAATTTGTACAACTCAAAAGAATATGCTTGGTGCTATAAACTGTTTTCCATTTCCAAGTAAACATCATCTATTGATATCCTCGATTGTTAAGCCTTTTTCTGAAATGGAAATAAGTACACATTTTGCGAAACGTAAAAGGATGCACAAGAGCAGATAGAATAAGAAATGAGTCAATAAGAGAAGAACTAAATATTTATAAATTAGATGACAAAATCAAAACAAATAACAAGAAATGGACAGAACATTTAATGAGGATGAGTGAAGAAAGGATACCTAAGAGGACCTTTCTATATAATCCAAGAGGAGCACGAGATATTGGGCGACGTCGCAGAAGATGGACTCCACATATGACTTCGCCAGAACGGGCTGCATAGCCTAAATCATGTAGTAGTAGTAGTAGTAGTAGTAGTAGAAGAAGAAGAAGAAGAAGAAGAAGAAGAAGAAGAAGAAGAAGAAGAAGCAGAAGAAGAAGAAATGGCTAGGATTTCATAAACCAGTATATTGGTGTTTTCTGGACTTGAAAAAGGCTTTCGATAGGGTAAAAATAAAAGATGTAGTACATCTGTTGCAAGAAAAATGCGTACCCATGCAACTGATTAGATCAATATTGGAGATCAACACAGACTGCAAGACAAGAATAAAAGTGAAGGAACAAACTAAGCAAATATAAATTGGTCAGGGATTTAGACAAGGCGATTTCTTAAGTCCATTTCTTTTTAAATTTATAATGAATAAATAAATTGAAGATTTGCCAAAAGAGTAGGGATACAAGATGGGGGTATATAATACGGAAATAAATATACAAAAAGCTAAATGCCTAACAGTATCGAAAGAACCATTGAGATACCAATCGAAGTGGAAAGAAAAATTATTGAACAGGCTTCACAATTTAATTATTTAGCATTAAAATATCAAGCCCAAAAATTTAAATCGAGAAGTAAAAACACAGGCCGATAAAGGAGCATAGATATCAGCATGCGTAAAAGCCATAATTTGGTGAAATAAGTATATAGCGGTAGAGAGTAAAGTCCACATTAGTAAGACAATAGACGATTATTCACTTACGCAGCAGAAACCACATCATATACAGTTAAAACACAACAAATATTAAGTACATGCGAATTCATAATATTAAGAAGAATGCAAGATAAAATACACAATACAGAAATCAGAGAAAACTGCGAAATTCAGGATATAACAAAATTTATTAATGAGTGATGGAAATGCTGAAGAACACATTAACGAGATGGGAAACAACCGTCAAGAAAAAAGAGCAACTTTTAGATGGAAAAAGGACAAGAGTAGGACCCGCTACTAGATGGATTATAGCTGATCCTAGGAATAAAAGGAGAAGAAGAAGAAGAAGAAGAAGAAGAAGAAGAAGAAGAAGAAGAGGAAGAAGAAGACGATGAAGAAAAAGAAGAAGGAGGAGGAGAAGAAGTAGAAGAAGGAGAAGCAGAAGGAGTAGAAGAAGAAGCAGAAGGAGAAGAAGAACAACAAGAAGAAGAAGCAGAAGAAGAAGAAGAAGAAGTAGAACAAGAAGAAGAAGAAGTGGAAGATGAAGCAGAAGAAGAAGAAGCAGAAGAAGAACAAGAAGAAGAAGAAGTGGAAGAAGAAGCAGAAAAAGAAGAACAAGAAGAAGTGGAAGAAGCAGAAGAAGAAGAAGTGGAAGATGAAGCAGAAGAAGAAGAAGCAGAAGAAGAAGAAGTGGAAGAAGCAGAAGAAGAAGTGGAAGATGAAGCAGAAAAAGAAGAACAAGAAGAAGTGGAAGAAGCAGAAGAAAAAGAAGTGGAAGATGAAGCAGAAGAAGAAGCAGAAGAAGAAGAAGTGGAAGATGAAGCAGAAGAAGAAGCTGAAGAAGAAGTGGAAGATGAAGCAGAAGAAGAAGAAGAAGAAGAAGAAGAAGAAGAAGAAGAAGAAGAAGAAGAAACACAGACCTGGAGGTCAGGTTGTTCCTATAGTTATACAAACAGGCCATCTTGGAGCCTGAAGGAATGTAACAAAACACAAAATAACGTGAGTACAAGAAGTTCTTTCTGCTTCTTAGCACTTGAAGAACTATTATTCACCGCACACGACCAGTCTCTATCAACTAATGCTTCGTCTTGTGGAAAAACACAAGATGCGTTTACTTTAACACCTCTCCAACGCCACCATGCCAAAAGGTGAATTAGGGAACATCTGCAGTTCAGAGGGTTTTCAAACAAGTATAACTCTGAAAGGTTTATCAGAGAATAATTAACTGTTAGAGTTTGAAAAGTTGTTAAATTGTTGTTATTAAGAACGAGTACATTAAGACTTATCAATCCCATAAAGACATCTGCATCAAGATTGTGTAGCATGTTGTGGCCTAGATAAAGAAAATTAAGGTTCTGCAACCCAAGAAAAGCTTTATTAGATATGCTAAGAATGGAGTTATTGCTAAGATCTAACATTTTAAGAGCCCGGCAACCAGCAACAAGAGTTTCTGTAATTGTTGTAAGTTTATTATCATTCAACCAGAGAACTTTCAGTTGAGGTATTCGATTGAAAACGTCTCCCTGAAGATGCCAGATTAGATTCTTGGCTAAACTCAGGTACTGAAGTGAATCCAACTGCTCAAAAATATTTTCTTCCAACTCTTTAAGTTGGTTATTATTCAAGGTAAGTGTGATGAGATTATGTAGTCCATTGAAGCTGTCTTTTGTCACGTTTGCCATAATGTTTTTAGAGTAGGGCAGTTAGAGTCTCCTGGACACATTTCTGAAGATGTAATTGAGCTCAGAATGTAATACAGCGCTCCCAACATCATCCTATAAAACAAACAATACATGTTAACATTGTACACTTACAACCTTCAGGACACATTGTTGAAGATGTGACTGAGCTCACAATGCCTGTTGTCAGCAAGTAGTATAACACTCCAGAGTTCATCCGATAAAACAAACAATACATGTTAGCATTATACATTTACAACCTTCAGGACACATTGTTGGAGATATGACTGAGCTGACAATGCTCATCAATTTTCAAAACATTTTCTATGTAATGCATAGTTTAGGGTGGAGGAATTTTCTTCAAAATATTCGTGTCGCATCCTTAAAAGACATTAAACTTAAATACCAACTTTGGTTTTTAAATCCCTTTTTGTTTTTGACTTATACTGCCTACAGACTGACAGACTGGTAGCCTGAAATGCAGACAGACAGACAGACAGACACACATACGGCAATTTTTCTAAAATACTCTTTTTGGTAATTGAGGGGGCCTCAAAACATATATTTCCGGTGAAATCTCGACATTGAATTTTTGGGTGGAATGGAATACTTCCTCTACTTACTATATGTAGTAGAGAAAGTAGAAATGAGTCACTATCTTTACGGAGACAAGGATACAGTTTGTAAAAATTGCCGTGCATCTTCTTCATTTTCTCCTTCTCCTTAATATGAGATAGATAAGACCCACGACAGCAATAACTTCATCTGCTTCCATCTTCGAGAACGGAATGGACGATAGAACGTGAGTCTGAACCGTATGTGTTTAGATCTCATACGCACGCAAATATTACGCACCTAAGTGTGGACGCAAAGTTTACGCTCGTGTGTACCCGATATTAAGGTGCACAGTTAACAACTTTAGTCTCTACAGGTGTAAGTGAATGCAGGAGTACAAAAATAAAGTATAAGCAGCTCTAAAAAAAGAAATTAATATAAGAAATAATATTACTATTCACATTCAACCCAATAAGCATCGTTTGAGTGCAACATACGTGATAAACGGAGCTTTGAATGAGTCATTGACGTTAGGGTGCAGCGTAAAACATTATGCTAACCTGGTCCTGACTGATCTGATATTGACTCCGTTATTTTAAGTTGGAGGGTGGCCCTACACCCGACACCCCCTGTGACGATCATCCTCTGAGGATACATCGTCTTTCCATGCACGTTCCTTTAGTAAGCTAAACATGCAGGTAGGGGAGGGGTATTTGATGTGCATTATGCCTAATTACGAGCAGTACAGTGTGGATGGAGAGCTAGGAGTTCGGGGAGAAAGAAATATGGCGGGTTCCGCTGCAAGCACCACGGTTATTACCGGGGGTTCTGACTTTCTGGCATGTACGGCATGCGAGCCTGCCCAAAAGGCTGCCGGGGTCATCCATGGACGGTTCTGGGTATGGCATTGCGTTAGTACAGACAGCATCCAAGAAAATCTCTCTGTACCTCGGGTCTATGTCACATTATTTATCGTTGTGCGAAGGCATGGTCATTTCAGTGGCAGTTTTAGGTCACGGTGCAAGGTTACATTCCCTAAAACAACCAATGAAATAGCCACACCTTCGTATAATGATAAATGTGACATAGACCAGAGGTGTTGGCGGTCATTGTACCTGCAGAGTTACTAGTCAGTATAGGCCACGCCTTTCCAACTCGAGCACTTAGCGCTGGGGTGCGCTGGTGCAGCACTCAGCAGCCCTGGTGCCTTTCCCCCGTAGCGGCCACTGCGAGTGCATATGAACGACAGACAAGTAAGTGAGTGAATAGATTTTAAGGGCCCGTCGACAGCTAGGTCATTAGAGCCCCATGACAAACAATAACACTAACATTGTCCCTCTTTCTCAATCCACTTTCAGGTGTTAAAACGGATATAGCAGATAGCGGAGCAGTTATAGTTTCTCCATCGTTACAAAATGTCGCTTAACTCTTCACGGGAAGATTTATATTTTGTCTCCAATATCAAAGGGAAAGCCCAATGCTTAATTTCTCAAAGAAATTGGCAATATGGTATCTAAAGTTGAAATTTTTATGACTCGATTTTCAAAACGTTCTGAAAAAGCACCATCAAAGTTCCAAAGTTCAGAAAACTACAGTGGTACATAAACCTAAAAGACAGGTATCACCTCCACAGCGGTGATTTAATTAAATTTTACAAAAGTGTTAACCAATAAGAAAGCCCCAAAATTCACTTACTTGATTACAATCTTCGGTATGCATACGAACAGATGTTTTTAATTATTAATTTAAAGTAGCAAAAGTGTAGAATATCTGTCTGATGCACCCTAGGAAGCGGTACTACACATTTCTAATGTAAGATATATTGTAGTGAATGTTGATAAATTAGTTGCGGCAAAACGAGGTCAGAAATCTATCTAGATGGTAAACTTGCACAAGGATAACAATACGTAGAGAAGAAATGGTGTGTTAATTTGTTAACAATAACAGTGTTTAGGTAAGCTGCACGCTGACTTGACAACGTGTGCTATTTACCCCACCGCAGGTGCTTTGACTACCGCTATTTGGAGCTCTCTCCTACTTCCCCTTCCACCACCTCTCCGGTGCCCAGCTCAGCACCGGTGCTGCTGCCAGTGCCAGTCAGTTGGAAAGGTCTGGTGTACGCTAAGATTTAGTTACGAAAAGGAAACTAAGTTCTTGCTTGCCTAATGAGAATGCGGGAAAATATGTCATGCATGAGTAATGTGAATGGTGTGGCGGGAATTTACCTTGAGGTAACCGAACTTCTGACCTGGTGGTTCTCGGAGGGCTCAGCGGAGCTGTTGTGGAATTGATAGGCGTCTGGGGCTGGTAAGTGGAGGTGGACCTGGTAATTGTTGCGGGCTTCCTTAATGCTGTAACAGAGATGGAAAGTTCCCTATTGCTTGTATGTTAGGACTAGCGAAGGAATATTGCAGCTGCGCTGGGGCAGTATTTCGGTTTACGGGGGCACAGATAGGTTCCAATGGCTTCATTTGTGAGGTTTCTGTTCAACAGGGATAATGGACACTTGTGACAGTAGTTTCCAGAAACTGAATGAGAGGATTTGGGTTGCTTGCGCTTCTGTGGTAGAAGTCATCAGAGAGTTTTTTGATAAACTGTTCGATTCTATGGATACGGAGTTCTTTACTTAAGATTGTGTAGGGGTAGCTTTAGGGTGGGGCGGGTGCGTATGTTAGTATTGTGGGGATGAATGTTTTGTATAGTTTAAGTTGTTGTTGTTGTTGTTGTAGTGTTTAACGCCCGCTTTTACTACTACGGCACCGCAGGCGGTGACACTGATGATACATGGAATGAAGATGGAGCACCGGTGGAATGAGATGGCGGGGGAAACCGGAGCACCCGGAGAAAACCCGCCCAGACGCCGCTTCGTCCACCACGAATACCACATGCGGGTCCCTGGGATCGAACCCGGGCCGCCTAGGTGGTAGGCGAGCGCGCTAACCGCTCGGCCACGGCGATAGTTTAAGTCCCGTGGGTAGTCGAAGTTGGGAATTGTAGTTAATGCAAGAGGTAAACTTTGCATTGGTATATCCGTTTGGACCTGTCGCTCCCAGGTTAGCTCTGGTTCATGGTATATGAGGTGGTGGTGGTTCAAGATTGCCTAACAGTGGTACTGGAGATGGGCAATGAGTCGCTGTTTAACCCTCTGTTAGGTGCCCGGCCTGCTAGAACACCGTTACTCACGCGGGACCTAGTTAGTACGCTCCATTTTTTGAGCTTATATGCTTCCATTTATTTTTTCAATTATATTTTTGCTCCATCCCCAAGTTTAGCTCCAGTTATTGTAAATGCACATGGTTTTTATTAGCATTATCCTACTAGATTGATCAAAACTAAATAAAACGAGTATGAGTACACTATATATATATATATATATATATATATATATATATATATATATATATATATATATATATATATATATATATATATATACATTGTAATTTGTACTACACTGCATGGAAGGATAATAAATTGCGATGTTTAGATATACAACTTGTAATTTGAAGTGCACTGTCAATAATAATAATAATAATAATAATAATAATAATAATAATAATAATAATAATAATAATAATAATAATAATAATAATAATAATAATAATAATAATAATAATAATAATAATAATAATAGTAATAATAATAAGAAGAAGAACAAGAATAATAACAATAATCATAACAACAACAACAACAACAATAATAATAATAATAATAATAATAATAATAATAATAATAATAATAATAATAATAATAATAATAATAATAATAATAATAATATTAATAATAATAATAATAATAATAATAATAATAATAATAATAATAATAATAATAATAATAATAATAATAATAATAATAATAATAATAATAATAATAATAATAATAATAATAATAATAATAATAATAATAATAATAATAATAATAATAATAATAATAATAATAATAATAATAATAATAATAATGATGATGACGAAATGCATGCAGGTGGATTATAGTGCTCCTTCAGTAAGTGTAAACAAGCTCGCTGTACTGGGCTGCTTTTAATTGTGTTTGCTAGTGAACACCAACCATGTTCCGACATTATGGTTTTACCTAGAAATGCAATACACTATTGGCTTTTTCTTGTGACTTTGGTAAAGGTCTTTCGTGTTCAGTTTAATTGTTCTGGCTGTCATATTGTTAAAAGTTGTGAAAGTTGAACTCTCTTCTGCTCCCTTAAGGGATTCACCATTCTTTGTGCAAATGTCCCCAACTGCACTCTAAGGTGTACAATTAGTAAGACGGTTCTAGTGCTAAACATTATTTGCTATGACATATATGATATACAATAATGAAGAAACGTTACCTTGCAACAGAAGACTGCTATAACAGTGTTGCTTCGTGTGTGTTTCAAATAACTCTGATCTACCAGGAAAAACTATTTTCTTGATATGCAAATTTTTGACCTTTTAACAGGAAATTGCTAACAACTAATGTGACGAAGGAAACAGTTGATGCAATATTGACTATATTTCCTTTCTTTGTTACTTACCTATAAAAACACCGGCAGTAGACATGCATATGACGAGGAGTACCCAAAATAGGCCAGAGTGGCTCATTGCTGTGCAGCATCCGACGCGCCTCATTCAGTGGCGAGTATCCTTCGTCGGGACGTCTGTTTCATGAGTTTAGTTTCTTATTAGTTTATTTAATATAAGATATTCTGTCTCCTGTTTCAAAGTTTCAACATAATACTGAGTTTAAAACCAAACTAATTGTTATGTTGATGAAATAGCTTTAAAGTTAAATAGCAATGGAATTTAAGTGTTTAATAAGTTGTGAAAGAGAAACAGTTTAGTATGTTAATCCTAAGGCAGTTAAGGATATTACGTGCCTGGGATAAAGGAAGGTTATAAGCTTAAAGATCATGTCATTTACTTAACCACAGTATTGTATGCCGGATATATAAATATAAACAAAATAGTAAATAGCAATGTAGAAACTATTACTACGGCGCAGGTGTAACGAAGCCACCACTGCGCTTGTTCTATCAAAACAACCTTCATCATTCGGTAAGAGAATGTGGGGTGAGTAAGGCAAGTTCAATCGCTATCTCTCCTCTCGTAACCATGCCTGCTTAAAACATGGAAAAATGTTCTTCTTGATATGCAACATTTGTGACCTTGTGACCACTTTTCTACAGTTTGTACAAACATTCCAACAAGGTTTTATTTCACATCTTACTGATCTACTGCACGCACATACACACATACAAACACCCACACTTAGACACATCAACATAACGTCACCAGTTAGGGTGAAATGATCTAATTTGCACACTTAGTTGGTCTAAAAATGTATCTTTGCATATATATTACACACACCCAGTTAGTTAATATATAGGGCCGATATGTTGTAAAGCGAATGGTGACAATATGGCACAAGCACAACTGAGGTGACAATTTTTAGCAAGAAGGACAAAACCCTTCTGTTTGTGTCTCTACCGCGTCAGATGAAGTCCAGACATCAACAAGTAAATCCTCATCTCAAATTATTTAAATTATTTTGTTATTTAACGACGCTGTCAATTTCCAGGATCACATCAGCGTCGCCGGTGTGCCGGAATTTCGTCCCGCAGGAGTTCTTTCACGTGCCAGTAAATTTACTGACATGGAGCTGTCGTTTCTAAGCACACTTAAAAACCATCGGCCTGGGCCGGGTTTGAACCCGCGACCTTGGGAGCAGTAGGCCAGCGTCTAACCAACTGAGCCACCCAGACCGACATCTTCATCTCACTCAAACAATGTAAGAAGTGGTCCTAAGAATACAAGCTTTAAAGTCAGACTATTACAAGAACTTTCAGGATGCAATTTTCATTTTCCCCATAAAATATATTAACCTTAATCTAATATAATCAAAATCGTACCATCGATTTGTGTAACAAACAAATAGGCCTAAATTTCTATTACGCGGAGTTTCTCGAGAACTTTAATGTCGCATCAATAAAAGAAGCTTAATTTGTAATCTTTGTTTTTGCATTTAATAAATATTTGTTTTGTGTGATGGTGCAGAACACGATTCTTCCTCTACTAGTTATAAGTGCGTGATAGAGACAATAAAAATACACAATATTCCATGAACTGTGTCCTTCCTAATTGTAGCTCTTATCAATTTCCTGTTAAGGGACACAAATGTTAAATACCAAGAAGAACAAATTTCTTGCTAAATTAGAGTAATTACAAACAGACAGAGACAACATATTTGGTTACAGGAGACAAGGTAACGTGTTTTCATTATTTTGTATCAGACAGGTTGGTTAGTTGGTTGGTAGGTAGGTAGGTAGATAGGTAGTTAGGTAGGTAGGTAGGTAGCAGGCAGGCAGTTAGGTAGGTAGGTAGGTGGGTGCGTGGGTGGGTGGGTGGTTAGGTAGGTAGCAGGCAGGCAGGCAGCCAGCCAGGCAGCCAGCCAGGCAGGCAGCCAGGCAGGCAGGCAGGCAGTTAGGTAGGTAGGTAGGTAGGTAGGTGGGTGGGTGGGTGGGTAGGTGGGTGGGTAGGTAGGTTGGTAGGTAGGTAGGTAGCTGGCAGGCAGCCAGCCAGGCAGGCAGCCAGTTAGGTAGGTAGGTAGGTAGGTAGGTAGGTGGGTGGGTGGGTAGGTAGGTAGGTAGGTAGGTAGGTGGGTGGGTGGGTAGGTGGGTAGGTAGGTGGGTAGGTAGGTAGGTAGGTAGCTGGCAGGCAGCCAGCCAGGCAGGCAGCCAGGCAGGCAGGCAGTTAGGTAGGTAGGTAGGTAGGTAGGTGGGTGGGTGGGTAGGTGGGTAGGTGGGTGGGTAGGTAGGTTGGTAGGTAGGTAGGTAGCTGGCAGGCAGCCAGCCAGGCAGGCAGGCAGTTAGGTAGGTAGGTAGGTAGGTAGGTGGGTGGGTGGGTGGGTAGGTGGGTAGGTAGGTGGGTAGGTAGGTAGGTAGGTAGGTAGGTAGGTGGGTGGGTGGGTGGGTAGGTGGGTAGGTGGGTAGGTAGGCAGACAGGCAGGCAGGCAGGAAGGCAGGCAGGCGGGCGGGCGGGCGGGCGGGCGGGCAGGCGGGCAGGCGGGCAGGCGGGCAGGCAGGCAGGTCGGTAGATAAGCGCTACGTAGAAGAGACTTTAGAATTGTCTACTGTTGGTGACATTTGGTAACAAAGTGCCGCCTGTTGTAGCCAATTTGGTAACCTGTAGTCATGACAATATATAACATATATCTCGAATATGGCTCATGTTACAACTAAGTAAATTATTTTATGGACCTCTATTACTTTTGTTTGTGGAATGAACCATTTCCGGGATATTGCTTGTTATTTTATCTATCTGAATTTGCCTTTCATCAAAGAGGAGTATGTTGTTTTTATTTTATTTCTTGGACATGCACACATTTCATACGGTATTATTAAGTTGACAGTTTTATCAGAACTTCCATTACTGATACTAATCTCTCTTGACATATATAATACAGAATAATGAGAAAATGTTACTTTGTCAACAGAAGACTGTTACTACAACCAAACATATTACTTGTGTATATTTGAAATCACTCTGATTTACCAGAAAACTCTTCTTCTTGACATTTCACATTTCTGTTGCGTTTAACAGGATATTGATAAGAACCACAATAAGGAAGGAAACAGTTCATGGAATATTGTCTATTTTTATTGTCTCTGTAACGTACTTAAACAAGCAAAGAAAGAATTACTTCAACACAAGACTCTCAACAGCATAACGCCAAAACGAAGCTTGATTAAACACAGAACTAAATGAGCAATAGAATTGGAACAAATCTGATGTGCTGCACTCACATGACTTTCTCTACTCTTGTACTAAACATTCTTACAAACTCTTATTCCTATATCTTCTTCGTGTTAGTTGAGATAAACATTTATACAAATTATCTTATTGTTTATTTCCTTGTATGTGAAAGGGCAGTATTAGAATACAGTAGGCTTTGTGCGATAGTCAAATCTTTTAAAGCTTTGAGATTCCTTTCTCTTTGCACGCTTAATATATAAAAAAAGAACAACGATATTCCATCTCACGCAAATTTTAAGTTTTCCAAAACTGACACAAATAAAAAGAAATACCTCCGGAATGATTCACTCTACAGAAAACATTATTGAGACACAAATTGTGTTTTAGCGAGATCTACATTTTATATAGTAAGATTTTGTCTATCTCTTGCGATTTACCAGTTATGCAAAAGTCGTCCAGAGTAAATACGACTACAGGGGCTATAGGCAGAAAATTCAAGATGTACATTTCATTTGTCATACAAATATTTCAAACATGACATTTTAATCGAAATCGTTAGAGCCATTTTCAAGAAAATAAACATTTTCGAATAATTTTCCATGTAAAGGGTAGTTTAGCGTGGAGCTATTTTCTTCAAAATCTTCCTGTCGCATCCTTGAAAGACATTAAACTTAAACACCAAATTTGGTTTCTAACCGACTTTTCGTTTTTGAGTTATGCTGTCCACAGACTGACACACAGACACACACACACACACACACACACACACACACACACACACACACACACACACACACACACACACACTCACACACACACACACAAAGCTTTTTCTAAAAATGCTTTTTTTTTTTTTTTTTTTTTTTTTTTTTTGATTCAGGGATCTCTAAACATATTTCCGGTGAAATCTTGACATCGAATTTGTGGGTGCAATACAATACTTCCCCTATTTACCAGTAGAGAAAGTAATAAAATGTAATGCCACAGCTGGGATTTGAGCCTCAGATCCTCCGCTTTCCAGTCGAGTACTCTAACCAATAAGCTACTGTGAATCACAATTGTGAGCTGCTGTAAAGTGTGTGAGTGTGTGTGTGTGGGTGAATGAGTGAGGTTTAAGGGTTCGTCGACGGCTAGGTCATGTGGGCACGAGCTACTGTAAAGCCCACAATTATTTAAATACCCTTTTTTCTTGTATCAGTTACATGCTCAGTACCCCTTAAAGATGTAATTTATTGCATAAGGATTGCATTCTCAACATGGGCGTATACTTACGTGAATCGGCATTGGCCCTCTGAAGGAAAAAGGTATTACGATATCTATTTAGTGCAATATTGGGAACATAAAAGCTTATGGTCTTAGGTTAGGATCGTCAGTTATATTATGCAGCAATTTGTTAAGAAAACGTACAAACGTCAATTCCTTCTATGTGATAGACGTTTAAGCTCAAACTAGTGAAGCATTGACTCATGCGATATAAGCTTAGGAAAATAACAAAAATGTTTCACACTGTCACACGGATACTCTTGTACTATTCTTATAAACCTTTATTTGCCTATCTTCTTTAAGTTCGTTCGGAAAAGCATTTGTAAAAAGTATCTGATTGGCAATTTTCTAGTAGGTGCAAGGGGAATATATTCATGCAGAAGGCTTTGAGCGTAGGTCAATTTTTTTACAGCTGGTCACTATATGAAGGCTTTGAAATCCCGTTTTATTTGCGCAGCCATGAGATAAAAGTCAATAACAACCTTCTATTTGACGAAAGTATAAGTATTGCAAAACTAACAAATAACAATGAGAGGTAGGGTAGTTGAGGGAAAGCCGGGCCACTTTTTTATGGGCAAGATGGCCGCCATGCGTAATCTAAGCATTACTAGGTAAGGTGGCAGGGGAAGCAGGACGTTGTAGGTGTTTGAATGAATCGCTAGGGATAACTTTTAAAGCCTATAGCAGTGTATGTATGTTTGTGAGCGTTCATGGTAGTTGAATATACCGTTGACTATATCGATGTATGTATCCTAACGCAAGAGCTTTCTATCTTGATTGAATATATTACCCCAACATAATGTTACCTCGCCCCACATAGCCACGCTAACCTAACCTAACCTAACCTAACCTCACCTAAGCCCCCATACTTCTACTCGTCTAACCTAACCTAACCTAACCTAAGGCCCATACTTCTACTTGTCTAACCTATCCTAACCTATCCTAACCTAATCTAACCTAGCCTAAGCCCCATACTTCTACTCGTTTAACCTATCCTAACCTAATCTAACCTAACCTAAGCCCCCATACTTCTACTCGTCTAACCTATCCTAACCTAATCTAACCTAGCCTAAGCCTCATACTTCTACTCACCTAACCTATCCTAACCTAACCTAACCTCACCTAAACCCCATACTTCTACTCGTCTAACCTATCCTAACCTAATCTAACCTAGCCTAAGCCTCATACTTCTACTCACCTAACCTATCCTAACCTAACCTAACCTCACCTAAACCCCATACTTCTACTCGTCTAACCTATCCTAACCTAATCTAACCTAGCCTAAGCCTCATACTTCTACTCACCTAACCTATCCTAACCTAACCTAACCTCACCTAAACCCCATACTTCTACTCGTCTAACCTATCCTAACCTAATCTAGCCTAACCTAAGCCCCCATACTTCTACTCGTCTAACCTATCCTAACCTAACCTAGCTCCCACTCTTTTTTACTTTGAACTTTCATAATTTAACATAACCTAAGCCTCATACTTCTACTCGTGTAACCTACCTTAATGCTACTTAACCTAAGTGAGCATAAATCTTCCTATTTGTTAAGATATTTTAACCTGGCTCAACCCAACCTATTTCATTCCTAGTTAACTTAAGCGTTCTATTCTTCTATAACCTATTCTAACCTATTATGACCTTCACACCGTACCATTTCAGTTCTAGAGATCCCGCTTTCTTTTGCAGATTTTTTTTCAGTAACTTTAGATAGCTACTCCGAAGGTATTAGACACTCGGACATGCGAACCCTAAGTATTTGCCATACTTTTTACGAAACGTTGATGCTTTTTGGGAGTTTAGTTGCTATTTTTGCCGCTTTTGCGGTATTCTGGAGGTTTTTTCCTCGAATTTTTGAAGGTTTGTCCCGATTGTCAGGTATTCTCATGTCTTTAGTATGTTTTAATGCTTTTAAGGGGTATATGGAGCCTTTTTAGGGATTTGTTTTGCTTTCATGATCAAATTCCATCCTTTCGTAAGTGTATGATGTTCTCGTCTAGAGAATTGTTTACAGTCTTTCTAAGACTAACCTAACTTATCCACAAACCTCTTTAGAGACATTTCTTCAACGTTATTTAACATTATACATGTTTCTTTTTCTCCTCCCTCGAACTCTTTTTGTAAACTAACATTAGAAGACGTTGTAACCTTGTTATTCAAATAGCTATTGTATCCGTCTTTGTGCACTGCTCCAGTATGCTACACATGTTAACCTCATTTAACGATTATTTTGCGTAGTTCTGTATGTTCTAATGGTAACACGTCAAACGTTGCACACATTCCTTCTAAGACTATCCTAACCTAACCTAACCTAACTCAACCAACAACCATCATCACCAGCGCCGTCTTAACCTGCACGACCACAACCATCGCAGCACCCCACACCTCGGTCATCACCACCGCCGCCATGACCTACACGAACACCACCACCACCGCCATCACCACCACCACCACCATCCTCACCATCACCACCATCGCTACCATCTATACCATAACCATCACCATTACCACCATCGTTACCATCACACTCGTTACCATCATCTCCATCACAGTCATAATCATCACCAACACAACCATCACCAAACCCGCGTATTATAATCTAACCGGTTGTTTTAAAGTATTCTTTTACAGTTTCATTGATCATTATTGTTTTTTCTAACCCTTTATAGAGCCTTAAACTAGCACTAAAATATGTTCTAACCAATGATGTTGAAGTACTTATAGTTCAGTATTTCTAAGACACGTACAATATCCTTAATAGTATTTTAACACAATCTTCTGATTATATACAGTTAATCAGGGTATACTTATTTTAAGGTAGTAGGGTAGACGCCTCTCCTCTTTTATCTGGGCTGGAGACCAGCACTAGAGTTAAAGTCTAGTGGCAGAGTTAACGCCTCCCTTTATAATTTCTATTCTTATTCTTTCTTCGACAAGTATCATGGAGGCGTGGAGAGACCAGATGAGTAAGCTGTTTTATTTTTCTTCTTTCTTCGTGAAGGCGTGGAGGAGTCACGCAAATTTTCATTTTCTACAGGAGACGTAACGGAGAAAATAATTATCTTGAGACCTAAGCTGCATTCTCCTACGCATGGGTTGCAACGCTGTAATGCCCGTACGCATACGTTGATATTCCATCCTCAGCAATTACTCTCTTGTCATCATGAGGCGACAGAGCTATTTTATTAGATTCAACTGTAGAAACATTATGATGCCGGGATAGGATTAAGTTCATAGGAGTTCTTACGATTTTTAAAGTTTTAAGACACTCCATATAGCTATTGAAGCTGATGTATTGCTTAATGGCGCTATGTTTAATGCCTTTGATCTTTTTTATCACAGAGCCATCAATATCGAGAGCATACATTTTAGGCCTGAGACCAACGAAACGGCGAATGATTTTACCACTTGCTTCATCTTTAAACTTTCCCAACACTTTTTTGTTTTGTGTAGAATAGCATATATGGTTAGCAGGATAATCCGATGTATCCAGATGTTCAAGCATGTGTAATTTATCCTGGTATATATCAGCTGTAGTCACTCGATGGATGAAGGAATCTGTATCTGTATACAACAGTTTAAGATTCTGAGCTCCATAATATGGAAGTAACACATCATATTGATATGAATACATTAGCGTCTTGGAAATGTCTAGTACACTCATACCAATGTATATAGGCTTGTTGAACACTATTTTACGACAAGTCATATGAACAGCAGCAAGATTAAGCCCGTATATAGTTCGATCGATAAATGTAGGCTTGGCTATAAGTTTTTGCAGAGTCTTCTCGTTGGTAACAAGGCGTATATCCATTCGATTCCGTATATTCTCCATAGTTTTGCCAAACATAGCGTTGTTGAAAAGTTTATACAAATCCTTTTCAAAATCGTTTCTTGCTTGCTGCCGTAGACGATTATTAAATTCAACGTAAGGCTTTAACCAACAATATTGACGGAATTTTAGTGCTCGATGAATCTTTACTAGTCGTAGACCATGACTAAGAGCCTGTTTCAAGGCCATGTAATGTACCACATACTTCTTTCGGGATCCAAGATGGGCAATTAGTTTCTTGGAAGACGATTCACCCGGTTTCATACTCTCAGGCAGAAAGGGTAAATCGTTATGAAGTTCATGTAGCTCTACAGGATATTCCACGTCAACCTCCAAGATATATCCAAAGGAATCATCCCCCTTCAACGAACCGAGATGTATATCCTCAGGAGAAACCCACATAAATCCTCCATAAGGAAGGGCGTGACACATAGTCCAGCTGTACTCGTTATTGGCGTCTTCGTACGTAATAAAATGAGAGGGTTTACGAGGATCATACTGTTCCATATAGATATTATTAGCCTCAGCATACCGGTGAGAAACCTGGCATAAACCCCCTCTTATACCAGATTCAACCATGAGCAGCTGCTCATAATCAAGAAGCAATTCCAACTCGATTCCAGTATACAGCAGCATAGCATCCCATGTAAGTCCTGGAGAGGTAAAATAATGGGCAGGATCGACTTTATGAGTTTTCAGAGTTTGATCTCTAAATGTTTCAAAGACATCCGTAAGGAGAAGAACATCAGAGGTTAAGTAAATATCACTGTATTCACCTAAGTTTTCCACATTAAACTGGTTCCATACATTTCTAGCATGCTCATAGTCATCTTCGGTAATTTCTTCACTGTTTAACCTGTTGTAGAATGCCTCCCTTGGAGGCAACTGAGTGTCGTTCAAAACATCCCATGATGTGAGGTAATCGTAGGGGAACACTCCCTTACGAGTCATCAAGCCAATCTTCTCTTGTCCGAAGTACTTCTCTGTTTCGGGATACGTAGTGAGGTTTTTCACTAACTTGTCCAAGCTTGTGCTCAGGAAACGGTAGGTATCCACAAACCTGAGTATAACATCTCCAACATACTTTGAGAACGAGATGTAGCTTTCTTCAGAGCTTGGTATTACTTCCACTCTTTCGCTTGTGCAACCTAACTCCTTAACAATGAAATGAGTCATACCCACTGAGGTTATGCATGAAGACAGGTATATAATTAGGTGTTTTAAAAGCCCGGTTACATTTATTGTGTAAAGATCCTCTATACATCCCGGACACATGATCGTGATCGCGAACCTTCCAATTATCTTCTGTAAATTCATGTCCACACAGGTAGCATATTGTAGAAGCGTCGAATGATTCTTGTTCTTCAGCTGTAAGATTAAGAGGTTTAGTAGATTTGTATAACTCGCTAATTTTATTTGCCAGATCCATCAGACATTCCATAAACTTGTGTGCGGCGTCAGACCCTCGGTAAACATACGGTTCAGTAGGAAGAGTTGTTTCTAGTTGTTCAACACTAGACGAAGGTTTCACATAAACGCAAAAGCTCATAGGAGAATGACTTTGATAGGGAGTTGTGTAGGAAGTTTCAGGGTTAGAGGAACAGGTATGAAGAGGGGCGAGAATGCTCTCAAAATCGGCGTAGATGACATATGGCAGTTTCAGCATTCGTTCCACGTTTTTGAATCTGACGATAGAGCTTTCCTTGGTAGGCATGACGCATCTAGCAATAGCGTGGTGTCTATTATTTCTCTATGCTCCTCCAATTTTTCAATTCCACTTCGTCCATGTTGGTCATCAAAATGACTGAAGCAACGTTTACACGTATATATTTTTCCATGATGGTTAGTTTTCTGACGACGAATAAGCTTCTCAAAGTTCTTTATATACACATAGTGATGTCTGACAGTAGCATCACTCAACAGAAGGAGATCGCGATGATCCTCTAATTCTTCATCAATCACCTTTATCGGAAACACTTCATGTTTATCATCCACTCCAAACACATTTATGGATATATTATTGAGTTTTTCAAATTTAGCGATTTCACCCAAGCTCGTAGGAAATGAGACGCATGAGAAATCGTATTTTTCTTGGAGATCCTTATACTTGCTAACACGCTGAGGTTTATTTCGAATGAACTTAGCAAGAACAGCGTACATAAAGCATTTCTCATCGCTGTAGTTCTGAGGGTTTATACAGGCTTTTCTAGCATCCAAAGATGACGGTAGAGGAATATAGCTGCTCCCTCGAAGAAGATTATACTTGTTAATACGCAGTCGAACACCATCAACAGCCAGTAGAGCCCAATTACTACCTTTCAGCTTACTTTCCTCCATTTCAACACGAAGCTTCTCGAATTTTTTTTCCAAGATGGCATCCAAGTCGCTATCTAAAAACACAGCCTGATTACGCGTTTTGAAGGCTTTGTTAGTAGTGTCTCCAACGGCATTCACAAATTTGCATTCAGCCATAATGTTAATTTTCAAACTTTTATGAGCCCGCAGTTCCTTCTGAACAGCATGAATTATACGCTGCTTAGCCTGCTGCAGGTATGAATTTAAATCCTGACTTGCTGGGCATTGGATGAAATACGATTTCAGCCGATCCTGAAAAGCCGTTTCATATTCTACAATATCATCTTCATCAGGAGACATTAACAATAATTTATGCTTAGTAGGTTCGAATTTGACTTTCTTAGCATCTTTAGCCCTCTCACAGCGCCCTTCATGAACATCCCTTCGATTTTCAGTACCGTAAACATCACCACAATGTCTACATTCGAAAAACTCCCCACATATCAGCTCATGCCTCTTCTTATGATAGTCGCGTAGAAAAATCTTTTCGCATTTACTGCACCTATAATCTGGCATAGCATTCAGAACCGATTCCATCATTTCACCACTCCACATCTTTATAATATGTAGTGGAACACTTGTAAATTATACAAATCAGTAAATGCTTATAGCACTTTCCACTGACTCGCCTCGATAACTTATCAAAGCTATTGAACGGTAATCTCGCTAAGAGAAGCTGATGTGCTCGACTCGAAGGTTAATTACTGAATAACTATGTAAGCTCAAGCAAACCCTACTTATTCCACTAGCACGTACCTTATAAATGACTACGCCATTCAAGATTAAGTTGGTATTTTTAAAATATATATCATTAAACTACGTGAGTCAAGATTAACTTGTTTCGTTTTTATTTGCCAGTTCAACGTTAACATGCATTTCCCCTCATTTTTAAAGTTTAAACAAGGTAAATTATATTTCAACCACTGTATTTATAGAAATAAATGTTTATAATTTTAATACTTTCATGCCGAACACACACACATACACACACACACACACACACACACACACACACACACACACACACACTCACACGCAAAATTAAGACGTGAAACGGCGGTTATGTATCTTTAAGTAACATTTCTTTTATCGATACCGGATGACAGTAATGGAACCATCTAAACAATATTTAAACGCTTAAAAAACCAAATTTCTGCTATATTTCATCAAACCTTCCTATTTTTATGACTTTTTCTCGTCTTTTACGCACTTTGAAACGAATCCAACAGAAAAATTAAGACGCGAAACGGTGGTTATGTATCTTTAAGTAACATTACTTTTATCAATATCAGATGACTCACGATAATTCAAGATCACGATTGCAGCGCCTCATAGCGGCTTCAATCAGTACTAAAACGCACATTCGACAGATTTTATACTCTTTATGACGGTAAATTATATATTAGCCCTCAAATTATCATTATTTTTATGGTTTTCCACCGTTTTTACGTACTTTGCGACGAATCCGACAGAAACATTAAGACGCGAAACGGCGGTTATGTATCTTTAAGTAACATTTCTTTTATCGATATCGGATGACAGTAATGGAACCATCTAAACATTATTTAAACGCTTAAAGAAATAAATACCACGTATTTTTATAATTCTTTCTCCATTTTTATTCACTTTAAGACGAATCAAGCGTCAAGTTAAAACATTAAACGATGATTATGTTTCTAACTACCATCATTTCAACAACAAAGACATTAATTTTAACTATCACCACGAAATAAACCTATTTACACGCGTCTTAACACGCTAACATACTATATGTTACAATCTCTCAACTGAACCTCTTTTAAACGTGTCCCAACAGGTAAAATCGTCACCATGTCATTAGTTGAGAAACTCTAGCCTCAAACACAGGTGTAAACCTCTCTAAAAACATGTCCCAACAGGTAAAAGTATCACCTTGTCATTAGCGGAAGGAAAACCCTAGCCTCAAATACAGGCGCCGGCATTATAACCATGTCATCAGCAAGCTTGAAAGCCCTCAGAGCAATCATATACCACATAAACACTCAACAATGCTTTTAGGCACCTTCAGCATATTTTTTTTCTCTTCTTCTTCTTCTTCTTCTTCTTCTTCTTCTTCTTCTTCTTCTTCTTCTTCTTCTTCTTCTTCTTCTTCTTCTTCTTCTTCTCCTTCTCCTTCTTCTTCATATATTCTCATTCTCCTTCATGCTAACAGGGAATATACGCGAACTGAAGGTTATTAGCTGAAATATAAAATAAAATCTCTCCTTCTTGTTCTTCTTGTTCTTTTTCTTATTCTTCTGCTTATATTCTCATTCTCCTTCATGCTAGCAGGGAATATAGACGTAACTGCACGTTATCAGCTTAAATATCTGAGAAAATAACAACATTCCCCGTTAATTATATCTAAAGCTACTTTTTCCAAGTTATACGTATTTTAAGTTTCTATAATCAAGGCAAGCAACGTTTCCCTCAATAAGAGCATTTGATAATTTATTTTGTAAATAACACCAATTTAAACTTTATTACAAGCCTCTAAGACCTGCAGTCACAATATATTTAAATGGAACCTTGGAGATTCGAACGAGACTCACAGGATAAAATTTACTATTCTATCAATAATTCAAGAGCAGAAATTTAACTGAAGTATTTAATTTTTATCTCATCACGCTAACTTTGTTGATTTGCGAATAAATCGACTTTGAAGTAATTGCCCCGTCCCGGTAACCGAACTAGGAGTCTTAAGAATACATTTTTCTCATTTCTCATTTTTATATATCGAGTTATCCTACCTTTGCTTTACAACGCTATCGCAAACGCAACAAATCGCGATATAGAGCAAATTTCAATAATTCTCCACAAGACAGGGACCGAACCTACGATACGTCAACTCTAGCATGTTAGAAAATAATCGTCCTTAACAAGTATTATCATATAAAGTTTATTTCAGTCTTCCAACACAAGTGGTTTTCGAAATAATCAAATTTACCAAATCAGGATACTAACCCAAGACTCCAGGATCCGGTATATAACACAGAGGAAAGGCCATAACAGTATCAATTTAATAAAATTTATTCGAAGTTTTTATCACTCATAGTTTAGGAATTATTCCAATAATAATTGTTCATTTGCACGGGGATCGACCGAGGGACACAAGGGCAGGAATTATTCCAATTATAAAAACATTGATGTACACAGATTTTCAAAGTTGGCGCCAACTATCTGGTAGCGTAGGAAAACTCGCTACGTTACAATACGACATTCTCAGTCAGTCTTTCGGGGTCAAGTCTACTTCCCTTTCTGAGTCCTGTAGTGCTAAATAGTCTTTCAGAGAAAACGTGCAATATCTACACAAATATTTAACGTCTACTTTTGTTTAGTTCTGGAAATGTTGAGTTTGTTTTCCAGTAATCCAGTGTACTAGAATGAGGAGGTGATAATAAATCATCGTTGAGATATGCACTGATTTTTTCTTGTGAACTGTTAAGTGACAGTGAATCTGATACAGGATTATTCTTTTGCACAATTGTAGAGGTACAACATACCTCGGGCTTTGTAGCAGGTGACACGTAAAATATAATAAATAACAGTTTGTGAAATGATCCATTTTTACGAGTATGTCAGTATTACACGACCATCCCTATATAGCTATCCAAAAATCTCAACAACAAAAACTAAAAATAACTTTACCTAATTATTTTTGGATGCAAGAACAACAACAAGAAGTAGAAAAAGAAGAAAAAGAAGGAGAAGAACAAGAAACAACATCAATAATAATAATAATAATAATAATAATAATAATAATAATAATAATAATAATAATAATAATAATAATAATAATAATAATAATAATAATAATAATAATAATAATAATAATTATAATTATAATAATAATAATAATAATAATAATAATAATAATAATAATAATAATAATAATAATAATAATAATAATAATAATAATAATAATAATAATAATAATAATAATAATAATAATAATAATAATAATAATAATAATAATAATAATAATAATAATAAGAAGAAGAAGAAGAAGAAGAAGAAGAAGAAGATGATGATGATGATGATGAAGAAGATGAAGAACAGGAAGAAGAGGAAGAGGAAGAAGAAGGAGAAAAAGAAAGAGAAGAACAAGGAGGAGAAGAAGATGGAAGAGAAGGAGAAGGAGGAGAAAGTGAAGGAGAAAGAGGAGGAACAGGAGGTGCAGGAGGAGGGTGAGAAGGAGGAGGAGAAGGAGGAGGCGGAGGAGGAGAAGGAGAAGGAGTAGAAAGAGGAGAAGCAGGAGGAGAAGTGGGAGGTGGTGGAGGAGGTGAAGCAGGAGAAGAAGAGCGAGAAGGAGGAGTTGGAGCAGGAGGAAGAGAAGGCGGAGGAGAAAAAGGAGGAGAAGCAGGAGGAGAAGTGGAAAGTGGAGGAGGAGAAGGAATAAAGGGAGAACGGAAGGAGGAGGAGCAAGTGGAGAAGGAGGAGGAGAAGGAGCAGGCGAAGGAGAAGAAGAGGAAGAGGCAGAAGGAGAAGGAGAAGAAGGAAAAGGAGAAGGTATACAGGTATCCACAAATCTCAACAACATACATTAAAAATAACTTTACCTAATTATTTTTGGATGAAAGAAGAAGAATAAAAAGAAGAAGACGAAGAACAAGAAAAAGTAGTCAAAGAAGAAGAAGAAGCAGGAGGAGAACAAGCAGGAGGAGGAGGAAGAGGAGGAGGAGACGGAGAACAAGAAGAAGAAAAACAAGAAGAAGAAGAAGAAGAAGAAGAAGAAGAAGAACTTGTGAGCTAATTAGATGTTTGGGTTTACTCTGAACACATGGCCATATCTTGAGTTGTAATGGTCCAATTTGAATAAACGAGGGGAAGTATAAATGGTCCACTTTAGGGCTTTTACAAACTGTAAAGAAAGTTGACTTAACTATTTGAGTCTGCGCGTAACTGCAACAATTATTCAGAATTAGTGTAAAGCTTATTTTGGCCATATTTTGAATTGTAATGGTCCAATTTTAATAAACGAGGGGAAGTATAAATGGTCCACTTTAGGGCTTTTACAAACTGTAAAGAAAGTTGACTTAACTATTTGAGTCTGCGCGTAACTGCAACAATTATTCAGAATTAGTGTAAAGCTTATTTTGGCCATATTTTGAATTGTAATGGTCCAATTTTAATAAACGAGGGGAAGTATAAATGGTCCACTTTAGGGCTTTTACAAACTGTAAAGAAAGTTGACTTAACTATTTGAGTCTGCGCGTAACTGCAACAATTATTCAGAATTAGTGTAAAGCTTATTTTGGCCATATTTTGAGTTGTAATGGTCCAATTTGAATAAACGAGGTAACGTCTAAAGGGCCCAGCTTACAACTTTCAGAAACTGTAAAGAAAGTTGACTTAGATATTTGATTCTGCGCGTAACTGCAACAATTATTCAGAATTCGTGTAAAGTTTATTTTGGCCATATTTTGAGTTACAATGGTCCAATTTGAATAAACGAGGGGACGTATAAATGGTCCAGCTTAGGGCTTTCAGAAACTGTACAGAAAGTTGACTTAGCTATTTGAGTCTGCGCGTAACTGCAACAATTATTCAGAATTAGTGTAAAGCTTATTTTGGCCATATTTTGAATTGTAATGGTCCAATTTTAATAAACGAGGGGAAGTATAAATGGTCCACTTTAGGGCTTTTACAAACTGTAAAAAAAGTTGACTTAACTATTTGAGTCTGTGCGTAACTGCAACAATTATTCAGAATTAGTGTAAAGTTTATTTTGCCCATATTTTGAGTTGTAATTGCCCAATTTGAATAAACGAGGTGACGTATAAATGGCCCAGCTTAGGGCTTTTAGAAACTGTATAGAAAGTTGACTTAGATATTTGATTCTGCGCGTAACTGCAACAATTATTCAGAATTCGTGTAAAGTTTATTTTGGCCATATTTTGAGTTACAATGGTCCAATTTGAATAAACGAGGGGACGTATAAATGGTCCAGCTTAGGGCTTTCAGAAACTGTAAAGAAAGTTGTCTTAGCTACTGGAGTCTGCGCGTAACAGCAACAATTATTCAGAATTAGTGTAAAGTTTATTTTGGCCATATTTTGAGTTGTAATGGTCCAATTTGAATAAACGAGGAGGCGTATAAATGGTCCAGCTTGGGACTTTCAGAAACTGTAAAGAAAGTTGACTTAGATATTTGAGTCTGCACGTAACTGCAACAATTATTCAGAATTAGTGTAAAGTTTATTTTGCCCATATTTTGAGTTGTAATTGCCCAATTTGAATAAACGAGGTGACGTATAAATTACCCAGCTTTAGGCTTTTAGAAACTGTATAGAAAGTTGACTTAGCTATTTGAGTCTGCGCGTAACTGCAACAATTATTCAGAATTAGTGTAAAGTTTATTTTGGCCATATTTTGAGTTGTAATGGTCCAATTTGGATAAAGGAGGCGACGTATAAATGGTCCAGCTTAGGAATTTCAGAAACTGTAAAGAAAGTTGACTTAGCCATTTGAGTCTGCGCGTAACTGCAACAATTATTCAGAATTAGTGTAAAGTTTATTTTGGCCATATTTTGAGTTGCAATGGTCCAATTTGAATAAACTATTAGGCGTATAAATGGTCCAGCTTAGGACTTTCAGAAACTGTAAAGAAAGTTGACTTAGGTATTTGAGTCTGCGCGTAACTGCAACAATTATTCAGAATTAGTGTAAAGTTTATTTTGGCCATATTTTGAGTTGTAATGGTCCAATTTGAATAAACGAGGAGGCGTATAAATGGTCCAGCTTGGGACTTTCAGAAACTGTAAAGAAAGTTGACTTAGATATTTGAGTCTGCACGTAACTGCAACAATTATTCAGAATTAGTGTAAAGTTTATTTTGCCCATATTTTGAGTTGTAATTGCCCAATTTGAATAAACGAGGTGACGTATAAATGGCCCAGCTTAGGGCTTTTAGAAACTGTATAGAAAGTTGACTTAGCAATTTGAGTCTGCACGTAACTGCAACAATTATTCAGAATTAGTGTAAAGCTTATTTTGGCCATATTTTGAGTTATAATCGTCCAATTAGAATAAGCGAGACGACGTATAAATGGTTGAGCTTAGGGCTTTCAGAAAATGTAAAGAAAGTTGACTTAGCAATTTGGGTCTGCACGTAACTGCAACAATTATTCAGAATTAGTGTAAAGCTTATTTTGGCCATATTTTGAGTTATATTCGTCCAATTAGAATAAGCGAGGTGACGTATAAATGGCCCAGCTTAGGGCTTTTAGAAACTGTATAGAAAGTTGACTTGGCAATTTGAGTCTGCACGTAACTGCAACAATTATTCAGAATTAGTGTAAAGTTCATATTGGCCATATTTTGAGTTATAATCGTCCAATTAGAATAAGCGAGGTGACGTATAAATGGCCCAGCTTAGGGCTTTGAGAAACTGTAAAGAAAGTTGACTTAGCAATTTGAGTCTGCACGTAACTGCAACAATTATTCAGAATTAGTGTAAAGTTTATTTTGGCCATATTTTGAGTTATAATCGTCCAATTAGAATAAGCGAGGTGACGTATAAATGGCCCAGCTTAGGGCTTTCAGAAAGTGTAAAGAAAGTTTACTTAGCAATTTGAGTCTGCACGTAACTGCAGCAATTATTCAGAATTAGTGTAAAGTTTATTTTGGCCATATTTTGAGTTATAATCGTCCAATTAGCATAGACGAGACGACGTATAAATGGTTGAGCTTAGGGCTTTCAGAAAATGTAAAGAAAGTTGACTTAGCAATTTGAGTCTGCACGTAACTGCAACAATTATTCAGAATTAGTGTAAAGTTTATTTTGGCCATATTTTGAGTTATAATCGTCCAATTAGAATAAGCGAGGTGACGTATAAATGGCCCAGCTTAGGGCTTTTAGAAACTGTATAGAAAGTTGACTTAGCAATTTGAGTCTGTACGTAACTGCAACAATTATTCAGAATTAGTGTAAAGTTTATTTTGGCCATATTTTGAGTTATAATCGTCCAATTAGAATAAGCGAGGTGACGTATAAATGGCCCAGCTTAGGGCTTTGAGAAACTGTAAAGAAAGTTGACTTAGCAATTTGAGTCTGCACGTAACTGCAACAATTATTCAGAATTAGTGTAAAGTTTATTTTGGCCATATTTTGAGTTATAATCGTCCAATTAGAATAAGCGAGGTGACGTATAAATGACCCAGCTTAGGGCTTTTAGAAACTGTATAGAAAGTTGACTTGGCAATTTGAGTCTGCACGTAACTGCAACAATTATGCAGAATTAGTGTAAAGCTTATTTTGGCCATATTTTGAGTTATAATCGTCAAATTAGAATAAGCGAGGTGACGTATAAATGGCCCAGCTTAGGGCTTTCAGAAAATGTAAAGAAAGTTGACTTGGCAATTTGAGTCTGCACGTAACTGCAGCAATCATTCAGAATTAGTGTAAAGTTTATTTTGGCCATATTTCGAGTTATAATCGTCCAATTAGGATGAACGAGAGGACGTATAAATGGCCCAGCAAGGGCTTTGAGAAACCGTAAAGAAAGTTGACTTAGCAATTTGAGTCTGCACGTAACTGCAACAATTATTCACAATTAGTGTAAAGCTTATTTTGGCCATATTTTGAGTTATAATCGTCCAATTAGAATAAAAGAGGGGACGTATAAATGGTCCAGCTTAGTGCTTTGAGAAACTGTAAAGAAAGTTGGTTTAGCTATTTGAGTCTGCACGTAACTGCAACAATTATTCAGAATTAGTGTAAAGTTTATTTTGGCCATATTTTGAGTTATAATCGTCCAATTAGAATAAACGAGGGGACGTATAAATGGTCCAGCTTAGTGCTTTGACAAACTGTAGAGAAAGTTGACTTAGCAATTTGAGTCTGCACGTAACTGCAACAATTATTCAGAATTAGTGTAAAGTTTATTTTGGCCATATTTTGAGTTATAATCGTCCAATTAGAATAAACGAGGGGACGTATAAATGGTACAGCTTAGTGCTTTGAGAAACTGTAAAGAAAGTTGACTTAGCAATTTGAGCCTGCACGTCACTGCAACAATTATTCAGAATTAGTGTAAAGTTTATTTTGGCCATATTTTGAGCTATAATCGTCCAATTAGAATAAGCGAGGTGACGTATAAATGGCCCAGCTTAGGGCTTTCAGAAAGTGTAAAGAAAGTTGACTTAGCAATTTGAGTCTGCACGTAACTGCAGCAATTATTCAGAATTAGTGTAAAGTTTATTTTGGCCATATTTCGAGTTATAATCGTCCAATTAGAATAAACGAGGGGACCTATAAATGGTTCAGCTTAGGGCTTTGAGAAACTGTAAAGAAAGTTGACTTAACAATTTAAGTCTGTACGTAACTGCAGCAATTATTCAGAATTAGTGTAAAGTTTATTTTGGCCATATTTTGAGTTATAATCGTCCAATTAGCATAGACGAGACGACGTATAAATTGTCCAGCTTAGGGCTCTGAGAAACTGTAAAGAAAGTTGACTTAGCAATTTGAGTCTGCACGTAACTGCAACAATTATTCAGAAATAGTGTAAAGCTTATTTTGGCCATATTTTGAGTTATATTCGTCCAATTAGAATAAGCGAGCTGACGTATAAATGGCCCACCTTAGGGCTTTTAGAAACTGTATAGAAAGTTGACTTGGCAATTTGAGTCTGCACGTAACTGCAACAATTATTCAGAATTAGTGTAAAGCTTATTCTGGCCATATTTTGAGTTATAATCGTCCAATTAGAATAAATGAGGGGACGTATAAATGGCCCAGCTTAGGTCTCTGAGAAACTGTAAAGAAAGTTTACTTAGCAATTTGAGTCTGCACGATACTGAAACAATTATTCAGAATTAGTGTAAAGTTTATTTTGGCCATATTTTGAGTTATAATCGTACAATTAGAATAAGCTAGGTGACGTATAAATGGTCCAGCTTAGTGCTTTGAGAAACTGTGAAGAAAGTTGACTTAGCAATTTGAGTCTGTACGTAACTGCAGCAATTATTCAGAATTAGTGTAAAGTTTATTTTGGCCATACTTTGAGTTATAATCGTCCAAATAGAATAAACGAAGGGACGTGTAAATGGCCCAGCTTAGGGCTTTGAGAAACTGTAAAGAATGTTGAGCAATTTGAGTCTGCACGTAACTGCAACAATTATTCAGAATTAGTGTAAGGTTTATTTTGGCCATATTTTGAGTTATAATCGTCCAATTAGAATAAGCGAGGTGACGTATAAATGGCCCGGCTTAGGGCTTTCAGAAAATGTAAGGAAAGTTGACTTAGCAATTTGAGTCTGCACGTAACTGCAGCAATCATTCAGAATTAGTGTAAAGTTTATTTTGGCCATATTTCGAGTTATAATCGTCCAATTAGAATAAACGAGGGGACGTATAAATGGTACAGCTTAGTGCTTTGAGAAACTGTAAAGAAAGTTGACTTAGAAATTTGAGTGTGCACGTAACTGCAACAATTATTCAGAATTAGTGTAAAGTTTATTTTGGCCTTATTTTGAGTTATAATCGTCCAATTAGAATAAACGAGGGGACGTATAAATGGTCCAGCTTAGTGCTTTGACAAACTGTAGAGAAAGTTGACTTAGCAATTTGAGTCTGCACGTAACTGCAGCAATTATTCAGAATTAGTGTAGTTTATTTTGGCCATATTTTGAGTTATAATCGTCCAATTAGCATAGACGAGACGAGGTATAAATGGTTGAGCTTAGGGCTTTCAGAAAATGTAAAGAAAGTTGACTTAGCAATTTGAGTCTGCACGTAACTGCAACAATTATTCAGAATTAGTGTAAAGCTTATTTTGGCCATATTTTGAGTTATATTCGTCCAATTAGAATAAGCGAGCTGACGTATAAATGGCCCAGCTTAGGGCTTTTAGAAACTGCATAGAAAGTTGACTTGGCAATTTGAGTCTGCACGTAACTGCAACAATTATTCAGAATTAGTGTAAAGCTTATTTTGGCCATATTTTGAGTTATAATCGTCCAATTAGAATAAGCGAGGTGACGTATAAATGGCCCAGCTTAGGGCTTTCAGAAAATGTAAAGAAGGTTGACTTGGCAATTTGAGTCTGCACGTAACTGCAACAATTATTCAGAATTAATGTAAAGTTTATTTTGGCCATATTTTGAGTTATAATCGTCCAATTAGAATAAGCGAGGTGACGTATAAATGGCCCAACTACGGGCTTTCAGAAAATGTAAAGAAAGTTGACATAGCAATTTGAGTCTGCACGTAACTGCAGCAATTATTCAGAATTAATGTAAAGTTTATTTTGGCCATATTTTGAGTTATAATCGTCCAATTAGCATAGACGAGACGACGTATAAATGGTTGAGCTTAGGGCTCTCAGAAAATGTAAAGAAAGTTGACTTAGCAATTTGAGTCTGCACGTAACTGCAACAATTATTCAGAATTAGTGTAAAGCTTATTTTGGCCATATTTTGAGTTATAATCGTCCAATTAGAATAAGCGAGGTGACGTATAAATGGCCCAACTACGGGCTTTCAGAAAATGTAAAGAAAGTTGACTTAGCAATTTGAGTCTGCACGTAACTGCAGCAATCATTCAGAATTAGTGTAAAGTTTATTTTGGCCATATTTCGAGTTATAATCGTCCAATTAGAATAAACGAGGGGACATATTAATGCTCCAGCTTAGGGCTTTGAGAAACTGTAAAGAAAGTTGACTTAGCAATTTGAGTCTGCACGTAACTGCAGCAACTATTCAGAATTAGTGTAAAGCTTATTTTGGCCATATTTCGAGTTATAATCGTCCAATTAGGATGAACGAGAGGACGTATAAATGGTCCAGCAAGGGCTTTGAGAAACCGTAAAGAAAGTTGACTTAGTAATTTGAGTCTGCACGAAACTGCAACAATTATTCACAATTAGTGTAAAGCTTATTTTGGCCATATTTTGAGTTATAATCGTCCAATTAGAATAAACGAGGGGACGTATAAATGGTCCAGCTTAGTGCTTTGAGAAACTGTAAAGAAAGTTGGTTTAGCTATTTGAGTCTGCACGTAACTGCAACAATTATTCAGAATTAGTGTAAAGTTTATTTTGGCCATATTTTGAGTTATAATCGTCCAATTAGAATAAACGAGGGGACGTATAAATGGTCCAGCTTAGTGCTTTGACAAACTGTAGAGAAAGTTGACTTAGCAATTTGAGTCTGCACGTAACTGCAGCAAGGATTCAGAATTAGTGTAAACTTTATTTAGGCCATATTTTGAGTTATATTCGTCCAATTAGAATAAGCGAGGTGACGTATTAATGGCCCAGCTTAGGGCTTTTAGAAACTGTATAGAAAGTTGACTTGGCAATTTGAGTCTGCACGTAACTGCAACAATTATTCAGAATTAGTGTAAAGCTTATTTTGGCCATATTTTGAGTTATAATCGTCCAATTAGAATAAGCGAGGTGACGTACAAATGGCCCAGCTTAGGGCTTTCAGAAAATGTAAAGAAAGTTGACTTGGCAATTTGAGTCTGCCCGTAACTGCAGCAATCATTCAGAATTAGTGTAAAGTTTATTTTGGCCATATTTCGAGTTATAATCGTCCAATTAGAATAAACGAGGGGACGTATTAATGCTCCAGCTTAGGGCTTTGAGAAACTGTAAAGAAAGTTGACTTAGAAATTTGAGTCTGCACGTAACTGCAGCAAGGATTCAGAATTAGTGTAAACTTTATTTAGGCCATATTTTGATTTATAATCGTCCAATTAGCATAGACGAGACGACGTATAAATGGTTGAGCTTAGGGCTTTCAGAAAATGTAAAGAAAGTTGACTTAGCAATTTGAGTCTGCACGTAACTACAGCAACTATTCAGAATTAGTGTAAAGCTTATTTTGGCCATGTTTCGAGTTATAATCGTCCAATTAGGATGAACGAGAGGACGTATAAATGGTCCAGCAAGGGCTTTGAGAAACCGTAAAGAAAGTTGACTTAGCAATTTGAGTCTGCACGTAACTGCAACAATTATTCACAATTAGTGTAAAGCTTATTTTGGCCATATTTTGAGTTATAATCGTCCAATTAGAATAAACGAGGGGACGTATAAATGGTCCAGCTTAGTGCTTTGACAAACTGTAGAGAAAGTTGACTTAGCAATTTGAGTCTGCACGTAACTGCAGCAATTATTCAGAATTAGTGTAAAGTTTATTTTGGCCATATTTTGAGTTATAATCGTCCAATTAGCATAGACGAGACGACGTATAAATGGTTGAGCTTAGGGCTTTCAGAAAATGTAAAGAAAGTTGACTTAGCAATTTGAGTCTGCACGTAACTGCAACAATTATTCAGAATTAGTGTAAAGCTTATTTTGGCCATATTTTGAGTTATATTCGTCCAATTAGAATAAGCGAGCTGACGTATAAATGGCCCAGCTTAGGGCTTTTAGAAACTGTATAGAAAGTTGACTTGGCAATTTGAGTCTGCACGTAACTGCAACAACTATTCAGAATTAGTGTAAAGCTTATTTTGGCCATATTTTGAGTTATAAACGTCCAATTAGAATAAGCCAGGTGACGTATAAATGGCCCAGCTTAGGGCTTTCAGAAAATGTAAAGAAGGTTGACTTGGCAATTTGAGTCTGCACGTAACTGCAACAATCATTCAGAATTAGTGTAAAGTTTATTTTGGCCATATTTTGAGTTATAATCGTCCAATTAGAATAAACGAGGGGACGTATAAATGGTCCAGCTTAGTGCTTTAAGAAACTGTAAAGAAAGTTGGTTTAGCTATTTGAGTCTGCACGTAACTGCAACAATTATTCAGAATTAGTGTAAAGTTTATTTTGGCCATATTTTGAGTTATAATCGTCCAATTAGAATAAACGAGGGGACGTATAAATGGTCCAGCTTAGTGCTTTGACAAACTGTAGAGAAAGTTGACTTAGCAATTTGAGTCTGCACGTAACTGCAGCAATTATTCAGAATTAGTGTAAAGTTTATTTTGGCCATATTTTGAGTTATAATCGTCCAATTAGAATAAACGAGTGGACGTATAACTGGTACAGCTTAGTGCTTTGAGAAACTGTAAAGAAAGTTGACTTAGCAATTTGAGTCTGCACGTCACTGCAACAATTATTCAGAATTAGTGTAAAGTTTATTTTGGCCATACTTTGAGTTATAATCGTCCAATTAGAATAAACGAGGTGACGTATAAATGGTCCAGCTTAGGGCTTTGAGAAACTGTAAAGAAAGTTGACTTAGCAATTTGAGTCTGTACGTAACTGCAACAATTATTCAGAATTAGTGTAAAGTTTATTTTGGCCATACTTTGAGTTATAATCGTCCAATTAGAATAAACGAGGGGACGTGTAAATGGCCCAGCTTAGGGCTTTGAGAAACTGTAAAGACAGTTGACTTAGCAATTTGAGTCTGCACGTAACTGCAACAATTATTCAGAATTAGTGTAAAGTTTATTTTGGCCATATTTTGAGTCATAATCGTCCAATTAGAATAAGCGAGGTGACGTATAAATGGCCCAGCTTAGGGCTTTCAGAAAGTGTAAAGAAAGTTGACTTAGCAATTTGAGTCTGCACGTAACTGCAGCAATTATTCAGAATTAGTGTAAAGTTTATTTTGGCCATATTTTGAGTTAAAATCGTCCAATTAGCATAGACGAGAAGACGTATAAATGGATGAGCTTAGGGCTTTCAGAAAATGTAAAGAAAGTTGACTTAGCAATTTGAGTCTGCACGTAACTGCAACAATTATTCAGAATTAGTGTAAAGCTTATTTTGGCCATATTTTGAGTTATATTCGTCCAATTAGAATAAGCGAGGTGACGTATAAATGGCCCAGCTTAGGGCTTTTAGAAACTGTATAGAAAGTTGACTCGGCAATTTGAGTCTGCACGTAACTGCAACAATTATTCAGAATTAGTGTAAAGCTTATTTTGGCCATATTTTGAGTTATAATCGTCCAATTAGAATAAGTGAGGTGACGTATAAATGGCCCAGCTTAGGGCTTTCAGAAAATGTAAAGAAACTTGACTTGGCAATTTGAGTCTGCACGTAACTGCAACAATTATTCAGAATTAGTGGAAAGCTTATTTTGGCCATATTTTGAGTTATAATCGTCCAATTAGAATAAGCGAGGTGACGTATAAATGGCCCAGCTTAGGGCTTTCAGAAAATGTAAAGAAAGTTGACTTAGCAATTTGAGTCTGCACGTAACTGCAACAATTATTCAGAATTAGTGTAAAGCTTATTTTGGCCATATTTCGAGTTATAATCGTCCAATTAGGATGAACGAGAGGACGTATAAATGGTCCAGCAAGGGCTTTGAGAAACCGTAAAGAAAGTTGACTTAGCAATTTGAGTCTGCACGTAACTGCAACAATTATTCAGAATTAGTGTAAAGTTTATTTTGGCCATATTTTGAGTTATAATCGTCCAATTAGAATAAACGAGGGGACGTATAAATGGTCCATCTTAGTGCTTTGACAAACTGTAGAGAAAGTTGACTTAGCAATTTGAGTCTGCACGTAACTGCAGCAATTATTCAGAATTAGTGTAAAGTTTATTTTGGCCATATTTTGAGTTATAATCGTCCAATTAGAATAAACGAGGGGACGTATAAATGGTACAGCTTAGTGCTTTGAGAAACTGTAAAGAAAGATGACTTAGCAATTTGAGTCTGCACGTCACTGCAACAATTATTCAGAATTAGTGTAAAGTTTATTTTGGCCATATTTTGAGTTATAATCGTCCAATTAGAATAAACGAGGGGACGTATAAATGGTACAGCTTACTGCTTTGAGAAACTGTAAAGAAAGATGACTTAGCAATTTGAGTCTGCACGTAACTGCAACAGTTATTCAGAATTAATGTAAAGTTTATTTTGGCCATATTTTGAGTTATAATCGTCCAATTAGAATAAGCGAGGTGACGTATAAATGGCCCAACTACGGGCTTTCAGAAAATGTAAAGAAAGTTGACTTAGCAATTTGAGTCTGCACGTAACTGCAGCAATTATTCAGAATTAATGTAAAGTTTATTTTGGCCATATTTTGAGCTATAATCGTCCAATTAGCATAGACGAGACGACGTATAAATGGTTGAGCTTAGGGCTCTCAGAAAATGTAAAGAAAGTTGACTTAGCAATTTGAGTCTGCACGTAACTGCAACAATTATTCAGAATTAGTGTAAAGCTTATTTTGGCCATATTTTGAGTTATATTCGTCCAATTAGAATAAGCGAGCTGACGTATAAATGGCCCAGCTTAGGGCTTTTAGAAACTGTATAGAAAGTTGACTTGGCAATTTGAGTCTGCACGTAACTGCAACAATTATTCAGAATTAGTGTAAAGCTTATTTTGGCCATATTTTGAGTTATAATCGTCCAATTAGAATAAGCGAGGTGACGTATAAATGGCCCAGCTTAGGGCTTTCGGAAAATGTAAAGAAGGTTGACTTGGCAATTTGAGTCTGCACGTAACTGCAGCAAGTATTCAGAATTAGTGTAAACTTTATTTAGGCCATATTTTGATTTATAATCGTCCAATTAGCATAGACGAGACGACGTATAAATGGTTGAGCTTAGGGCTTTCAGAAAATGTAAAGAAAGTTGACTTAGCAATTTGAGTCTGCACGTAACTGCAGCAACTATTCAGAATTAGTGTAAAGCTTATTTTGGCCATATTTCGAGTTATAATCGTCCAATTAGGATGAACGAGAGGACGTATAAATGGTACAGCAAGGGCTTTGAGAAACCGTAAAGAAAGTTGACTTAGTAATTTGAGTCTGCACGTAACTGCAACAATTATTCACAATTAGTGTAAAGCTTATTTTGGCCATATTTTGAGTTATAATCGTCCAATTAGAATAAACGAGGGGCCGTATAAATGGTCCAGCTTAGTGCTTTGAGAAACTGTAAAGAAAGTTGGTTTAGCTATTTGAGTCTGCACGTAACTGCAACAATTATTCAGAATTAGTGTAAAGTTTATTTTGGCCATATTTTGAGTTATAATCGTCCAATTAGAATAAGCGAGGTGACGTATAAATGGCCCGGCTTAGGGCTTTCAGAAAATGTAAAGAAAGTTGACTTAGCAATTTGAGTCTGCACGTAACTGCAGCAATCATTCAGAATTAGTGTAAAGTTTATTTTGGCCATATTTCGAGTTATAATCGTCCAATTAGAATAAACGAGGGGACGTATAAATGGTCCAGCTTAGTGCTTTGACAAACTGTAGAGAAAGTTGACTTAGCAATTTGAGTCTGCACGTAACTGCAGCAATTATTCAGAATTAGTGTAAAGTTTATTTTGGCCATATTTTGAGTTATAATCGTCCAATTAGCATAGACGAGACGACGTATAAATAGCTGAGCTTAGGGCTTTCAGAAAATGTAAACAAAGTTGACTTAGCAATTTGAGTCTGCACGTAACTGCAACAATTATTCAGAATTAGTGTAAAGCTTATTTTGGCCATATTTTGAGTTATATTCGTCCAATTAGAATAAGCGAGCTGACGTATAAATGGCCCAGCTTAGGGCTTTTAGAAACTGTATAGAAAGTTGACTTGGCAATTTGAGTCTGCACGTAACTGCAACAATTATTCAGAATTAGTGTAAAGCTTATTTTGGCCATATTTTGAGTTATAATCGTCCAATTAGAATAAGCGAGGTGACGTATAAATGGCCCAGCTTAGGGCTTTCGGAAAATGTAAAGAAGGTTGACTTGGCAATTTGAGTCTGCACGTAACTGCAGCAATCATTCAGAATTAGTGTAAAGTTTATTTTGGCCATATTTTGAGTTATAATCGTCCAATTAGAATAAGCGAGGTGACGTATAAATGGCCCAACTACGGGCTTTCAGAAAATGTAAAGAAAGTTGACTTAGCAATTTGAGTCTGCACGTAACTGCAGCAATCATTCAGAATTAGTGTAAAGTTTATTTTGGCCATATTTCGAGTTATAATCGTCCAATTAGAATAAACGAGGGGACATATTAATGCTCCAGCTTAGGGCTTTGAGAAACTGTAAAGAAAGTTGACTTAGCAATTTGAGTCTGCACGTAACTGCAGCAACTATTCAGAATTAGTGTAAAGCTTATTTTGGCCATATTTCGAGTTATAATCGTCCAATTAGGATGAACGAGAGGACGTATAAATGGTCCAGCAAGGGCTTTGAGAAACCGTAAAGAAAGTTGACTTAGTAATTTGAGTCTGCACGTAACTGCAACAATTATTCACAATTAGTGTAAAGCTTATTTTGGCCATATTTTGAGTTATAATCGTCCAATTAGAATAAACGAGGGGACGTATAAATGGTCCAGCTTAGTGCTTTGAGAAACTGTAAAGAAAGTTGGTTTAGCTATTTGAGTCTGCACGTAACTGCAACAATTATTCAGAATTAGTGTAAAGTTTATTTTGGCCATATTTTGAGTTATAATCGTCCAATTAGAATAAACGAGGGGACGTATAAATGGTCCAGCTTAGTGCTTTGACAAACTGTAGAGAAAGTTGACTTAGCAATTTGAGTCTGCACGTAACTGCAGCAAGGATTCAGAATTAGTGTAAACTTTATTTAGGCCATATTTTGAGTTATATTCGTCCAATTAGAATAAGCGAGGTGACGTATTAATGGCCCAGCTTAGGGCTTTTAGAAACTGTATAGAAAGTTGACTTGGCAATTTGAGTCTGCACGTAACTGCAACAATTATTCAGAATTAGTGTAAAGCTTATTTTGGCCATATTTTGAGTTATAATCGTCCAATTAGAATAAGCGAGGTGACGTACAAATGGCCCAGCTTAGGGCTTTCAGAAAATGTAAAGAAAGTTGACTTGGCAATTTGAGTCTGCCCGTAACTGCAGCAATCATTCAGAATTAGTGTAAAGTTTATTTTGGCCATATTTCGAGTTATAATCGTCCAATTAGAATAAACGAGGGGACGTATTAATGCTCCAGCTTAGGGCTTTGAGAAACTGTAAAGAAAGTTGACTTAGAAATTTGAGTCTGCACGTAACTGCAGCAAGGATTCAGAATTAGTGTAAACTTTATTTAGGCCATATTTTGATTTATAATCGTCCAATTAGCATAGACGAGACGACGTATAAATGGTTGAGCTTAGGGCTTTCAGAAAATGTAAAGAAAGTTGACTTAGCAATTTGAGTCTGCACGTAACTACAGCAACTATTCAGAATTAGTGTAAAGCTTATTTTGGCCATGTTTCGAGTTATAATCGTCCAATTAGGATGAACGAGAGGACGTATAAATGGTCCAGCAAGGGCTTTGAGAAACCGTAAAGAAAGTTGACTTAGCAATTTGAGTCTGCACGTAACTGCAACAATTATTCAGAATTAGTGTAAAGTTTATTTTGGCCATATTTTGAGTTATAATCGTCCAATTAGCATAGACGAGACGACGTATAAATGGTTGAGCTTAGGGCTTTCAGAAAATGTAAAGAAAGTTGACTTAGCAATTTGAGTCTGCACGTAACTGCAACAATTATTCAGAATTAGTGTAAAGCTTATTTTGGCCATATTTTGAGTTATATTCGTCCAATTAGAATAAGCGAGCTGACGTATAAATGGCCCAGCTTAGGGCTTTTAGAAACTGTATAGAAAGTTGACTTGGCAATTTGAGTCTGCACGTAACTGCAACAATTATTCAGAATTAGTGTAAAGCTTATTTTGGCCATATTTTGAGTTATAAACGTCCAATTAGAATAAGCGAGGTGACGTATAAATGGCCCAGCTTAGGGCTTTCAGAAACTGTAAAGAAGGTTGACTTGGCAATTTGAGTCTGCACGTAACTGCAACAATCATTCAGAATTAGTGTAAAGTTTATTTTGGCCATATTTTGAGTTATAATCGTCCAATTAGAATAAACGAGGGGACGTATAAATGGTCCAGCTTAGTGCTTTAAGAAACTGTAAAGAAAGTTGGTTTAGCTATTTGAGTCTGCACGTAACTGCAACAATTATTCAGAATTAGTGTAAAGTTTATTTTGGCCATATTTTGAGTTATAATCGTCGAATTAGAATAAACGAGGGGACGTATAAATGGTCCAGCTTAGTGCTTTGACAAACTGTAGAGAAAGTTGACTTAGCAATTTGAGTCTGCACGTAACTGCAGCAATTATTCAGAATTAGTGTAAAGTTTATTTTGGCCATATTTTGAGTTATAATCGTCCAATTAGAATAAACGAGTGGACGTATAACTGGTACAGCTTAGTGCTTTGAGAAACTGTAAAGAAAGTTGACTTAGCAATTTGAGTCTGCACGTCACTGCAACAATTATTCAGAATTAGTGTAAAGTTTATTTTGGCCATACTTTGAGTTATAATCGTCCAATTAGAATAAACGAGGTGACGTATAAATGGTCCAGCTTAGGGCTTTGAGAAACTGTAAAGAAAGTTCACTTAGCAATTTGAGTCTGTACGTAACTGCAACAATTATTCAGAATTAGTGTAAAGTTTATTTTGGCCATACTTTGAGTTATAATCGTCCAATTAGAATAAACGAGGGGACGTGTAAATGGCCCAGCTTAGGGCTTTGAGAAACTGTAAAGAAAGTTGACTTAGCAATTTGAGTCTGCACGTAACTGCAACAATTATTCAGAATTAGTGTAAAGTTTATTTTGGCCATATTTTGAGTCATAATCGTCCAATTAGAATAAGCGAGGTGACGTATAAATGGCCCAGCTTAGGGCTTTCAGAAAGTGTAAAGAAAGTTGACCTAGCAATTTGAGTCTGCACGTAACTGCAGCAATTATTCAGAATTAGTGTAAAGTTTATTTTGGCCATATTTTGAGTTAAAATCGTCCAATTAGCATAGACGAGAAGACGTATAAATGGATGAGCTTAGGGCTTTCAGAAAATGTAAAGAAAGTTGACTTAGCAATTTGAGTCTGCACGTAACTGCAACAATTATTCAGAATTAGTGTAAAGCTTATTTTGGCCATATTTTGAGTTATATTCGTCCAATTAGAATAAGCGAGGTGACGTATAAATGGCCCAGCTTAGGGCTTTTAGAAACTGTATAGAAAGTTGACTCGGCAATTTGAGTCTGCACGTAACTGCAACAATTATTCAGAATTAGTGTAAAGCTTATTTTGGCCATATTTTGAGTTATAATCGTCCAATTAGAATACGCGAGGTGACGTATAAATGGCCCAGCTTAGGGCTTTCAGAAAATGTAAAGAAACTTGACTTGGCAATTTGAGTCTGCACGTAACTGCAACAATTATTCAGAATTAGTGGAAAGCTTATTTTGGCCATATTTTGAGTTATAATCGTCCAATTAGAATAAGCGAGGTGACGTATAAATGGCCCAGCTTAGGGCTTTCAGAAAATGTAAAGAAAGTTGACTTAGCAATTTGAGTCTGCACGTAACTGCAACAATTATTCAGAATTAGTGTAAAGCTTATTTTGGCCATATTTCGAGTTATAATCGTCCAATTAGGATGAACGAGAGGACGTATAAATGGTCCAGCAAGGGCTTTGAGAAACCGTAAAGAAAGTTGACTTAGCAATTTGAGTCTGCACGTAACTGCAACAATTATTCAGAATTAGTGTAAAGTTTATTTTGGCCATATTTTGAGTTATAATCGTCCAATTAGAATAAACGAGGGGACGTATAAATGGTCCATCTTAGTGCTTTGACAAACTGTAGAGAAAGTTGACAGCAATTTGAGTCTGCACGTAACTGCAGCAATTATTCAGAATTAGTGTAAAGTTTATTTTGGCCATATTTTGAGTTATAATCGTCCAATTAGAATAAACGAGGGGACGTATAAATGGTACAGCTTAGTGCTTTGAGAAACTGTAAAGAAAGATGACTTAGCAATTTGAGTCTGCACGTCACTGCAACAATTATTCAGAATTAGTGTAAAGTTTATTTTGGCCATATTTTGAGTTATAATCGTCCAATTAGAATAAACGAGGGGACGTATAAATGGTACAGCTTACTGCTTTGAGAAACTGTAAAGAAAGATGACTTAGCAATTTGAGTCTGCACGTAACTGCAACAGTTATTCAGAATTAGTGTAAAGTTTATTTTGGCCATATTTTGAGTTATAATCTTCCAATTAGAATAAGCGAGGTGACGTATAAATGGTCCAGCTTAGGGCTTTGAGAAACTGTAAAGAAAGTTGACTTAGCAATTTGAGTCTGCACGTAACTGCAACAATTATTCAGAATTAGTGTAAAGTTTATTTTGGCCATATTTTGAATCATAATCGTCCAATTAGAATAAGCGAGGTGACGTATAAATGGCCCAGCTTAGGGCTTTCAGAAAGTGTAAAGAAAGGTGACTTAGCAATTTGAGTCTGCACGTAACTGCAGCAATCATTCAGAATTAGTGTAAAGTTTATTTTGGCCATATTTTGAGTTATAATCGTCCAATTAGAATAAACGAGGGGACGTATTAATGCTCCAGCTTAGGGCTTTGAGAAACTGTAAAGAAAGTTGACTTAGCAATTTGAGTCTGCACGTAACTGCAACAATTATTCAGAATTAGTGTAAAGCTTATTATGGCCATATTTTGAGTTATAATCGTCCAATTAGAATAAACGAGGGGACCTATAAATGGTTCAGCTTAGGGCTTTGAGAAACTGTAAAGAAAGTTGACTTAGCAATTTGAGTCTGCACGTAACTGCAGCAATTATTCAGAATTAGTGTAAAGTTTATTTTGGCCATATTTTGAGTTATAATCGTCCAATTAGCATAGACGAGAAGACGTATAAATGGCTGAGCTTAGGGCTTTCAGAAAATGTAAAGAAAGTTGACTTGGCAATTTGAGTCTGCACGTAACTGCAACAATTATTCAGAATTAGTGTAAAGCTTATTTTGGCCATATTTTGAGTTATAATCGTCCAATTAGAGTAAGCGAGGTGACGTATAAATGGCCCAGCTTAGGGCTTTCAGAAAATGTAAAGAAAGTTGATTTGGCAATTTGAGTCTGCATGTAACTGCAACAATTATTCAGAATTAGTGTAAAGTTTATTTAGGCCATATTTTGAGTTATAATCGTCCAATTAGCATAGACGAGGGGACGTGTAAATGGCCCAGCTTAGGGCTTTGAGACACTGTAAAGAAAGATGACTTAGCAATTTGAGTCTGCACGTAACTGCAGCAATCATTCAGAATTAGTGTAAAGTTTATTTTGGCCATATTTTGAGTTATAATCGTCCAATTAGAATAAGCGAGGTGACGTATAAATGGCCCAGCTTAGGGCTTTCAGAAAATGTAAAGAAAGTTGACTTGGCAATTTGAGTCTGCACGTAACTGCAACAATTGTTCAGAATTAGTGTAAAGCTTATTTTGGCCATATTTTGAGTTATAATCGTCCAATTAGAATAAGCGAGGTGACGTATAAATGGCCCAGCTTAGGGCTTTCAGAAAATGTAAAGAAAGTTGACTTGGCAATTTGAGTCTGCACGTAACTGCAACAATTATTCAGAATTAGTGTAAAGCTTATTTTGGCCATATTTTGAGTTATAATCGTCCAATTAGAATAAGCGAGGTGACGTATAAATGGCCCAGCTTAGGGCTTTTAGAAACTGTATAGAAAGTTGACTCGGCAATTTGAGTCTGCACGTAACTGCAACAATTATTCAGAATTAGTGTAAAGCTTATTTTGGCCATATTTTGAGTTATAATCGTCCAATTAGAATACGCGAGGTGACGTATAAATGGCCCAGCTTAGGGCTTTCAGAAAATGTAAAGAAACTTGACTTGGCAATTTGAGTCTGCACGTAACTGCAACAATTATTCAGAATTAGTGGAAAGCTTATTTTGGCCATATTTTGAGTTATAATCGTCCAATTAGAATAAGCGAGGTGACGTATAAATGGCCCAGCTTAGGGCTTTCAGAAAATGTAAAGAAAGTTGACTTAGCAATTTGAGTCTGCACGTAACTGCAACAATTATTCAGAATTAGTGTAAAGCTTATTTTGGCCATATTTCGAGTTATAATCGTCCAATTAGGATGAACGAGAGGACGTATAAATGGTCCAGCAAGGGCTTTGAGAAACCGTAAAGAAAGTTGACTTAGCAATTTGAGTCTGCACGTAACTGCAACAATTATTCAGAATTAGTGTAAAGTTTATTTTGGCCATATTTTGAGTTATAATCGTCCAATTAGAATAAACGAGGGGACGTATAAATGGTCCATCTTAGTGCTTTGACAAACTGTAGAGAAAGTTGACAGCAATTTGAGTCTGCACGTAACTGCAGCAATTATTCAGAATTAGTGTAAAGTTTATTTTGGCCATATTTTGAGTTATAATCGTCCAATTAGAATAAACGAGGGGACGTATAAATGGTCCAGCTTAGTGCTTTGACAAACTGTAGAGAAAGTTGACTTAGCAATTTGAGTCTGCACGTAACTGCAGCAATTATTCAGAATTAGTGTAAAGTTTATTTTGGCCATATTTTGAGTTATAATCGTCCAATTAGAATAAACGAGGGGACGTATAAATGGTACAGCTTAGTGCTTTGAGAAACTGTAAAGAAAGTTGACTTAGCAATTTGAGTCTGCACGTCACTGCAACAATTATTCAGAATTAGTGTAAAGTTTATTTTGGCCATATTTCGAGTTATAATCGTCCAATTAGAATAAACGAGGGGACCTATAAATGGTTCAGCTTAGGCCTTTGAGAAACTGTAAAGAAAGTTGACTTAGCAATTTGAGTCTGCACGTAACTGCAGCAATCATTCAGAATTAGTGTAAAGTTTATTTTGGCCATATTTTGAGTTATAATCGTCCAATTAGAATAAGCGAGGTGACGTATAAATGGCCCAGCTTAGGGCTTTCAGAAAATGTAAAGAAAGTTGACTTGGCAATTTGAGTCTGCACGTAACTGCAACAATTGTTCAGAATTAGTGTAAAGCTTATTTTGGCCATATTTTGAGTTATAATCGTCCAATTAGAATAAGCGAGGTGACGTATAAATGGCCCAGCTTAGGGCTTTCAGAAAATGTAAAGAAAGTTGACTTGGCAATTTGAGTCTGCACGTAACTGCAACAATTATTCAGAATTAGTGTAAAGCTTATTTTGGCCATATTTTGAGTTATAATCGTCCAATTAGAATAAGCGAGGTGACGTATAAATGGCCCAGCTTAGGGCTTTTAGAAACTGTATAGAAAGTTGACTCGGCAATTTGAGTCTGCACGTAACTGCAACAATTATTCAGAATTAGTGTAAAGCTTATTTTGGCCATATTTTGAGTTATAATCGTCCAATTAGAATACGCGAGGTGACGTATAAATGGCCCAGCTTAGGGCTTTCAGAAAATGTAAAGAAACTTGACTTGGCAATTTGAGTCTGCACGTAACTGCAACAATTATTCAGAATTAGTGGAAAGCTTATTTTGGCCATATTTTGAGTTATAATCGTCCAATTAGAATAAGCGAGGTGACGTATAAATGGCCCAGCTTAGGGCTTTCAGAAAATGTAAAGAAAGTTGACTTAGCAATTTGAGTCTGCACGTAACTGCAACAATTATTCAGAATTAGTGTAAAGCTTATTTTGGCCATATTTCGAGTTATAATCGTCCAATTAGGATGAACGAGAGGACGTATAAATGGTCCAGCAAGGGCTTTGAGAAACCGTAAAGAAAGTTGACTTAGCAATTTGAGTCTGCACGTAACTGCAACAATTATTCAGAATTAGTGTAAAGTTTATTTTGGCCATATTTTGAGTTATAATCGTCCAATTAGAATAAACGAGGGGACGTATAAATGGTCCATCTTAGTGCTTTGACAAACTGTAGAGAAAGTTGACAGCAATTTGAGTCTGCACGTAACTGCAACAATTATTCAGAATTAGTGTAAAGTTTATTTTGGCCTTATTTTGAGTTATAATCGTCCAATTAGAATAAGCGAGGAGACGTATAAATGGTCCAGCTTAGGGCTTTCAGAAGATGTTAAGAAAGTTGACTTAGCAATTTGAGTCTGAACGTAACTGCAACAATTATTCAGAATTAGTGTAAAGTTTATTTTGGCCATATTTTGAGTTATAATCGTACAATTAGAATAAGCTAGGTGACGTATAAATGGTCCAGCTTAGTGCTTTGAGAAACTGTGAAGAAAGTTGACTTAGCAATTTGAGTCTGTACGTAACTGCAGCAATTATTCAGAATTAGTGTAAAGTTTATTTTGGCCATATTTTGATTTATAATCGTCCAATTAGCATAGACGAGACGACGTATAAATGGTTGAGCTTAGGGCTTTCAGAAAATGTAAAGAAAGTTGACTTAGCAATTTGAGTCTGCACGTAACTGCAGCAACTATTCAGAATTAGTGTAAAGCTTATTTTGGCCATATTTCGAGCTATAATCGTCCAATTAGGATGAACGAGAGGACGTATAAATGGTCCAGCAAGGGCTTTGAGAAACCGTAAAGAAAGTTGACTTAGCAATTTGAGTCTGCACGTAACTGCAACAATTATTCACAATTAGTGTAAAGCTTATTTTGGCCATATTTTGAGTTATAATCGTCCAATTAGAATAAACGAGGGGACGTATAAATGGTCCAGCTTAGTGCTTTGAGAAGCTGTAAAGAAAGTTGGTTTAGCTATTTGAGTCTGCACGTAACTGCAACAATTATTCAGAATTAGTGTAAAGTTTATTTTGGCCATATTTTGAGTTATAATCGTCCAATTAGAATAAACGAGGGGACGTATAAATGGTCCAGCTTAGTGCTTTGACAAACTGTAGAGAAAGTTGACTTAGCAATTTGAGTCTGCACGTAACTGCAGCAATTATTCAGAATTAGTGTAAAGTTTATTTTGGCCATATTTTGAGTTATAATCGTCCAATTAGAATAAACGAGGGGACGTATAAATGGTACAGCTTAGTGCTTTGAGAAACTGTAAAGAAAGTTGACTTAGCAATTTGAGTCTGCACGTCACTGCAACAATTATTCAGAATTAGTGTAAAGTTTATTTTGGCCATATTTCGAGTTATAATCGTCCAATTAGAATAAACGAGGGGACCTATAAATGGTTCAGCTTAGGCCTTTGAGAAACTGTAAAGAAAGTTGACTTAGCAATTTGAGTCTGCACGTAACTGCAACAGTTATTCAGAATTAGTGTAAAGTTTATTTTGGCCATATTTTGAGTTATAATCTTCCAATTAGTATAAGCGAGGTGACGTAATAATGGTCCAGCTTAGGGCTTTGAGAAACTGTAAAGAAAGTTGACTTAGCAATTTGAGTCTGTACGTAACTGCAACAATTATTCAGAATTAGTGTAAAGTTTATTTTGGCCATACTTTGAGTTATAATCGTCCAATTAGAATAAACGAGGGGACGTGTAAATGGCCCAGCTTAGGGCTTTGAGAAACTGTAAAGAAAGTTGACTTAGCAATTTGAGTCTGCACGTAACTGCAACAATTATTCAGAATTAGTGTAAAGTTTATTTTGGCCATATTTTGAATCATAATCGTCCAATTAGAATAAGCGAGGTGACGTATAAATGGCCCAGCTTAGGGCTTTCAGAAAGTGTAAAGAAAGTTGACTTAGCAATTTGAGTCTGCACGTAACTGCAGCAATCATTCAGAATTAGTGTAAAGTTTATTTTGGCCATATTTTGAGTTATAATCGTCCAATTAGAATAAACGAGGGGACGTATTAATGCTCCAGCTTAGGGCTTTGAGAAACTGTAAAGAAAGTTGACTTAGCAATTTGAGTCTGCACGTAACTGCAACAATTATTCAGAATTAGTGTAAAGCTTATTATGGCCATATTTTGAGCTATAATCGTCCAATTAGAATAAACGAGGGGACCTATAAATGGTTCAGCTTAGGGCTTTGGGAAACTGTAAAGAAAGTTGACTTAGCAATTTGAGTCTGCACGTAACTGCAGCAATTATTCAGAATTAGTGTAAAGTTTATTTTGGCCATATTTTGAGTTATAATCGTCCAATTAGCATAGACGAGAAGACGTATAAATGGTTGAGCTTAGGGCTTTCAGAAAATGTAAAGAAAGTTGACTTGGCAATTTGAGTCTGCACGTAACTGCAACAATTATTCAGAATTAGTGTAAAGCTTATTTTGGCCATATTTTGAGTTATAATCGTCCAATTAGAATAAACGAGGGGACGTGTAAATGGCCCAGCTTAGGGCTTTGAGACACTGTAAAGAAAGTTGACTTAGCAATTTGAGTCTGCACGTAACTGCAACAATTATTCAGAATTAGCGTAAAGTTTATTTTGGTCATATTTTGAGTCATAATCATCCAATTAGAATAAGCGAGGTGAGGTATAAATGGCCCAGCTTAGGGCTTTCAGAAAGTGTAAAGAAAGTTGACTTAGCAATTTGAGTCTGCACGTAACTGCAGCAATCATTCAGAATTAGTGTAAAGTTTATTTTGGCCATATTTTGAGTCATAATCATCCAATTAGAATAAGCGAGGTGACGTATAAATGGTTCAGCTTAGGGCTTTGAGAAACTGTAAAGAAAGTTGACTTAGCAATTTGAGTCTGCACGTAACTGCAACAATTATTCAGAATTAGTGTAAAGTTTATTATGGCCATATTTTGAGTTATAATCGTCCAATTAGAATAAACGAGGGGACCTATAAATGGTTCAGCTTAGGGCTTTGAGAAACTGTAAAGAAAGTTGACTTAGCAATTTGAGTCTGCACGTAACTGCAACAATTATTCAGAATTAGTGTAAAGTTTATTTTGGCCATATTTTGAGTTATAATCGGCCAATTAGGATAAGCGAGGTGACCTATAAATGGCCCGGCTTAGGGCTTTCAGAAACTGTAAAGAAAGTTGACTTAGCAATTTGAGTCTGAACGTAACTGCAACAATTATTCAGAATTAGTGTAAAGTTTATTTTGGCCATATTTTGAGTTATAATCGTCCAATTAGGATAAGCGAGGTGACGTATAAATGGCCCGGCTTAGGGCTTTCAGAAACTGTAAAGAAAGTTGACTTAGCAATTTGAGTCTGCACGTAACTGCAACAATTATTCAGAATTAGTGTAAAGTTTATTTTGGCCTTATTTTGAGTTATAATCGTCCAATTAGAATAAACGAGGGGACGTATAAATGGTCCAGCTTAGTGCTTTGAGAAACTGTAAAGAAAGTTGACTTAGCAATTTGAGTCTGAACGTAACTGCAACAATTATTCAGAATTAGTGTAAAGTTTATTTTGGCCATATTTTGAGTTATAATCGTCCAATTAGGATAAGCGAGGTGACGTATAAATGGCCCGGCTTAGGGCTTTCAGAAAATGTAAAGAAAGTTGACTTAGCAATTTGAGTCTGCACGTAACTGCAGCAATTATTCAGAATTAGTGTAAAGTTTATTTTGGCCATATTTCGAGTTATAATCGTCCAATTAGAATAAACGAGGCGACCTATAAATGGTACAGCTTAGTGCTTTGAGAAACTGTAAAGAAAGTTTACTTAGCAATTTGAGTCTGCACGTAACTGCAGCAATCATTCAGAATTAGTGTAAAGTTTATTTTGGCCATATTTCGAGTTATAATCGTCCAATTAGAATAAGCGAGGTGACGTATAAATGGTCCAGCTTAGGGCTTTGAGAAACTGTAAAGAAAGTTGACTTAGCAATTTGAGTCTGCACGTAACTGCAACAATTATTCAGAATTAGTGTAAAGTTTATTTTGGCCTTATTTTGAGTTATAATCGTCCAATTAGAATAAACGAGGGGACGTATAAATGGTCCAGCTTAGGGCTTTGAGAAACTGTAAAGAAAGTTAACTTAGCAATTTGAGTCTGCACGTAACTGCAACAATTATTCAGAATTAGTGTAAAGCTTATTTTGGCCATATTTCGAGTTATAATCGTCCAATTAGAATAAGCGAGGTGACGTATAAATGGTCCAGCTTAGGGCTTTGAGAAACTGTAAAGAAAGTTGACTTAGCAATTTGAGTCTGCACGTAACTGCAACAATTATTCAGAATTAGTGTAAAGTTTATTTTGGCCTTATTTTGAGTTATAATCGTCCAATTAGAATAAGCGAGGAGACGTATAAATGGTCCAGCTTAGGGCTTTCAGAAGATGTTAAGAAAGTTGACTTAGCAATTTGAGTCTGAACGTAACTGCAACAATTATTCAGAATTAGTGTAAAGTTTATTTTGGCCATATTTTGAGTTATAATCGTACAATTAGAATAAGCTAGGTGACGTATAAATGGTCCAGCTTAGTGCTTTGAGAAACTGTGAAGAAAGTTGACTTAGCAATTTGAGTCTGTACGTAACTGCAGCAATTATTCAGAATTAGTGTAAAGTTTATTTTGGCCATACTTTGAGTTATAATCGTCCAATTAGAATAAACGAGGGGACGTGTAAATGGCCCAGCTTAGGGCTTTGAGAAACTGTAAAGATGGCCATATTTTGAGTCATAATCGTCCAATTAGAATAAACGAGGTGACGTATAAATGGCCCGGCCTAGGGCTTTGAGAAACTGTAAAGAAAGTTGACTTAGCAATTTGAGTCTGCACGTAACTGCAGCAATCATTCAGAATTAGTGTAAAGTTTATTTTGGCCATATTTCGAGTTATAATCGTCCAATTAGAATAAACGAGGGGACGTATAAATGGTACAGCTTAGTGCTTTGAGAAACTGTAAAGAAAGTTGACTTAGCAATTTGAGTCTGCACGTAACTGCAGTTATCATTCAGAATTAGTGTAAAGTTTATTTTGGCCATATTTCGAGTTATAATCGTCCAATTAGAATAAGCTAGGTGACGTATAAATGGTCATGCTTAGTGCTTTGAGAAACTGTGAAGAAAGTTGACTTAGCAATTTGAGTCTGTACGTAACTGCAACAATTATTCAGAATTAGTGTAAAGTTTATTTTGGCCATACTTTGAGTTATAATCGTCCAAGTAGAATAAACGAGGGGACGTGTAAATGGCCCAGCTTAGGGCTTTGAGAAACTGTAAAGAAAGTTGACTTAGCAATTTGAGTCTGCACGTAACTGCAGCAATCATTCAGAATTAGTGTAAAGTTTATTTTGGCCATATTTCGAGCTATAATCGTCCAATTAGAATAAACGAGGGGACCTACAAATGGTTCAGCTTAGGGCTTTGAGAAACTGTAAAGAAAGTTGACTTAGCTATTTGAGTCTGCACGTAACTGCAGCAATCATTCAGAATTAGTGTGAAGTTTATTTTGGCCATATTTCGAGTTATAATCGTCCAATTAGAATAAGCGAGGGGACGTATTAATGCTCCAGGTTAGGGCTTTGAGAAACTGTAAAGAAAGTTGACTTAGCAATTTGAGTCTGCACGTAACTGCAACAATTATTCAGAATTAGTGTAAAGCTTATTTTGGCCATATTTTTAATTATAATCGTCCAATTAGAATAAACGAGGGGACCTATAAATGGTTCAGCTTAGGGCTTTGAGAAGCTGTAAAGAAAGTTGACTTAGCAATTTGAGTCTGCACGTAACTGCAGCAATTATTCAGAATTAGTGTGAAGTTTATTTTGGCCATATTTCGAGTTATAATCGTCCAATTAGCATAGACGAGACGACGTATAAATGGTTGAGCTTAGGGCTTTCAGAAAATGTAAAGAAAGTTGACCTAGCAATATGAGTCTGCACGTAACTGCAGCAACTATTCAGAATTTGTGTAAAGCTTATTTTGGCCATATTTCGAGTTATAATCGTCCAATTAGGTGAAACGAGAGGACGTTTAAATGGTCCAGCTAGAGCTTTGAGAAACTGTAAAGAAAGTTGACTTAGCAATTTGAGTCTGCACGTAACTGCAGCAATTATTCAGAATTAGTGTTAAGCTTATTTTGGCCATATTTTGAGTTATAATCGTCCAATTAGCATAGACGAGACGACGTATAAATGGTTGAGCTTAGGGCTTTCAGAAAATGGAAAGAAAGTTGACTTAGAAATTTGAGTCTGCACGTAACTGCAACAATTATTCAGAATTAGTGTAAAGGTTATTTTGGCCATATTTTGAGTTATAATCGTCCAATTAGAATAAGCGAGTAGACGTATAAATGGTCCAGCTTAGGGCTTTCAGAAAATGTAAAGAAAGTTGACTTAGCAATTTCAGTCTGCACGTAACTGCAACAATTATTCAGAATTAGTGTACAGTTTATTTTTTTGGCCATATTTTGAGTTATAATCCTCCAATTAGAATAAACGAGGGGACGTATAAATGGTCCAGCTTAGTGCTTTGACAAACTGTAAAGAAAGTTGACTTAGCAATTTGAGTCTGCACGTAACTGCAGCAATTATTCAGAATTAGTGTAAAGCTTATTTTGGCCATATTTTGAGTTATAATCGTCCAATTAGCATAGACGAGACGACGTATAAATGGCTGAGCTTAGGGCTTTCAGAAAATGTAAAGAAAGTTGACTTAGAAATTTGAGTCTGCACGTAACTGCAACAATTATTCAGAATTAGTGTAAAGCTTATTTTGGCCATATTTTGAGTTATAATCGTCCAATTAGAATAAACGAGGGGACGTATAAATGGTCCAGCTTAGGGCTTTCAGAAAATGTAAAGAAAGTTGACTTAGATATTTGAGTCTGCACGTAACTGCAACAATTATTCAGAATTAGCGTAAAGTTTATTTTGGTCATATTTTGAGTCATAATCATCCAATTAGAATAAGCGAGGTGAGGTATAAATGGCCCAGCTTAGGGCTTTCAGAAAGTGTAAAGAAAGTTGACTTAGCAATTTGAGTCTGCACGTAACTGCAGCAATCATTCAGAATTAGTGTAAAGTTTATTTTGGCCATATTTTGAGTCATAATCATCCAATTAGAATAAGCGAGGTGACGTATAAATGGTTCAGCTTAGGGCTTTGAGAAACTGTAAAGAAAGTTGACTTAGCAATTTGAGTCTGCACGTAACTGCAACAATTATTCAGAATTAGTGTAAAGTTTATTATGGCCATATTTTGAGTTATAATCGTCCAATTAGAATAAACGAGGGGACCTATAAATGGTTCAGCTTAGGGCTTTGAGAAACTGTAAAGAAAGTTGACTTAGCAATTTGAGTCTGCACGTAACTGCAACAATTATTCAGAATTAGTGTAAAGTTTATTTTGGCCATATTTTGAGTTATAATCGGCCAATTAGGATAAGCGAGGTGACCTATAAATGGCCCGGCTTAGGGCTTTCAGAAACTGTAAAGAAAGTTGACTTAGCAATTTGAGTCTGAACGTAACTGCAACAATTATTCAGAATTAGTGTAAAGTTTATTTTGGCCATATTTTGAGTTATAATCGTCCAATTAGGATAAGCGAGGTGACGTATAAATGGCCCGGCTTAGGGCTTTCAGAAACTGTAAAGAAAGTTGACTTAGCAATTTGAGTCTGCACGTAACTGCAACAATTATTCAGAATTAGTGTAAAGTTTATTTTGGCCTTATTTTGAGTTATAATCGTCCAATTAGAATAAACGAGGGGACGTATAAATGGTCCAGCTTAGTGCTTTGAGAAACTGTAAAGAAAGTTGACTTAGCAATTTGAGTCTGAACGTAACTGCAACAATTATTCAGAATTAGTGTAAAGTTTATTTTGGCCATATTTTGAGTTATAATCGTCCAATTAGGATAAGCGAGGTGACGTATAAATGGCCCGGCTTAGGGCTTTCAGAAAATGTAAAGAAAGTTGACTTAGCAATTTGAGTCTGCACGTAACTGCAGCAATTATTCAGAATTAGTGTAAAGTTTATTTTGGCCATATTTCGAGTTATAATCGTCCAATTAGAATAAACGAGGCGACCTATAAATGGTACAGCTTAGTGCTTTGAGAAACTGTAAAGAAAGTTTACTTAGCAATTTGAGTCTGCACGTAACTGCAGCAATCATTCAGAATTAGTGTAAAGTTTATTTTGGCCATATTTCGAGTTATAATCGTCCAATTAGAATAAGCGAGGTGACGTATAAATGGTCCAGCTTAGGGCTTTGAGAAACTGTAAAGAAAGTTGACTTAGCAATTTGAGTCTGCACGTAACTGCAACAATTATTCAGAATTAGTGTAAAGTTTATTTTGGCCTTATTTTGAGTTATAATCGTCCAATTAGAATAAACGAGGGGACGTATAAATGGTCCAGCTTAGGGCTTTGAGAAACTGTAAAGAAAGTTAACTTAGCAATTTGAGTCTGCACGTAACTGCAACAATTATTCAGAATTAGTGTAAAGCTTATTTTGGCCATATTTCGAGTTATAATCGTCCAATTAGAATAAGCGAGGTGACGTATAAATGGTCCAGCTTAGGGCTTTGAGAAACTGTAAAGAAAGTTGACTTAGCAATTTGAGTCTGCACGTAACTGCAACAATTATTCAGAATTAGTGTAAAGTTTATTTTGGCCTTATTTTGAGTTATAATCGTCCAATTAGAATAAGCGAGGAGACGTATAAATGGTCCAGCTTAGGGCTTTCAGAAGATGTTAAGAAAGTTGACTTAGCAATTTGAGTCTGAACGTAACTGCAACAATTATTCAGAATTAGTGTAAAGTTTATTTTGGCCATATTTTGAGTTATAATCGTACAATTAGAATAAGCTAGGTGACGTATAAATGGTCCAGCTTAGTGCTTTGAGAAACTGTGAAGAAAGTTGACTTAGCAATTTGAGTCTGTACGTAACTGCAGCAATTATTCAGAATTAGTGTAAAGTTTATTTTGGCCATACTTTGAGTTATAATCGTCCAATTAGAATAAACGAGGGGACGTGTAAATGGCCCAGCTTAGGGCTTTGAGAAACTGTAAAGATGGCCATATTTTGAGTCATAATCGTCCAATTAGAATAAACGAGGTGACGTATAAATGGCCCGGCCTAGGGCTTTGAGAAACTGTAAAGAAAGTTGACTTAGCAATTTGAGTCTGCACGTAACTGCAGCAATCATTCAGAATTAGTGTAAAGTTTATTTTGGCCATATTTCGAGTTATAATCGTCCAATTAGAATAAACGAGGGGACGTATAAATGGTACAGCTTAGTGCTTTGAGAAACTGTAAAGAAAGTTGACTTAGCAATTTGAGTCTGCACGTAACTGCAGTTATCATTCAGAATTAGTGTAAAGTTTATTTTGGCCATATTTCGAGTTATAATCGTCCAATTAGAATAAGCTAGGTGACGTATAAATGGTCATGCTTAGTGCTTTGAGAAACTGTGAAGAAAGTTGACTTAGCAATTTGAGTCTGTACGTAACTGCAACAATTATTCAGAATTAGTGTAAAGTTTATTTTGGCCATACTTTGAGTTATAATCGTCCAAGTAGAATAAACGAGGGGACGTGTAAATGGCCCAGCTTAGGGCTTTGAGAAACTGTAAAGAAAGTTGACTTAGCAATTTGAGTCTGCACGTAACTGCAGCAATCATTCAGAATTAGTGTAAAGTTTATTTTGGCCATATTTCGAGCTATAATCGTCCAATTAGAATAAACGAGGGGACCTACAAATGGTTCAGCTTAGGGCTTTGAGAAACTGTAAAGAAAGTTGACTTAGCTATTTGAGTCTGCACGTAACTGCAGCAATCATTCAGAATTAGTGTGAAGTTTATTTTGGCCATATTTCGAGTTATAATCGTCCAATTAGAATAAGCGAGGGGACGTATTAATGCTCCAGGTTAGGGCTTTGAGAAACTGTAAAGAAAGTTGACTTAGCAATTTGAGTCTGCACGTAACTGCAACAATTATTCAGAATTAGTGTAAAGCTTATTTTGGCCATATTTTTAATTATAATCGTCCAATTAGAATAAACGAGGGGACCTATAAATGGTTCAGCTTAGGGCTTTGAGAAGCTGTAAAGAAAGTTGACTTAGCAATTTGAGTCTGCACGTAACTGCAGCAATTATTCAGAATTAGTGTGAAGTTTATTTTGGCCATATTTCGAGTTATAATCGTCCAATTAGCATAGACGAGACGACGTATAAATGGTTGAGCTTAGGGCTTTCAGAAAATGTAAAGAAAGTTGACCTAGCAATATGAGTCTGCACGTAACTGCAGCAACTATTCAGAATTTGTGTAAAGCTTATTTTGGCCATATTTCGAGTTATAATCGTCCAATTAGGTGAAACGAGAGGACGTTTAAATGGTCCAGCTAGAGCTTTGAGAAACTGTAAAGAAAGTTGACTTAGCAATTTGAGTCTGCACGTAACTGCAGCAATTATTCAGAATTAGTGTTAAGCTTATTTTGGCCATATTTTGAGTTATAATCGTCCAATTAGCATAGACGAGACGACGTATAAATGGTTGAGCTTAGGGCTTTCAGAAAATGGAAAGAAAGTTGACTTAGAAATTTGAGTCTGCACGTAACTGCAACAATTATTCAGAATTAGTGTAAAGGTTATTTTGGCCATATTTTGAGTTATAATCGTCCAATTAGAATAAGCGAGTAGACGTATAAATGGTCCAGCTTAGGGCTTTCAGAAAATGTAAAGAAAGTTGACTTAGCAATTTCAGTCTGCACGTAACTGCAACAATTATTCAGAATTAGTGTACAGTTTATTTTTTTGGCCATATTTTGAGTTATAATCCTCCAATTAGAATAAACGAGGGGACGTATAAATGGTCCAGCTTAGTGCTTTGACAAACTGTAAAGAAAGTTGACTTAGCAATTTGAGTCTGCACGTAACTGCAGCAATTATTCAGAATTAGTGTAAAGCTTATTTTGGCCATATTTTGAGTTATAATCGTCCAATTAGCATAGACGAGACGACGTATAAATGGCTGAGCTTAGGGCTTTCAGAAAATGTAAAGAAAGTTGACTTAGAAATTTGAGTCTGCACGTAACTGCAACAATTATTCAGAATTAGTGTAAAGCTTATTTTGGCCATATTTTGAGTTATAATCGTCCAATTAGAATAAGCGAGTAGACGTATAAATGGTCCAGCTTAGGGCTTTCAGAAAATGTAAAGAAAGTTGACTTAGATATTTGAGTCTGCATGTAACTGCAGCAATTATTCAGAATTAGTGTAAAGTTTATTTTGGCCATATTTTGAGTTATAATCGTCCAATTAGAATAAACGAGGGGACGTATAAATGGTACAGCTTAGTGTTTTGAGAAACTGTAAAGAAAGTTGACTTAGCTATTTGAGTCTGCACGTAACTGCAACAATTATTCAGAATTAGTGTAAAGCTTATTTTGGACATATTTTGAGTTATAATCTCCAATTAGAATAAATGAGGGGACGTATAAATGGCCGAGCTTAGGGCTCTGAGAAACTGTAAAGAAAGTTGACTTAGCAATTTGAGTCTGCACGTAACTGAAACAATTATTCAGAATTAGTGTAATGTTTATTTTGGCCATATTTTGAGTTATAATCGTCCAATTAGAATAAGCGAGGTGAGGTATAAATAGTCCAGCTTAGGGCTTTGAGAAACTGTAAAGAAAGTTGACTTAGCAATTTGAGTCTGCACGTAACTGCAACAATTATTCAAAATTAGTATAATGTTAATTTTGGCCATATTTTGAGTTATAATCGTCCAATTAGAATAAATGAGGCAGCGTATAAAAGGCCCAGCTTAGGGCTTTGAGAAACTGTAAAGAAAGTTGACTTAGCAATTTGAGTCTGCACGTAACTGTAGCAACTATTCAGAATTAGTGTACAGTTTATTTTTTTTGGCCATATTTTGAGTTATAATCCTCCAATTAGAATAAACGAGGGGACGTATAAATGGTACAGCTTAGTGTTTTGAGAAACTGTAAAGAAAGTTGACTTAGCTATTTGAGTCTGCACGTAACTGCAACAATTATTCAGAATTAGTGTAAAGCTTATTTTGGCCATATTTTGAGTTATAATCGTCCAATTAGAATAAATGAGGGGACGTATAAATGGCCCAGCTTAGGGCTCTGAGAAACTGTAAAGAAAGTTGACTTAGCAATTGGAGTCTGCACGTAACTGAAACAATTATTCAGAATTAGTGTAAAGCTTATTTTGGCCATATTTTGAGTTATAATCGTCCAATTAGAATAAGCGAGGTGACGTATAAATAGTCCAGCTTAGGGCTTTGAGAAACTGTAAAGAAAGTTGACTTAGCAATTTGAGTCTGCACGTAACTGCAACAATTATTCAAAATTAGTATAATGTTAATTTTGGCCATATTTTGAATTATAATCGTCCAATTAGAATAAATGAGGTAGCGTATAAAAGGCCCAGCTTAGGGCTTTGAGAAACTGTAAAGAAAGTTGACTTAGCAATTTGAGTCTGCACGTAACTGCAACAATTATTCAGAATTAGTGTAAAGTTTATTTTGGCCATATTTTCAGTTATAATCGTCCAATTAGAATAAGCGAGGTGACGTATAAATGGTCCAGCTTAGGGCTTTGAGAAACTGTAAAGAAAGTTGACTTAGCAATTTGAGTCTGCACGTAACTGCAGCAATTATTCAGAATTAGTGTAGAGCTTGTTTTGGCCATATTTTGAGTTATAATCGTCCAATTAGCATAGACGAGACGACGTATAAATGGTTGAGCTTAGGGCTTTCAGAAAATGTAAAGAAAGTTGACTTAGCAATTTGAGTCTGCACGTAACTGCAACAATTATTCAGAATTAGTGTAAAGTTTATTTTGGCCATATTTTGAGTTATAATCGTCCAATTAAAATAAACGAGGTGGCGTATAAATGGTCCAGGTTAGGGCTTTCAGAAACTGTAAAGAAAGTTGACTTAGGTATTTGAGTGTGCACGTAACTGCAACAATTATTCAGAATTAGTGTAAAGTTTATTTTGACCATATTTTGAGTTGTAATAGTCCAATTTGAATAAACGAGGTGGCGTATAAATGGTGCAGCTTAGGATTTTAAGAAACTGTAAAGAAAGTTGAGTTACCTACTTGAGTCTGCACGTAACTGCAACAATTATTGAGAATTACTGTAAAGATTATTTTGGCCATATCTTGAGTTGTAATGGTCCAATTTCAATAAACGAGGTGGCGTATAAATGGGCCAGCTTAGGGCTTTCAGAAACAGTAAAGAAAGTTGACTTAGATATTCGAGTCTGCACGTAACTGCAACAATTATTCAGAATTAATGTAAAGTTTATTTTGGCCATTTTTGAGTTGTAATGGTCCAATTTGAATAAACGAGGTGGCGTATAAATGGTCCAGCTTAGGGCTTTCAGAAACAGTAAAGAAAGTTGACTTAGCTATTTGAGTCTGCACGTAACTGCAACAATTATTCAGAATTAGTGTAAAGCTTATTTTGGACATATTTTGAGTTGCAATGGTCCAATTAAAATAAGCGAGGTGGCGTATAAATGGTCCAGCTTAGGGCTTTCAGAAACTGTAAAGAAAGTTGACTTAGCTACTTGAGTCTGCACGTAACTGCAACAATTATTCAGAATTAGTGTAGAGCTTATTTTTGCCATATTTTGAGTTCTAATGGTCCAATTAAAATAAGCGAGGTGGCGTATAAATGGTCCAGCTTAGGGCTTTCAGAAACTGTAAAGAAAGTTGACTTAGCTACTTGAGTCTGCACGTAACTGCAACAATTATTCAGAATTAGTGTAAAGTTTATTTTGCCCATATTTTGAGTTGTAATAGTCCAATTTGAATAAGCGAGGTGACGTATAAATGGTCCAGCTTAGGGCTTTCAGAAACAGTAAAGAAAGTTGACTTAGCTATTTGAGTCTGCACGTAACTGCAACAATTATTCAGAATTAGTGTAAAGCTTATTTTGGACATATTTTGAGTTGCAATGGTCCAATTAAAATAAGCGAGGTGGCGTATAAATGGTCCAGCTTAGGGCTTTCAGAAACTGTAAAGAAAGTTGACTTAGCTACTTGAGTCTGCACGTAACTGCAACAATTATTCAGAATTAGTGCAGAGCTTATTTTTGCCATATTTTGAGTTCTAATGGTCCAATTAAAATAAGCGAGGTGGCGTATAAATGGTCCAGCTTAGGGCTTTCAGAAACTGTAAAGAAAGTTGACTTAGCTACTTGAGTCTGCACGTAACTGCAACAATTATTCAGAATTAGTGTAAAGTTTATTTTGCCCATATTTTGAGTTGTAATAGTCCAATTTGAATAAGCGAGGTGACGTATAAATGGTCCAGCTTAGGGCTTTCAGAAACAGTAAAGAAAGTTGACTTACGTATTTGAGTCTGCACGTAACTGCAACAATTATTCAGAATTAGTGTATACCTTATTTTGGCCATATTTTGAGTTGCACTGGTCCAATTAAAATAAACGAGGTGACGTGGAGATGGTCCAGCTTAGGGCCTTCAGAAACAGTAAAGAAAGTTGACTTACGTATTTGAGTCTGCACGTAACTGCAACAACTATACAGAATTAGTGTAAAGCTTATTTTGGCCATACTTTGAGTTGTACTGGTCCAATTAAAATAAACGAGGTGATGTAGAAATGGTCCAGCTTAGGATTTTAAGAAACTGTAAAGAAAGTTGACTTACCTACTTGAGTCTGCTCGTAACTGCAACAATTATTCAGAATTAGTGTAAAGCTTATTTTGGCCATATTTTGAGTTGTAGTTGTCCAATTAAAATAAACGAGGTGACGTATAAATGATCCAGCTTAGAGCTTCCAGAAACAGTAAAGAAAGTTGACTTCCGTATTTGAATCTGCACGTAACTGCAACAATTATTCAGAGTTAGTGTATAGCTTATTTTGGCCATATTTTGAGTTGTAATGGTCCAATTAAAATAAGCTAGGTGGCGTATAAATGGTCCAGCTTAGGGCTTTCAGAAACTGTAAAGAAAGTTGACTTAGATATTCGAGTCTGCGCGTAACTGCAACAATTATTCAGAATTAGTGTAAAGCATATTTTGGCCATATTTTGAGTTGTGATGGTCCAATTTGAATAAACCAGGAAGCGTGTAAATTGTCCAGCTTAGAACTTTCAGAAACAGTAAAGAAAGTTGACTTAGCTATTCGAGTCTGCGCGTAACTGCAACAATTATTCAGAATTAGTGTAAAGCATATTTTGGCCATCTTTTGAGTTGTAATGGTCCAATTTGAATAAACGAGGTGACCTATAAATGGTCCAGCTTAGGGCTTTCAGAAACTGTAAAGAAACGTAACTTAGCTATTCGAGTCTGCGCGTAACTGCAACAATTGTTCAGAATTAGTGTAAAGCATATTTTGGCCATATTTTGAGTTGAAATGGTCCAATTTAAATAAACAACGTGACGTATAAATGGCCCAGCTCAGGGCTTTCAGAAACTGTAAAGAAACTTAACTTAGCTAGTTTAGTCTGCGCGTAACTGCAACAATTATTCAGAATTAGTGTAAAGCTTATTTTGGCCATATTTTGAGTTGAAATGGTCCAATTTAAATAAACAACGTGACGTATAAATGGCCCAGCTCAGGGCTTTCAGAAACTGTAAAGAAACTTAACTTAGCTATTTGAGTCTGCGCGTAACTGCAACAATTATTCAGAATTACTGTAAAGCTTATTTTGGCCATATTTTGAGTTGTAATGGTCCAATTTAAATAAACAACGTGACGTATAAATGGCCCAGCTCAGGGTTTTCAGAAACTGTAAAGAAACTTAACTTAGCTAGTTTAGTCTGCGCGTAACTGCAACAATTATTCAGAATTAGTGTAAAGCTTATTTTGGCCATATTTTGAGTTGAAATGGTCCAATTTAAATAAACAACGTGACGTATAAATGGCCCAGCTCAGGGCTTTCAGAAACTGTAAAGAAACTTAACTTAGTAATTTGAGTCTGCGCGTAACTGCAACAATTATTCAGAATTAGTGTAAAGCTTATTTTGGCCATATTTTGAGTTGTAATGGTCCAATTTAAATAAACAACGTGACGTATAAATGGCCCAGCTCAGGGCTTTCAGAAACTGTAAAGAAACTTAACTTAGCTATTTGAGTCTGCGCGTAACTGCAACAATTATTCAGAATTACTGTAAAGCTTATTTTGGCCATATTTTGAGTTGTAATGGTCCAATTTAAATAAACGACGTGACGTATAAATGGCCCAGCTCAGGGCTTTCAGAAACTGTAAAGAAACTTAACTTAGCTATTTGAGTCTGCGCATAACTGCAACAATTATTCAGAATTACTGTAAAGCTTATTTTGGCCATATTTTGAGTTGAAATGGTCCAATTTAAGTAAACAACGTGACGTATAAATGGCCCAGCTCAGGGCTTTCAGAAACTGTAAAGAAACTTAACTTAGCTATTTGAGTCTGCGCGTTACTGCAACAATTATTCAGAATTACTGTAAAGCATATTTTGGCCATATTTTGAGTTGTAATGGTCCAATTTAAATAAACAACGTGACGTATAAATGGCCCAGCTCAGGGTTTTCAGAAACTGTAAAGAAACTTAACTTAGTAATTTGAGTCTGCGCGTAACTGCAACAATTATTCAGAATTAGTGTAAAGCTTATTTTGGCCATATTTTGAGTTGTAATGGTCCAATTTAAATAAACAACGTGACGTATAAATGGCCCAGCTCAGGGTTTTCAGAAACTGTAAAGAAACTTAACTTAGTAATTTGAGTCTGCGCGTAACTGCAACAATTATTCAGAATTACTGTAAAGCTTATTTTGGCCATATTTTGAGTTGTAATGGTCCAATTTAAATCAACGAGGGGGCATATAAATGGTCCAGCTTAGGACTTTCAGAAACTGTAAAGAAACTTAACTTAGCTATTCGAGTCTGCGCGTAACTGCAACAATTGTTCAGAATTAGTGTAAAGCTTATTTTGGCCATATTTTGAGTTGTAATGGTCCAATTTGAATAATCGAGGTGACGTATAAATGGCTCAGCTTAGGACTTTCAGAAACTTTAAAGAAAGTTGACTTAGCTATTTGAGTCTGCACGTAACTGCAACAATTATTCAGAATTCGTGTACAGTTTATTTTGGCCATATTTTGAGTTGTAATGGTCCAATTTGAATAATCGGGGTGACGTATAAATGGCTCAGCTTAGGACTTTCAGAAACTGTACAGAAAGCTGACTTAGATATTTGAGACTGCACGTAACTGCAACAATTATTCAGAATTCGTGTACAGTTTATTTTGGCCATATTTTGAGTTGTAATGGTCCAATTTGAATAAACCAGGAGGCGCATAAATGGTCCAGCTTAGGGCTTTCAGAAACTTTAAAGAAAGTTGACTTAGATATCTGAGTCTGCACGTAACTGCAACAATTATTCAGAATTCGTGTACAGTTTATTTTGGCCATAATTTGAGTTGTAATGGTCCAATTTGAATAAACCAGGAGGAGCATAAATGGTCCACTTAGGGCTTTCAGAAACTTTAAAGAAAGTTGACTTAGATATCTGAGTCTGCACGTAACTGCAACAATTATTCAGAATTAATGTAAAGCTTCTTTTGGCCATCTTTTGAGTTGTGTTGGTCCAATTTGAATAAACGAGGTGACGTATAAATGGTCCAGCTTAGAACTTTCAGAAACTTTAAAGAAAGTTGACTTAGATATTATAGTCTGCGCGTAACTGCAACAATTATTCAGAATTAGTGTAAAGTTTATTTTGGCTATATTTGGGTTGTAATGGTCCAATTTGAATAAACGAGGCGGCGTAAAAATGGTCCAGCTTAGGACTTTCAGAAACAGTAAAGAAAGTTGACTTAGCTATTTGAGTCTGCACGTAACTGCAACAATTATTCAGAATTAGTGTAAAGCTTATTTTGGACATATTTTGAGTTGCAATGGTCCAATTAAAATAAGCGAGGTGGCGTATAAATGGTCCAGCTTAGGGCTTTCAGAAACTGTAAAGAAAGTTGACTTAGCTACTTGAGTCTGCACGTAACTGCAACAATTATTCAGAATTAGTGCAGAGCTTATTTTTGCAATATTTTGAGTTCTAATGGTCCAATTAAAATAAGCGAGGTGGCGTATAAATGGTCCAGCTTAGGGCTTTCAGAAACTGTAAAGAAAGTTGACTTAGCTACTTGAGTCTGCACGTAACTGCAACAATTATTCAGAATTAGTGTAAAGTTTATTTTGCCCATATTTTGAGTTGTAATAGTCCAATTTGAATAAGCGAGGTGACGTATAAATGGTCCAGCTTAGGGCTTTCAGAAACAGTAAAGAAAGTTGACTTACGTATTTGAGTCTGCACGTAACTGCAACAATTATTCAGAATTAGTGTAAAGCTTATTTTGGCCATATTTTGAGTTGTAGTTGTCCAATTAAAATAAACGAGGTGACGTATAAATGATCCAGCTTAGAGCTTCCAGAAACAGTAAAGAAAGTTGACTTCCGTATTTGAATCTGCACGTAACTGCAACAATTATTCAGAATTAGTGTATAGCTTATTTTGGCCATATTTTGAGTTGTAATGGTCCAATTAAAATAAGCTAGGTGGCGTATAAATGGTCCAGCTTAGGGCTTTCAGAAACTGTAAAGAAAGTTGACTTAGATATTCGAGTCTGCGCGTAACTGCAACAATTATTCAGAATTAGTGTGAAGCATATTTTGGCCATATTTTGAGTTGTGATGGTCCAATTTGAATAAACCAGGAGGCGTGTAAATTGTCCAGCTTAGAACTTTCAGAAACAGTAAAGAAAGTTGACTTAGCTATTCGAGTCTGCGCGTAACTGCAACAATTATTCAGAATTAGTGTAAAGCATATTTTGGCCATCTTTTGAGTTGTAATGGTCCAATTTGAATAAACGAGGTGACGTATAAATGGTCCAGCTTAGGGCTTTCAGAAACTGTAAAGAAACGTAACTTAGCTATTCAAGTCTGCGCGTAACTGCAACAATTGTTCAGAATTAGTGTAAAGCTTATTTTGGCCATATTTTGAGTTGAAATGGTCCAATTTAAATAAACAACGTGACGTATAAATGGTCCTGCTTAGGCATTTCAGAAACTGTAAAGAGAGTTGACTTAGCTATTTGAGTCTGCGCGTAACTGCAACAATTATTCAGAATTACTGTAAAGCTTATTTTGGCCATATTTTGAGTTGTGTTGGTCCAATTTGAATAAACCAGGAGGCGTATAAATGGTACAGCTTAGGACTTTTAGAAACTGTATAGAAAGTTGACTTAACTATTTGAGTCTGCACGTAACTGCAACAATTATTCAGAATTCGTGTACAGTTTATTTTGGCCATATTTTGAGTTGTAATGGTCCAATTTGAATAAACCAGGAGGCGTATAAATGGTCAACTTAGGACCTTCAGAAACTGTAAAGAAGTTGACTTAGATATCTGAGTCTGCACGTAACTGCAACAATTATTCAGAATTACTGTAAAGCTTATTTTGGCCATATTTTGAGTTGAAATGGTCCAATTTAAATAAACAACGTGACGTATAAATGGCCCAGCTCAGGGCTTTCAGAAACTGTAAAGAAACTTAACTTAGCTATTTGAGTCTGCACGTAACTGCAACAATTATTCAGAATTAATGTAAAGCTTATTTTGGCCATATTTTGAGTTGTGTTGGTCCAATTTGAATAAACCAGGAGGCGTATAAATGGTACAGCTTAGGACTTTCAGAAACTGTAAAGAAAGTTGACTTAGATATCTGAGTCTGCACGTAACTGCAACAATTATTCAGAATTAATGTAAAGCTTATTTTGGCCATATTTTGAGTAGTGTTGGTCCAATTGGAATAAACCAGGAGGCGTATAAATGGTACAGCTTAGGACTTTCAGAAACTGTAAAGAAAGTTGACTTAGCTATTTGAGTCTGCACGTAACTGCAACAATTATTCAGAATTCGTGTACAGTTTATTTTGGCCATATTTTGAGTTGTAATGGTCCAATTTGAATAAACCAGGAGGCATATAAATGGTCCAGCTTAGGACTTTCAGAAACTGTAAAGAAAGTTGACTTAGATATCTGAGTCTGCACGTAACTGCAACAATTATTCAGAATTAATGTAAAGTTTATTTTGGCCATATTTTGAGTTGTGTTGGTCCAATTTGAATAATCTAGGTGACGTATAAATGGCTCAGCTTAGGACTTTCAGAAACTGTAAAGAAAGCTGACTTAGATATCTGAGTCTGCACGTAACTGCAACAATTATTCAGAATTAATGTAAAGCTTATTTTGGCCATATTTTGAGTTGTGTTGGTCCAATTTGAATAATCGAGGTGACGTATAAATGGCTCAGCTTAGGACTTTCAGAAACTTTAAAGAAAGTTGACTTAGCTATTTGAGTCTGCACGTAACTGCAACAATTATTCAGAATTCGTGTACAGTTTATTTTGGCCATATTTTGAGTTGTAATGGTCCAATTTGAATAATCGAGGTGACGTATAAATGGCTCAGCTTAGGACTTTCAGAAACTGTACAGAAAGCTGTCTTAGATATTTGAGACTGCACGTAACTGCAACAATTATTCAGAATTCGTGTACAGTTTATTTTGGCCATATTTTGAGTTGTAATGGTCCAATTTGAATAAACCAGGAGGCGCATAAATGGTCCAGCTTAGGGCTTTCAGAAACTTTAAAGAAAGTTGACTTAGATATCTGAGTCTGCACGTAACTGCAACAATTATTCAGAATTCATGTACAGTTTATTTTGGCCATAATTTGAGTTGTAATGGTCCAATTTGAATAAACCAGGAGGAGCATAAATGGTCCACTTAGGGCTTTCAGAAACTTTAAAGAAAGTTGACTTAGATATCTGAGTCTGCACGTAACTGCAACAATTATTCAGAATTAATGTAAAGCTTATTTTGGCCATCTTTTGAGTTGTGTTGGTCCAATTTGAATAAACGAGGTGACGTATAAATGGTCCAGCTTAGAACTTTCAGAAACTTTAAAGAAAGATGACTTAGATATTTGAGTCTGCGCGTAACTGCAACAATTATTCAGAATTAGTGTAAAGTTTATTTTGGCTATATTTGGGTTGTAATGGTCCAATTTGAATAAACTAGGCGGCGTAAAAATGGTCCAGCTTAGGACTTTCAGAAACAGTAAAGAAAGTTGACTTAGCTATTTGAGTCTGCACGTAACTGCAACAATTATTCAGAATTAGTGTAAAGCTTATTTTGGACATATTTTGAGTTGCAATGGTCCAATTAAAATAAGCGAGGTGGCGTATAAATGGTCCAGCTTAGGGCTTTCAGAAACTGTAAAGAAAGTTGACTTAGCTACTTGAGTCTGCACGTAACTGCAACAATTATTCAGAATTAGTGCAGAGCTTATTTTTGCCATATTTTGAGTTCTAATGGTCCAATTAAAATAAGCGAGGTGGCGTATAAATGGTCCAGCTTAGGGCTTTCAGAAACTGTAAAGAAAGTTGACTTAGCTACTTGAGTCTGCACGTAACTGCAACAATTATTCAGAATTAGTGTAAAGTTTATTTTGCCCATATTTTGAGTTGTAATAGTCCAATTTGAATAAGCGAGGTGACGTATAAATGGTCCAGCTTAGGGCTTTCAGAAACAGTAAAGAAAGTTGACTTACGTATTTGAGTCTGCACGTAACTGCAACAATTATTCAGAATTAGTGTATACCTTATTTTGGCCATATTATGAGTTGCACTGGTCCAATTAAAATAAACGAGGTGACGTAGAAATGGTCCAGCTTAGGGCTTTCAGAAACAGTAAAGAAAGTTGACTTACGTATTTGAGTCTGCACGTAACTGCAACAACCATACAGAATTAGTGTAAAGCTTATTTTGGCCATACTTTGAGTTGTACTGGTCCAATTAAAATAAACGAGGTGATGTAGAAATGGTCCAGCTTAGGATTTTAAGAAACTGTAAAGAAAGTTGACTTACCTACTTGAGTCTGCTCGTAACTGCAACAATTATTCAGAATTAGTGTAAAGCTTATTTTGGCCATATTTTGAGTTGTAGTTGTCCAATTGAAATAAACGAGGTGACGTATAAATGATCCAGCTTAGAGCTTCCAGAAACAGTAAAGAAAGTTGACTTCCGTATTTGAATCTGCACGTAACTGCAACAATTATTCAGAATTAGTGTATAGCTTATTTTGGCCATATTTTGAGTTGTAATGGTCCAATTAAAATAAGCTAGGTGGCGTATAAATGGTCCAGCTTAGGGCTTTCAGAAACTGTAAAGAAAGTTGACTTAGATATTCGAGTCTGCGCGTAACTGCAACAATTATTCAGAATTAGTGTGAAGCATATTTTGGCCATATTTTGAGTTGTGATGGTCCAATTTGAATAAACCAGGAGGCATGTAAATTGTCCAGCTTAGAACTTTCAGAAACAGTAAAGAAAGTTGACTTAGCTATTCGAGTCTGCGCGTAACTGCAACAATTATTCAGAATTAGTGTAAAGCATATTTTGGCCATCTTTTGAGTTGTAATGGTCCAATTTGAATAAACGAGGTGACGTATAAATGGTCCAGCTTAGGGCTTTCAGAAACTGTAAAGAAACGTAACTTAGCTATTCGAGTCTGCGCGTAACTGCAACAATTGTTCAGAATTAGTGTAAAGCTTATTTTGGCCATATTTTGAGTTGAAATGGTCCAATTTAAATAAACAACGTGCCGTATAAATGGCCCAGCTCTGGGCTTTCAGAAACTGTAAAGAAACTTAACTTAGCTAGTTTAGTCTGCGCGTAACTGCAACAATTATTCAGAATTAGTGTAAAGCTTATTTTGGCCATATTTTGAGTTGAAATGGTCCAATTTAAATAAACAACGTGACGTATAAATGGCCCAGCTCAGGGCTTTCAGAAACTGTAAAGAAAGTTGACTTAGCTATTTGAGTCTGCGCGTAACTGCAGCAATTATTCAGAATTACTGTAAAGCATATTTTGGCCATATTTAGAGTTGTAATGGTCCAATTTAAATAAACAACGTGACGTATAAATGGCCCAGCTCAGGGTTTTCAGAAACTGTAAAGAAACTTAACTTAGTAATTTGAGTCTGCGCGTAACTGCAACAATTATTCAGAATTAGTGTAAAGCTTATTTTGGCCATATTTTGAGTTGTAATGGTCCAATTTAAATAAACAACGTGACGTATAAATGGCCCAGCTCAGGGTTTTCAGAAACTGTAAAGAAACTTAACTTAGTAATTTGAGTCTGCGCGTAACTGCAACAATTATTCAGAATTACTGTAAAGCTTATTTTGGCCATATTTTGAGTTGTAATGGTCCAATTTAAATCAACGAGGTGGCATATAAATGGTCCAGCTTAGGACTTTCAGAAACTGTAAAGAAACTTAACTTAGCTATTTGAGTCTGCGCGTAACTGCAACAATTATTCAGAATTACTGTAAAGCTTATTTTGGCCATATTTTGAGTTGAAATGGTCCAATTTAAATAAACAACGTGACGTATAAATGGCCCAGCTCAGGGCTTTCAGAAACTGTAAAGAAACATAACTTAGCTATTTGAGTCTGCGCGTAACTGCAACAATTATTCAGAATTACTGTAAAGCTTATTTTGGCCATATTTAGAGTTGTAATGGTCCAATTTAAATAAACAACGTGACGTATAAATGGCCCAGCTCAGGGTTTTCAGAAACTGTAAAGAAACTTAACTTAGTAATTTGAGTCTGCGCGTAACTGCAACAATTATTCAGAATTAGTGTAAAGCTTATTTTGGCCATATTTTGAGTTGTAATGGTCCAATTTAAATAAACAACGTGACGTATAAATGGCCCAGCTCAGGGTTTTCAGAAACTGTAAAGAAACTTAACTTAGTAATTTGAGTCTGCGCGTAACTGCAACAATTATTCAGAATTACTGTAAAGCTTATTTTGGCCATATTTTGAGTTGTAATGGTCCAATTTAAATCAACGAGGTGGCATATAAATGGTCCAGCTTAGGACTTTCAGAAACTGTAAAGAAACTTAACTTAGCTATTTGAGTCTGCGCGTAACTGCAACAATTATTCAGAATTACTGTAAAGCTTATTTTGGCCATATTTTGAGTTGAAATGGTCCAATTTAAATAAACAACGTGACGTATAAATGGCCCAGCTCAGGGCTTTCAGAAACTGTAAAGAAACTTAACTTAGCTATTTGAGTCTGCGCGTAACTGCAACAATTATTCAGAATTACTGTAAAGCTTATTTTGGCCATATTTAGAGTTGTAATGGTCCAATTTAAATAAACAACGTGACGTATAAATGGCCCAGCTCAGGGTTTTCAGAAACTGTAAAGAAACTTAACTTAGTAATCTGAGTCTGCGGGTAACTGCAACAATTATTCAGAATTAGTGTAAAGCTTATTTTGGCCATATTTTGAGTTGTAATGGTCCAATTTAAATAAACAACGTGACGTATAAATGGCCCAGCTCAGGGTTTTCAGAAACTGTAAAGAAACTTAACTTAGTAATTTGAGTCTGCGCGTAACTGCAACAATTATTCAGAATTCGTGTACAGTTTATTTTGGCCATATTTTGAGTTGTAATGGTCCAATTTAAATCAACGAGGTGGCATATAAATGGTCCAGCTTAGGACTTTCAGAAACTGTAAAGAAACTTAACTTAGCTATTTGAGTCTGCGCATAACTGCAACAATTATCAGAATTAGAGTAATGTTTATTTTGGCCATATTTGGAGTTGTAATGGTCCAATTTGAATCAACGAGGTGACGTATAAATGGTCCAGCTTAGGACTTTCAGAAACTGTAAAGAAAGTTGACTTAGCTATTTGAGTCTGCGCGTAACTGCAACAATTATTCAGAATTACTGTAAAGCTTATTTTGGACATATTTTGAGTTGTGTTGGTCCAATTTGAATAAACCAGGAGGCGTATAAATGGTCCACCTTAGGACCTTCAGAAACTGTAAAGAAGTTGACTTAGATATCTGAGTCTGCACGTAACTGCAACAATTATTCAGAATTACTGTAAAGCTTATTTTGGCCATATTTTGAGTTGAAATGGTCCAATTTAAATAAACAACGTGACGTATAAGTGGCCCAGCTCAGGGCTTTCAGAAACTGTAAAGAAACTTAACTTAGCTATTTGAGTCTGCACGTAACTGCAACAATTATTCAGAATTAATGTAAAGCTTATTTTGGCCATATTTTGAGTTGTGTTGGTCCAATTTGAATAAACCAGGAGGCGTATAAATGGTACAGCTTAGGACTTTCAGAAACTGTAAAGAAAGTTGACTTAGATATCTGAGTCTGCACGTAACTGCAACAATTATTCAGAATTAATGTAAAGCTTATTTTGGCCATATTTTGAGTTGTGTTGGTCCAATTTGAATAAACCAGGAGGCGTATAAATGGTACAGCTTAGGACTTTCAGAAACTGTAAAGAAAGTTGACTTAGCTATTTGAGTCTGCACGTAACTGCAACAATTATTCAGAATTCGTGTACAGTTTATTTTGGCCATATTTTGAGTTGTAATGGTCCAATTTGAATAAACCAGGAGGCATATAAATGGTCCAGCTTAGGACTTTCAGAAACTGTAAAGAAAGTTGACTTAGATATCTGAGTCTGCACGTAACTGCAACAATTATTCAGAATTAATGTAAAGTTTATTTTGGCCATATTTTGAGTTGTGTTGGTCCAATTTGAATAATCGAGGTGACGTATAAATGGCTCAGCTTAGGACTTTCAGAAACTGTAAAGAAAGTTGACTTAGATATTTGAGTCTGCACGTAACTGCAACAATTATTCAGAATTCGTGTACAGTTTATTTTGGCCATATTTTGAGTTGTAATGGTCCAATTTGAATAATCGAGGTGACGTATAAATGGCTCAGCTTAGGACTTTCAGAAACTGTAAAGAAAGCTGACTTAGATATCTGAGTCTGCACGTAACTGCAACAATTATTCAGAATTAATGTAAAGCTTATTTTGGCCATATTTTGAGTTGTGTTGGTCCAATTTGAATAATCGAGGTGACGTATAAATGGCTCAGCTTAGGACTTTCAGAAACTTTAAAGAAAGTTGACTTAGCTATTTGAGTCTGCACGTAACTGCAACAATTATTCAGAATTCGTGTACAGTTTATTTTGGCCATATTTTGAGTTGTAATGGTCCAATTTGAATAATCGAGGTGACGTATAAATGGCTCAGCTTAGGACTTTCAGAAACTGTACAGAAAGCTGACTTAGATATTTGAGACTGCACGTAACTGCAACAATTATTCAGAATTCGTGTACAGTTTATTTTGGCCATATTTTGAGTTGTAATGGTCCAATTTGAATAAACCAGGAGGCGCATAAATGGTCCAGCTTAGGGCTTTCAGAAACTTTAAAGAAAGTTGACTTAGATATCTGAGTCTGCACGTAACTGCAACAATTATTCAGAATTCGTGTACAGTTTATTTTGGCCATAATTTGAGTTGTAATGGTCCAATTTGAATAAACCAGGAGGAGCATAAATGGTCCAGCTTAGGGCTTTCAGAAACTTTAAAGAAAGTTGACTTAGATATCTGAGTCTGCACGTAACTGCAACAATTATTCAGAATTAATGTAAAGCTTATTTTGGCTATCTTTTGAGTTGTGTTGGTCCAATTTGAATAAACGAGGTGACGTATAAATGGTCCAGCTTAGAACTTTCAGAAACTTTATAGAAAGTTGACTTAGATATTTGAGTCTGCGCGTAACTGCAACAATTATTCAGAATTAGTGTAAAGTTTATTTAGGCTATATTTGGGTTGTAATGGTCCAATTTGAATAAACTAGGCGGCGTAAAAATGGTCCAGCTTAGGACTTTCAGAAACTGTAAAGAAATATGTCTGAGGTATTTGAGTCTGCACGTAACTGCAACAATTATTCAGAATTAGTGTAAAGTTTATTTTGGCCATATTTTGAGTTTTAGTGGTCCAATTGGAATAAACGAGGTGGCGTATAAATGGTCGAGTTTATGGGTTTCAGAAACTGTAAAGAAAGTTGACTTAGCTATTTGAGTCTGCACGTAACTGCAACAATTATTCAGAATGAGCATAAAGTTTATTTTGGCCATATTTTGAGTTATAATGGCCCAATTTAAATAAACGAGGTGACGTATCAATGGTCCAGGTTAGGACTTTCACAAACTTTAAAAGAAGTTGACTTAGGTATTAGTGTCTGCGCGTAACTGCAGCAATTATTCAGAATTAGTGTAAAGTTTATTTTGGCCATATTTTGAGTTGCAATGGTCCAATTTGAATAAACGAGGTGACGTATAAATGGGCCAGCTTATGACTTTCACCAACTGTAGAGAAAGTTGACTTAGATATTTGAATCTGCGCGCAACAATTATTCCGAACTATTGTTAAGGTTAATTTTGCCATATTTTTATTTGTAATGGTCCAATTTCAATAAACGAGGGGACGTATAAATGGTCCAGCTTAGGGCTTTCAGAAACTGTAAAGAAAGTTGACTTAGCTATTTGAGTCTGCACGTAACTGCAACAATTATTCAGAATTAGTGTAAAGTTTATTTTGGCTATATTTGAGATGTAATGGTCCAATTTGAATAAATGAGGTGACGTATACATGGTCCAGCATAGGACTTTCAGAAACTGTAAAGAAAGTTGACTTAGCAATTTCATTCTGAACGTAACTACAGCAATTATTCAGAATTAGTGTAAAGTTTATTTTGGCCATATTTTGAGTTGTAATGGTCCAATTTGAATAAATGAGGTGACGTATAAATAGTCCAGCTTAGGACTTTCAGAAACTGCAAAGAAAGTTGACTTTGCTATTGGAGTCTCCGCGTAACTGCAGCAATTATTCAGAATTAGTGTAAAGTTTATTTTGGCCATATTTTGAGATGCAATGGTCCAATTTGAATAAACAAGGCGGCGTATAAATGGTCCAGCTTAGGGCTTTCAGAAACTGTAAAGAAAGTTGACTTTGCTATTGGAGTCTCCGGGTAACTGCAGCAATTATTCAGAATTAGTGTAAAGTTTATTTTGGCCATATTTTGAGATGTAATGGTCCTATTTGAATAAACCAGGCGGCGTATAAATGGTCCAGCTTAGGGCTTTCAGAAACTGTAAAGAAAGTTGACTTTGCTATTGGAGTCTCCGCGTAACTGCAACAATTATTCAGAATTACTGTAAAGCTTATTTTGGCCATATTTTGAGTTGTAATAGTCCAATTTAAATAAACAACGTGACGTATAAATGGCCCAGCTAAGGGCTTTCAGAAACTGTAAAGAAACTTAACTTAGCTATTTGAGTCTGCGCGTAACTGCAACAATTATTCAGAATTACTGTAAAGCATATTTTGGCCATATTTTGAGTTGTAATGGTCCAATTTAAATAAACGAGGTGGCATATAAATGGTCCAGCTTAGGACTTTCAGAAACTGTAAAGAAACTTAACTTAGCTATTTGAGTCTGCCCGTAACTGCAACAATTATTCAGAATTACTGTAAAGCATATTTTGGCCATCTTTTGAGTTGCAATGGTCCAATTTAAAAAAACGAGGTGGCGTATAAATGGTCCAGCATAAGGCTTTCAGAAACTGTAAAGAAAGTTGACTTAGCTATTTGAGTGTGCGCGTAACTGCAACAATTATTCAGAATTAGTGTAAAGCTTATTTTGGCCATAATTTGAGTTGAAATGGTCCAATTTAAATAAACAACGTGACGTATAAATGGCCCAACTCAGGGCTTTCAGAAACTGTAAAGAAACTTAACTTAGCTATTCGAGTCTGCGCGTAACTGCAACAATTATTCAGAATTAATGTAAAGCTTATTTTGGCCATATTTTGAGTTGTGTTGGTCCAATTTGAATAATCGAGGTGACGTATAAATGGCTCAGCTTAGGACTTTCAGAAACTTTAAAGAAAGTTGACTTAGCTATTTGAGTCTGCACGTAACTGCAACAATTATTCAGAATTCGTGTACAGTTTATTTTGGCCATATTTTGAGTTGTAATGGTCCAATTTGAATAATCGAGGTGACGTATAAATGGCTCAGCTTAGGACTTTCAGAAACTGTACAGAAAGCTGACTTAGATATTTGAGACTGCACGTAACTGCAACAATTATTCAGAATTCGTGTACAGTTTATTTTGGCCATATTTTGAGTTGTAATGGTCCAATTTGAATAAACCAGGAGGCGCATAAATGGTCCACCTTAGGGCTTTCAGAAACTTTAAAGAAATATGTCTGAGGTATTTGAGTCTGCACGTAACTGCAACAATTATTCAGAATTAGTGTAAAGTTTATTTTGGCCATATTTTGAGTTTTAGTGGTCCAATTGGAATAAACGAGGTGGCGTATCAATGGTCCAGGTTAGGACTTTCACAAACTTTAAAAGAAGTTGACTTAGGTATTAGTGTCTGCGCGTAACTGCAGCAATTATTCAGAATTAGTGTAAAGTCTATTTTGGCCATATTTTGAGTTGTAATGGTCCAATTTAAATAAACAACGTGACGTATAAATGGCCCAGCTCAGGGCTTTCAGAAACTGTAAAGAAAGTTGACTTAGCTATTTGAGTCTGCGCGTAACTGCAACAATTATTCAGAATTAGTGTAAAGTTTATTTTGGCCATAATTTGTGTTGAAATGGTCCAATTTAAATAAACAACGTGACGTATAAATGGCCCAGCTCAGGGCTTTCAGAAACTGTAAAGAAACTTAACTTAGCTGTTTGAGTCTGCGCGTAACTGCAACAATTATTCAGAATTACTGTAAAGCATATTTTGGCCATAATTTGAGTTGTAATGGCCCAATTTGAATAAACGAGGTGACGTATAAATGGTCCAGCTTAGGCATTTCAGAAACTGTAAAGAAAGTTGACTTAGCTATTTGAGTCTGCGCGTAACTGCAACAATTATTCAAAATTACTGTAAAGCTTATTTTGGCCATAATTTGAGTTGTAATGGTCCAATTTGAATAAACGAGGTGACGTATAAATGGTCCAGCCTAGGCATTTCAGAAACTGTAAAGAAAGTTTACTTAGCTATATGAGTCTGCGCGTAACTGCAACAATTATCAGAATTAGAGTAATGTTTATTTTGGCCATATTTTGAGTTGTAATGGTCCAATTTGAATCAACGAGGTGACGTATAAATGGTCCAGCTTAGGACTTTCAGAAACTGTAAAGAAAGTTGACTTAGCTATTTGAGTCTGCGCGTAACTGCAACAATTATTCAGAATTACTGTAAAGCTTGTTTTGGCCATAATTTGAGTTGTAATGGTCCAATTTGAATAAACGAGGTGACGTATAAATGGTCCAGCTTAGGCATTTCAGAAACTGTAAAGAAAGTTCACTTAGCTATTTGAGTCTGCACGTAACTGCAACAATTATTCAGAATTAGTGTAGAGCTTAATTTTGCCATATTTTGAGTTCTAATCGTCCAATTAAAATAAGCGAGGTGGCGTATAAATGGTCCAGCTTAGGGCTTTCAGAAACTGTAAAGAAAGTTGACTTAGCTACTTGAGTCTGCACGTAACTGCAACAATTATTCAGAATTAGTGTAAAGTTTATTTTGCCCATATTTTGAGTTGTAATAGTCCAATTTGAATAAGCGAGGTGACGTATAAATGGTCCAGCTTAGGGCTTTCAGAAACAGTAAAGAAAGTTGACTTACGTATTTGAGTCTGCACGTAACTGCAACAATTATTCAGAATTAGTGTATACCTTATTTTGGCCATATTTTGAGTTGCACTGGTCCAATTAAAATAAACGAGGTGACGTAGAAATGGTCCAGCTTAGGATTTTAAGAAACTGTAAAGAAAGTTGACTTACCTACTTGAGTCTGCACGTAACTGCAACAACTATACAGAATTAGTGTAAAGCTTATTTTGGCCATACTTTGAGTTGTACTGGTCCAATTAAAATAAACGAGGTGATGTAGAAATGGTCCAGCTTAGGATTTTAAGAAACTGTAAAGAAAGTTGACTTACCTACTTGAGTCTGCTCGTAACTGCTACAATTATTCAGAATTAGTGTAAAGCTTATTTTGGCCATATTTTGAGTTGTAGTTGTCCAATTAAAATAAACGAGGTGACGTATAAATGATCCAGCTTAGGGCTTCCAGAAACAGTAAAGAAAGTTGACTTACGTATTTGAGTCTGCACGTAACTGCAACAATTATTCAGAATTAGTGTATACCTTATTTTGGCCATATTTTGAGTTGCACTGGTCCAAATAAAATAAACGAGGTGATGTAGAAATGGTCCAGCTTAGGATTTTAAGAAACTGTAAAGAAAGTTGACTTACCTACTTGAGTCTGCTCGTAACTGCAACAATTATTTAGAATTAGTGTAAAGCTTATTTTGGCCATATTTTGAGTTGTAGTTGTCCAATTAAAATAAACGAGGTGACGTATAAATGAACCAGCTTAGGGCTTCCAGAAACAGTAAAGAAAGTTGACTTACGTATTTGAATCTGCACGTAACTGCAACAATTATTCAGAATTAGTGTATAGCTTATTCTGGCCATATTTTGAGTTGTAATGGTCCAATTAAAATAAGCTAGGTGGCGTATAAATGGTCCAGCTTAGGGCTTTCAGAAACTGTAAAGAAAGTTGACTTAGATATTCGAGTCTGCGCGTAACTGCAACAATTATTCAGAATTAGTGTGAAGCATATTTTGGCCATATTTTGAGTTGTGATGGTCCAATTTGAATACACCAGGAGGCGCATAAATTGTCCAGCTTAGAACTTTCAGAAACTGTAAAGAAAGTTGACTTAGCTATTCGAGTCTGCGCGAAACTGCAACAATTATTCAGAATTAGTGTAAAGTTTATTTTGCCCATATTTTGAGTTGTAATAGTCCAATTTGAATAAGCGAGGTGACGTATAAATGGTCCAGCTTAGGGCTTTCAGAAACAGTAAAGAAAGTTGACTTACGTATTTGAGTCTGCACGTAACTGCAACAATTATTCAGAATTAGTGTATACCTTATTTTGGCCATATTTTGAGTTGCACTGGTCCAATTAAAATAAACGAGGTGATGTAGAAATGGTCCAGCTTAGGATTTTAAGAAACTGTAAAGAAAGTTGACTTACCTACTTGAGTCTGCACGTAACTGCAACAACTATACAGAATTAGTGTAAAGCTTATTTTGGCCATACTTTGAGTTGTACTGGTCCAATTAAAATAAACGAGGTGATGTAGAAATGGTCCAGCTTAGGATTTTAAGAAACTGTAAAGAAAGTTGACTTACCTACTTGAGTCTGCTCGTAACTGCTACAATTATTCAGAATTAGTGTAAAGCTTATTTTGGCCATATTTTGAGTTGTAGTTGTCCAATTAAAATAAACGAGGTGACGTATAAATGATCCAGCTTAGGGCTTCCAGAAACAGTAAAGAAAGTTGACTTACGTATTTGAGTCTGCACGTAACTGCAACAATTATTCAGAATTAGTGTATACCTTATTTTGGCCATATTTTGAGTTGCACTGGTCCAAATAAAATAAACGAGGTGATGTAGAAATGGTCCAGCTTAGGATTTTAAGAAACTGTAAAGAAAGTTGACTTACCTACTTGAGTCTGCTCGTAACTGCAACAATTATTTAGAATTAGTGTAAAGCTTATTTTGGCCATATTTTGAGTTGTAGTTGTCCAATTAAAATAAACGAGGTGACGTATAAATGAACCAGCTTAGGGCTTCCAGAAACAGTAAAGAAAGTTGACTTACGTATTTGAATCTGCACGTAACTGCAACAATTATTCAGAATTAGTGTATAGCTTATTCTGGCCATATTTTGAGTTGTAATGGTCCAATTAAAATAAGCTAGGTGGCGTATAAATGGTCCAGCTTAGGGCTTTCAGAAACTGTAAAGAAAGTTGACTTAGATATTCGAGTCTGCGCGTAACTGCAACTATTATTCAGAATTAGTGTGAAGCATATTTTGGCCATATTTTGAGTTGTGATGGTCCAATTTGAATACACCAGGAGGCGCATAAATTGTCCAGCTTAGAACTTTCAGAAACTGTAAAGAAAGTTGACTTAGCTATTCGAGTCTGCGCGAAACTGCAACAATTATTCAGAATTAGTGTAAAGCATATTTTGGCCATCTTTTGAGTTGTAATGGTCCAATTTGAATAAACGAGGTGACGTATAAATGGTCCAGCTTAGGGCTTTCAGAAACTGTAAAGAAACGTAACTTAGCTATTCGAGTCTGCGCGTAACTGCAACAATTGTTCAGAATTAGTGTAAAGCATATTTTGGCCATAATTTGAGTTGAAATGGTCCAATTTAAATAAACAACGTGACGTATAAATGGCCCAGCTCAGGGCTTTCAGAAACTGTAAAGAAACTTAACTTAGCTAGTTTAGTCTGCGCGTAACTGCAACAATTATTCAGAATTAGTGTAAAGCTTATTTTGGCCATATTTTGAGTTGAAATGGTCCAATTTAAATAAACAACGTGACGTATAAATGGCCCAGCTCAGGGCTTTCAGAAACTGTAAAGAAACTTAACTTAGCTATTTGAGTCTGCGCGTAACTGCAACAATTATTCAGAATTACTGTAAAGCATATTTTGGCCATATTTAGAGTTGTAATGGTCCATTTTAAATAAACAACGTGACGTATAATTGGCCCAGCCTAGGACTTTCAGAAACTGTAAAGAAACTTAACTTAGCTATTTGAGTCTGCGCGTAACTGCAACAATTACTCAGAATTAGTGTAAAGCTTATTTTGGCCATATTTTGAGTTGTAATGGTCCAATTTAAATAAACAACGTGACGTATAAATGGCCCAGCTCAGGGTTTCCAGAAACTGTAAAGAAACTTAACTTAGTAATTTGAGTCTGCGCGTAACTGCAACAATTATTCAGAATAACTGTAAAGCTTATTTTGGCCATATTTTGAGTTGTAATGGTCCAATTTAAATAAACAACGTGACGTGTAAATGGCCCAGCTCAGGGCTTTCAGAAACTGTAAAGAAACTTAACTTAGCTATTTGAGTCTGAGCGTAACTGCAACAATTATTCAGAATTACTGTAAAGCATATTTTGGCCATATTTTGAGTTGTAATGGTCCAATTTAAATCAACGAGGTGGCATATAAATGGTCCAGCTTAGGACTTTCAGAAACTGTAAAGAAACTTAACTTAGCTATTTGAGTCTGCGCATAACTGCAACAATTATTCAGAATTACTGTAAAGCTTATTTTGGCCATATTTTGAGTTGAAATGGTCCAATTTAAATAAACAACGTGACGTATAAATGGTCCTGCTTAGGCATTTCAGAAACTGTAAAGAAAGTTGACTTAGCTATTTGAGTCTGCGCGTAACTGCAACAATTATCAGAATTAGAGTAATGTTTATATTGGCCATATTTTGAGTTGTAATGGTCCAATTTGAATCAACGAGGTGACGTATAAATGGTCCAGCTTAGGACTTTCAGAAACTGTAAAGAAAGTTGACTTAGCTATTTGAGTCTGCGCGTAACTGCAACAATTATTCAGAATTACTGTAAAGCTTATTTTGGCCATATTTTGAGTTGTGTTGGTCCAATTTGAATAAACCAGTAGGCGTATAAATGGTACAGCTTAGGACTTTCAGAAACTGTAAAGAAAGTTGACTTAGATATCTGAGTCTGCACGTAACTGCAACAATTATTCAGAATTACTGTAAAGCTTATTTTGGCCATATTTTGAGTTGAAATGGTCCAATTTAAATAAACAACGTGACGTATAAATGGCCCAGCTCAGGGCTTTCAGAAACTGTAAAGAAACTTAACTTTGCTATTTGAGTCTGCACGTAACTGCAACAATTATTCAGAATTCGTGTACAGTTTATTTTGGCCATATTTTGAGTTGTAATGGTCCAATTTGAATAAACCAGGAGGCGTATAAATGGTACAGCTTAGGACTTTCAGAAACTGTAAAGAAAGTTGACTTAGATATCTGAGTCTGCACGTAACTGCAACAATTATTCAGAATTAATGTAAAGTTTATTTTGGCCATATTTTGAGTTGTGTTGGTCCAATTTGAATAATCGAGGTGACGTATAAATGGCTCAGCTTAGGACTTTCAGAAACTGTAAAGAAAGTTGACTTAGATATTTGAGTCTGCACGTAACTGCAACAATTATTCAGAATGCGTGTACAGCTTATTTTGGCCATATTTTGAGTTGTAATGGTCCAATTTGAATAATCGAGGTGACGTATAAATGGCTCAGCTTAGGACTTTCAGAAACTGTAAAGAAAGCTGACTTAGATATCTGAGTCTGCACGTAACTGCAACAATTATTCAGAATTAATGTAAAGCTTATTTTGGCCATATTTTGAGTTGTGTTGGTCCAATTTGAATAATCGAGGTGACGTATAAATGGCTCAGCTTAGGACTTTCAGAAACTTTAAAGAAAGTTGACTTAGCTATTTGAGTCTGCACGTAACTGCAACAATTATTCAGAATTCGTGTACAGCTTATTTTGGCCATATTTTGAGTTGTAATGGTCCAATTTGAATAATCGAGGTGACGTATAAATGGCTCAGCTTAGGACTTTCAGAAACTGTACAGAAAGCTGACTTAGATATTTGAGACTGCACGTAACTGCAACAATTATTCAGAATTCGTGTACAGTTTATTTTGGCCATATTTTGAGTTGTAATGGTCCAATTTGAATAAACCAGGAGGCGCATAAATGGTCCAGCTTAGGGCTTTCAGAAACTTTAAAGAAAGTTGACTTAGATATCTGAGTCTGCACGTAACTGCAACAATTATTCAGAATTCGTGTACAGTTTATTTTGGCCATAATTTGAGTTGTAATGGTCCAATTTGAATAAACCAGGAGGAGCATAAATGGTCCAGCTTAGGGCTTTCAGAAACTTTAAAGAAAGTTGACTTAGATATCTGAGTCTGCACGTAACTGCAACAATTATTCAGAATTAATGTAAAGCTTATTTTGGCCATCTTTTGAGTTGTGTTGGTCCAATTTGAATAAACGAGGTGACGTATAAATGGTCCAGCTTAGAACTTTCAGAAACTTTAAAGAAAGTTGACTTAGATATTTGAGTCTGCACGTAACTGCAACAATTATTCAGAATTAGTGTAAAGTTTATTTTGGCCATATTTTGAGTTTTAATGGTCCAATTGGAATAAACGAGGTGGCGTATAAATGGTCGAGTTTATGGGTTTCAGAAACTGTAAAGAAAGTTGACTTAGCTATTTGAGTCTGCACGTAACTGCAACAATTATTTAGAATGAGCATAAAGTTTATTTTGGCCATATTTTGAGTTATAATGGCCCAATTTAAATAAACGAGGTGACGTATAAATGGTCCAGCTTATGACTTTCACCAACTGTAGAGAAAGTTGACTTAGATATTTGAATCTGCGCGCAACAATTATTCCGAACTATTGTTAAGGTTAATTTTGCCATATTTTTATTTGTAATGGTCCAATTTCAATAAACGAGGGGACGTATAAATGGTCCAGCTTAGGGCTTTCAGAAACTGTAAAGAAAGTTGACTTAGCTATTTGAGTCTGCACGTAACTGCAACAATTATTCAGAATTAGTGTAAAGTTTATTTTGGCTATATTTGAGATGTAATGGTCCAATTTGAATAAATGAGGTGACGTATACATGGTCCAGCATAGGACTTTCAGAAACTGTAAAGAAAGTTGACTTAGCAATTTCATTCTGAACGTAACTACAGCAATTATTCAGAATTAGTGTAAAGTTTATTTTGGCCATATTTTGAGTTGTAATGGTCCAATTTGAATAAATGAGGTGACGTATAAATAGTCCAGCTTAGGACTTTCAGAAACTGCAAAGAAAGTTGACTTTGCTATTGGAGTCTCCGCGTAACTGCAGCAATTATTCAGAATTAGTGTAAAGTTTATTTTGGCCATATTTTGAGATGCAATGGTCCAATTTGAATAAACAAGGCGGCGTATAAATGGTCCAGCTTAGGGCTTTCAGAAACTGTAAAGAAAGTTGACTTTGCTATTGGAGTCTCCGCGTAACTGCAGCAATTATTCAGAATTAGTGTAAAGTTTATTTTGCCCATATTTTGAGATGTAGTGGTCCTATTTGAATAAACCAGGCGGCGTATAAATGGTCCAGCTTAGGGCTTTCAGAAACTGTAAAGAAAGTTGACTTTGCTATTGGAGTCTCCGCGTAACTGCAACAATTATTCAGAATTACTGTAAAGCTTATTTTGGCCATATTTTGAGTTGTAATAGTCCAATTTAAATAAACAACGTGACGTATAAATGGCCCAGCTAAGGGCTTTCAGAAGCTGTAAAGAAACTTAACTTAGCTATTTGAGTCTGCGCGTAACTGCAACAATTATTCAGAATTACTGTAAAGCATATTTTGGCCATATTTTGAGTTGTAATGGTCCAATTTAAATAAACGAGGTGGCGTATAAATGGTACAGCTTAGGACTTTCAGAAACTGTAAAGAAAGTTGACTTAGATATCTGAGTCTGCACGTAACTGCAACAATTATTCAGAATTAATGTAAAGTTTATTTTGGCCATATTTTGAGTTGTGTTGGTCCAATTTGAATAATCGAGGTGACGTATAAATGGCTCAGCTTAGGACTTTCAGAAACTGTAAAGAAAGTTGACTTAGATATTTGAGTCTGCACGTAACTGCAACAATTATTCAGAATTCGTGTACAGTATTTTGGCCATATTTTGAGTTGTAATGGTCCAATTTGAATAATCGAGGTGACGTATAAATGGCTCAGCTTAGGACTTTCAGAAACTGTAAAGAAAGCTGACTTAGATATCTGAGTCTGCACGTAACTGCAACAATTATTCAGAATTAATGTAAAGCTTATTTTGGCCATATTTTGAGTTGTGTTGGTCCAATTTGAATAATCGAGGTGACGTATAAATGGCTCAGCTTAGGACTTTCAGAAACTTTAAAGAAAGTTGACTTAGCTATTTGAGTCTGCACGTAACTGCAACAATTATTCAGAATTCGTGTACAGTTTATTTTGGCCATATTTTGAGTTGTAATGGTCCAATTTGAATAATCGAGGTGACGTATAAATGGCTCAGCTTAGGACTTTCAGAAACTGTACAGAAAGCTGACTTAGATATTTGAGACTGCACGTAACTGCAACAATTATTCAGAATTCGTGTACAGTTTATTTTGGCCATATTTTGAGTTGTAATGGTCCAATTTGAATAAACCAGGAGGCGCATAAATGGTCCAGCTTAGGGCTTTCAGAAACTTTAAAGAAAGTTGACTTAGATATCTGAGTCTGCACGTAACTGCAACAATTATTCAGAATTCGTGTACAGTTTATTTTGGCCATAATTTGAGTTGTAATGGTCCAATTTGAATAAACCAGGAGGAGCATAAATGGTCCAGCTTAGGGCTTTCAGAAACTTTAAAGAAAGTTGACTTAGATATCTGAGTCTGCACGTAACTGCAACAATTATTCAGAATTAATGTAAAGCTTATTTTGGCCATCTTTTGAGTTGTGTTGGTCCAATTTGAATAAACGAGGTGACGTATAAATGTTCCAGCTTAGAACTTTCAGAAACTTTAAAGAAAGTTGACTTAGATATTTGAGTCTGCACGTAACTGCAACAATTATTCAGAATTAGTGTAAAGTTTATTTTGGCCATATTTTGAGTTTTAATGGTCCAATTGGAATAAACGAGGTGGCGTATAAATGGTCGAGTTTATGGGTTTCAGAAACTGTAAAGAAAGTTGACTTAGCTATTTGAGTCTGCACGTAACTGCAACAATTATTTAGAATGAGCATAAAGTTTATTTTGGCCATATTTTGAGTTATAATGGCCCAATTTAAATAAACGAGGTGACGTATAAATGGTCCAGCTTATGACTTTCACCAACTGTAGAGAAAGTTGACTTAGATATTTGAATCTGCGCGCAACAATTATTCCGAACTATTGTTAAGGTTAATTTTGCCATATTTTTATTTGTAATGGTCCAATTTCAATAAACGAGGGGACGTATAAATGGTCCAGCTTAGGGCTTTCAGAAACTGTAAAGAAAGTTGACTTAGCTATTTGAGTCTGCACGTAACTGCAACAATTATTCAGAATTAGTGTAAAGTTTATTTTGGCTATATTTGAGATGTAATGGTCCAATTTGAATAAATGAGGTGACGTATACATGGTCCAGCATAGGACTTTCAGAAACTGTAAAGAAAGTTGACTTAGCAATTTCATTCTGAACGTAACTACAGCAATTATTCAGAATTAGTGTAAAGTTTATTTTGGCCATATTTTGAGTTGTAATGGTCCAATTTGAATAAATGAGGTGACGTATAAATAGTCCAGCTTAGGACTTTCAGAAACTGCAAAAAAAGTTGACTTTGCTATTGGAGTCTCCGCGTAACTGCAGCAATTATTCAGAATTAGTGTAAAGTTTATTTTGGCCATATTTTGAGATGCAATGGTCCAATTTGAATAAACAAGGCGGCGTATAAATGGTCCAGCTTAGGGCTTTCAGAAACTGTAAAGAAAGTTGACTTTGCTATTGGAGTCTCCGCGTAACTGCAGCAATTATTCAGAATTAGTGTAAAGTTTATTTTGCCCATATTTTGAGATGTAATGGTCCTATTTGAATAAACCAGGCGGCGTATAAATGGTCCAGCTTAGGGCTTTCAGAAACTGTAAAGAAAGTTGACTTTGCTATTGGAGTCTCCGCGTAACTGCAACAATTATTCAGAATTACTGTAAAGCTTATTTTGGCCATATTTTGAGTTGTAATAGTCCAATTTAAATAAACAACGTGACGTATAAATGGCCCAGCTAAGGGCTTTCAGAAGCTGTAAAGAAACTTAACTTAGCTATTTGAGTCTGCGCGTAACTGCAACAATTATTCAGAATTACTGTAAAGCATATTTTGGCCATATTTTGAGTTGTAATGGTCCAATTTAAATAAACGAGGTGGCGTATAAATGGTACAGCTTAGGACTTTCAGAAACTGTAAAGAAAGTTGACTTAGATATCTGAGTCTGCACGTAACTGCAACAATTATTCAGAATTAATGTAAAGTTTATTTTGGCCATATTTTGAGTTGTGTTGGTCCAATTTGAATAATCGAGGTGACGTATAAATGGCTCAGCTTAGGACTTTCAGAAACTGTAAAGAAAGTTGACTTAGATATTTGAGTCTGCACGTAACTGCAACAATTATTCAGAATTCGTGTACAGTTTATTTTGGCCATATTTTGAGTTGTAATGGTCCAATTTGAATAATCGAGGTGACGTATAAATGGCTCAGCTTAGGACTTTCAGAAACTGTAAAGAAAGCTGACTTAGATATCTGAGTCTGCACGTAACTGCAACAATTATTCAGAATTAATGTAAAGCTTATTTTGGCCATATTTTGAGTTGTGTTGGTCCAATTTGAATAATCGAGGTGACGTATAAATGGCTCAGCTTAGGACTTTCAGAAACTTTAAAGAAAGTTGACTTAGCTATTTGAGTCTGCACGTAACTGCAACAATTATTCAGAATTCGTGTACAGTTTATTTTGGCCATATTTTGAGTTGTAATGGTCCAATTTGAATAATCGAGGTGACGTATAAATGGCTCAGCTTAGGACTTTCAGAAACTGTACAGAAAGCTGACTTAGATATTTGAGACTGCACGTAACTGCAACAATTATTCAGAATTCGTGTACAGTTTATTTTGGCCATATTTTGAGTTGTAATGGTCCAATTTGAATAAACCAGGAAGCGCATAAATGGTCCAGCTTAGGGCTTTCAGAAACTTTAAAGAAAGTTGACTTAGATATCTGAGTCTGCACGTAACTGCAACAATTATTCAGAATTCGTGTACAGTTTATTTTGGCCATAATTTGAGTTGTAATGGTCCAATTTGAATAAACCAGGAGGAGCATAAATGGTCCAGCTTAGGGCTTTCAGAAACTTTAAAGAAAGTTGACTTAGATATCTGAGTCTGCACGTAACTGCAACAATTATTCAGAATTAATGTAAAGCTTATTTTGGCCATCTTTTGAGTTGTGTTGGTCCAATTTGAATAAACGAGGTGACGTATAAATGTTCCAGCTTAGAACTTTCAGAAACTTTAAAGAAAGTTGACTTAGATATTTGAGTCTGCACGTAACTGCAACAATTATTCAGAATTAGTGTAAAGTTTATTTTGGCCATATTTTGAGTTTTAATGGTCCAATTGGAATAAACGAGGTGGCGTATAAATGGTCGAGTTTATGGGTTTCAGAAACTGTAAAGAAAGTTGACTTAGCTATTTGAGTCTGCACGTAACTGCAACAATTATTTAGAATGAGCATAAAGTTTATTTTGGCCATATTTTGAGTTATAATGGCCCAATTTAAATAAACGAGGTGACGTATAAATGGTCCAGCTTATGACTTTCACCAACTGTAGAGAAAGTTGACTTAGATATTTGAATCTGCGCGCAACAATTATTCCGAACTATTGTTAAGGTTAATTTTGCCATATTTTTATTTGTAATGGTCCAATTTCAATAAACGAGGGGACGTATAAATGGTCCAGCTTAGGGCTTTCAGAAACTGTAAAGAAAGTTGACTTAGCTATTTGAGTCTGCACGTAACTGCAACAATTATTCAGAATTAGTGTAAAGTTTATTTTGGCTATATTTGAGATGTAATGGTCCAATTTGAATAAATGAGGTGACGTATACATGGTCCAGCATAGGACTTTCAGAAACTGTAAAGAAAGTTGACTTAGCAATTTCATTCTGAACGTAACTACAGCAATTATTCAGAATTAGTGTAAAGTTTATTTTGGCCATATTTCGAGTTGTAATGGTCCAATTTGAATAAATGAGGTGACGTATAAATAGTCCAGCTTAGTACTTTCAGAAACTGCAAAGAAAGTTGACTTTGCTATTGGAGTCTCCGCGTAACTGCAGCAATTATTCAGAATTAGTGTAAAGTTTATTTTGGCCATATTTTGAGATGCAATGGTCCAATTTGAATAAACAAGGCGGCGTATAAATGGTCCAGCTTAGGGCTTTCAGAAACTGTAAAGAAAGTTGACTTTGCTATTGGAGTCTCCGCGTAACTGCAGCAATTATTCAGAATTAGTGTAAAGTTTATTTTGCCCATATTTTGAGATGTAATGGTCCTATTTGAATAAACCAGGCGGCGTATAAATGGTCCAGCTTAGGGCTTTCAGAAACTGTAAAGAAAGTTGACTTTGCTATTGGAGTCTCCGCGTAACTGCAACAATTATTCAGAATTACTGTAAAGCTTATTTTGGCCATATTTTGAGTTGTAATAGTCCAATTTAAATAAACAACGTGACGTATAAATGGCCCAGCTAAGGGCTTTCAGAAACTGTAAAGAAACTTAACTTAGCTATTTGAGTCTGCGCGTAACTGCAACAATTATTCAGAATTACTGTAAAGCATATTTTGGCCATATTTTGAGTTGTAATGGTCCAATTTAAATAAACGAGGTGGCGTATAAATGGTACAGCTTAGGACTTTCAGAAACTGTAAAGAAAGTTGACTTAGATATCTGAGTCTGCACGTAACTGCAACAATTATTCAGAATTAATGTAAAGTTTATCTTGGCCATATTTTGAGTTGTGTTGGTCCAATTTGAATAATCGAGGTGACGTATAAATGGCTCAGCTTAGGACTTTCAGAAACTGTAAAGAAAGTTGACTTAGATATTTGAGTCTGCACGTAACTGCAACAATTATTCAGAATTCGTGTACAGTTTATTTTGGCCATATTTTGAGTTGTAATGGTCCAATTTGAATAATCGAGGTGACGTATAAATGGCTCAGCTTAGGACTTTCAGAAACTGTAAAGAAAGCTGACTTAGATATCTGAGTCTGCACGTAACTGCAACAATTATTCAGAATTAATGTAAAGCTTATTTTGGCCATATTTTGAGTTGTGTTGGTCCAATTTGAATAATCGAGGTGACGTATAAATGGCTCAGCTTAGGACTATCAGAAACTTTAAAGAAAGTTGACTTAGCTATTTGAGTCTGCACGTAACTGCAACAATTATTCAGAATTCGTGTACAGTTTATTTTGGCCATATTTTGAGTTGTAATGGTCCAATTTGAATAAACCAGGAGGCGCATAAATGGTCCAGCTTAGGGCTTTCAGAAACTGTAAAGAAAGTTGACTTAGATATCTGAGTCTGCACGTAACTGCAACAATTATTCAGAATTAGTGTAAAGTTTATTTTGGCCATATTTTGAGATGTAATGGTCCAATTTGAATAAACAAGGCGGCGTATAAATGGTCCAGCTTAGGGCTTTCAGAAACTGTAAAGAAAGTTGACTTTGCTATTGGAGTCTCCGCGTAACTGCAGCAATTATTCAGAATTAGTGTAAAGTTTATTTTGCCCATATTTTGAGATGTAATGGTCCTATTTGAATAAACCAGGCGGCGTATAAATGGTCCAGCTTAGGGCTTTCAGAAACTGTAAAGAAAGTTGACTTTGCTATTGGAGTCTCCGCGTAACTGCAACAATTATTCAGAATTACTGTAAAGCTTATTTTGGCCATATTTTGAGTTGTAATAGTCCAATTTAAATAAACAACGTGACGTAAAAATGGCTCAGCTTAGGACTTTCAGAAACTGTACAGAAAGCTGACTTAGATATTTGAGACTGCACGTAACTGCAACAATTATTCAGAATTCGTGTACAGTTTATTTTGGCCATATTTTGAGTTGTAATGGTCCAATTTGAATAAACCAGGAGGCGCATAAATGGTCCAGCTTAGGGCTTTCAGAAACTTTAAAGAAAGTTGACTTAGATATCTGAGTCTGCACGTAACTGCAACAATTATTCAGAATTCGTGTACAGTTTATTTTGGCCATAATTTGAGTTGTAATGGTCCAATTTGAATAAACCAGGAGGAGCATAAATGGTCCAGCTTAGGGCTTTCAGAAACTTTAAAGAAAGTTGACTTAGATATCTGAGTCTGCACGTAACTGCAACAATTATTCAGAATTAATGTAAAGCTTATTTTGGCCATCTTTTGAGTTGTGTTGGTCCAATTTGAATAAACGAGGTGACGTATAAATGGTCCAGCTTAGAACTTTCAGAAACTTTAAAGAAAGTTGACTTAGATATTTGAGTCTGCACGTAACTGCAACAATTATTCAGAATTAGTGTAAAGTTTATTTTGGCCATATTTTGAGTTTTAATGGTCCAATTGGAATAAACGAGGTGGCGTATAAATGGTCGAGTTTATGGGTTTCAGAAACTGTAAAGAAAGTTGACTTAGCTATTTGAGTCTGCACGTAACTGCAACAATTATTTAGAATGAGCATAAAGTTTATTTTGGCCATATTTTGAGTTATAATGGCCCAATTTAAATAAACGAGGTGACGTATAAATGGTCCAGCTTATGACTTTCACCAACTGTAGAGAAAGTTGACTTAGATATTTGAATCTGCGCGCAACAATTATTCCGAACTATTGTTAAGGTTAATTTTGCCATATTTTTATTTGTAATGGTCCAATTTCAATAAACGAGGGGACGTATAAATGGTCCAGCTTAGGGCTTTCAGAAACTGTAAAGAAAGTTGACTTAGCTATTTGAGTCTGCACGTAACTGCAACAATTATTCAGAATTAGTGTAAAGTTTATTTTGGCTATATTTGAGATGTAATGGTCCAATTTGAATAAATGAGGTGACGTATACATGGTCCAGCATAGGACTTTCAGAAACTGTAAAGAAAGTTGACTTAGCAATTTCATTCTGAACGTAACTACAGCAATTATTCAGAATTAGTGTAAAGTTTATTTTGGCCATATTTTGAGTTGTAATGGTCCAATTTGAATAAATGAGGTGACGTATAAATAGTCCAGCTTAGGACTTTCAGAAACTGCAAAGAAAGTTGACTTTGCTATTGGAGTCTCCGCGTAACTGCAGCAATTATTCAGAATTAGTGTAAAGTTTATTTTGGCCATATTTTGAGATGCAATGGTCCAATTTGAATAAACAAGGCGGCGTATAAATGGTCCAGCTTAGGGCTTTCAGAAACTGTAAAGAAAGTTGACTTTGCTATTGGAGTCTCCGCGTAACTGCAGCAATTATTCAGAATTAGTGTAAAGTTTATTTTGCCCATATTTTGAGATGTAATGGTCCTATTTGAATAAACCAGGCGGCGTATAAATGGTCCAGCTTAGGGCTTTCAGAAACTGTAAAGAAAGTTGACTTTGCTATTGGAGTCTCCGCGTAACTGCAACAATTATTCAGAATTACTGTAAAGCTTATTTTGGCCATATTTTGAGTTCTAATAGTCCAATTTAAATAAACAACGTGACGTATAAATGGCCCAGCTAAGGGCTTTCAGAAACTGTAAAGAAACTTAACTTAGCTATTTGAGTCTGCGCGTAACTGCAACAATTATTCAGAATTACTGTAAAGCATATTTTGGCCATATTTTGAGTTGTAATGGTCCAATTTAAATAAACGAGGTGGCATATAAATGGTCCAGCTTAGGACTTTCAGAAACTGTAAAGAAAGTTGACTTAGATATTTGAGTCTGCACGTAACTGCAACAATTATTCAGAATTCGTGTACAGTTTATTTTGGCCATATTTTGAGTTGTAATGGTCCAATTTGAATAATCGAGGTGACGTATAAATGGCTCAGCTTAGGACTTTCAGAAACTGTAAAGAAAGCTGACTTAGATATCTGTGTCTGCACGTAACTGCAACAATTATTCAGAATTAATGTAAAGCTTATTTTGGCCATATTTTGAGTTGTGTTGGTCCAATTTGAATAATCGAGGTGACGTATAAATGGCTCAGCTTAGGACTTTCAGAAACTTTAAAGAAAGTTGACTTAGCTATTTGAGTCTGCACGTAACTGCAACAATTATTCAGAATTCGTGTACAGTTTATTTTGGCCATATTTTGAGTTGTAATGGTCCAATTTGAATAATCGAGGTGACGTATAAATGGCTCAGCTTAGGACTTTCAGAAACTGTACAGAAAGCTGACTTAGATATTTGAGACTGCACGTAACTGCAACAATTATTCAGAATTCGTGTACAGTTTATTTTGGCCATATTTTGAGTTGTAATGGTCCAATTTGAATAAACCAGGAGGCGCATAAATGGCCCAGCTTAGGGCTTTCAGAAACTTTAAAAAAAGTTGACTTAGATATCTGAGTCTGCACGTAACTGCAACAATTATTCAGAATTCGTGTATAGTTTATTTTGGCCATAATTTGAGTTGTAATGGTCCAATTTGAATAAACCAGGAGGAGCATAAATGGTCCAGCTTAGGGCTTTCAGAAGCTTTAAAGAAAGTTGACTTAGATATCTGAGTCTGCACGTAACTGCAACAATTATTCAGAATTAATGTAAAGCTTATTTTGGCCATCTTTTGAGTTGTGTTGGTCCAATTTGAATAAACGAGGTGACGTATAAATGGTCCAGCTTAGAACTTTCAGAAACTTTAAAGAAAGTTGACTTAGATATTTGAGTCTGCACGTAACTGCAACAATTATTCAGAATTAGTGTAAAGTTTATTTTGGCCATATTTTGAGTTTTAGTGGTCCAATTGGAATAAACGAGGTGGCGTATAAATGGTCGAGTTTATGGGTTTCAGAAACTGTAAAGAAAGTTGACTTAGCTATTTGAGTCTGCACGTAACTGCAACAATTATTTAGAATGAGCATAAAGTTTATTTTGGCCATATTTTGAGTTATAATGGCCCAATTTAAATAAACGAGGTGACGTATAAATGGTCCAGCTTATAACTTTCACCAACTGTAGAGAAAGTTGACTTAGATATTTGAATCTGCGCGCAACAATTATTCCGAACTATTGTTAAGGTTAATTTTGCCATATTTTTATTTGTAATGGTCCAATTTCAATAAACGAGGGGACGTATAAATGGCCCAGCTTAGGGCTTTCAGAAACTGTAAAGAAAGTTGACTTAGCTATTTGAGTCTGCACGTAACTGCAACAATTATTCAGAATTAGTGTAAAGTTTATTTTGGCTATATTTGAGATGTAATGGTCCAATTTGAATAAATGAGGTGACGTATACATGGTCCAGCATAGGACTTTCAGAAACTGTAAAGAAAGTTGACTTAGCAATTTCATTCTGAACGTAACTACAGCAATTATTCAGAATTAGTGTAAAGTTTATTTTGGCCATAATATGAGTTGTAATGGTCCAATTTGAATAAATGAGGTGACGTATAAATAGTCCAGCTTAGGACTTTCAGAAACTGCAAAGAAAGTTGACTTTGCTATTGGAGTCTCCGCGTAACTGCAGCAATTATTCAGAATTAGTGTAAAGTTTATTTTGGCCATATTTTGAGATGCAATGGTCCAATTTGAATAAACAAGGCGGCGTATAAATGGTCCAGCTTAGGGCTTTCAGAAACTGTAAAGAAAGTTGACTTTGCTATTGGAGTCTCCGCGTAACTGCAACAATTATTCAGAATTACTGTAAAGCTTATTTTGGCCATATTTTGAGTTGTAATAGTCCAATTTAAATAAACAACGTGACGTATAAATGGCCCAGCTAAGGGCTTTCAGAAACTGTAAAGAAACTTAACTTAGCTATTTGAGTCTGCGCGTAACTGCAACAATTATTCAGAATTACTGTAAAGCATATTTTGGCCATATTTTGAGTTGTAATGGTCCAATTTAAATAAACGAGGTGGCGTATAAATGGTACAGCTTAGGACTTTCAGAAACTGTAAAGAAAGTTGACTTAGATATCTGAGTCTGCACGTAACTGCAACAATTATTCAGAATTAATGTAAAGTTTATTTTGGCCATATTTTGAGTTGTGTTGGTCCAATTTGAATAATCGAGGTGACGTATAAATGGCTCAGCTTAGGACTTTCAGAAACTGTAAAGAAAGTTGACTTAGATATTTGAGTCTGCACGTAACTGCAACAATTATTCAGAATTCGTGTACAGTTTATTTTGGCCATATTTTGAGTTGTAATGGTCCAATTTGAATAATCGAGGTGACGTATAAATGGCTCAGCTTAGGACTTTCAGAAACTGTAAAGAAAGCTGACTTAGATATCTGAGTCTGCACGTAACTGCAACAATTATTCAGAATTAATGTAAAGCTTATTTTGGCCATATTTTGAGTTGTGTTGGTCCAATTTGAATAATCGAGGTGACGTATAAATGGCTCAGCTTAGGACTTTCAGAAACTTTAAAGAAAGTTGACTTAGCTATTTGAGTCTGCACGTAACTGCAACTATTATTCAGAATTCGTGTACAGTTTATTTTGGCCATATTTTGAGTTGTAATGGTCCAATTTGAATAATCGAGGTGACGTATAAATGGCTCAGCTTAGGACTTTCAGAAACTGTACAGAAAGCTGACTTAGATATTTGAGACTGCACGTAACTGCAACAATTATTCAGAATTCGTGTACAGTTTATTTTGGCCATATTTTGAGTTGTAATGGTCCAATTTGAATAAACCAGGAGGCGCATAAATGGTCCAGCTTAGGGCTTTCAGAAACTTTAAAAAAAGTTGACTTAGATATCTGAGTCTGCACGTAACTGCAACAATTATTCAGAATTCGTGTATAGTTTATTTTGGCCATAATTTGAGTTGTAATGGTCCAATTTGAATAAACCAGGAGGAGCATAAATGGTCCAGCTTAGGGCTTTCAGAAGCTTTAAAGAAAGTTGACTTAGATATCTGAGTCTGCACGTAACTGCAACAATTATTCAGAATTAATGTAAAGCTTATTTTGGCCATCTTTTGAGTTGTGTTGGTCCAATTTGAATAAACGAGGTGACGTATAAATGGTCCAGCTTAGAACTTTCAGAAACTTTAAAGAAAGTTGACTTAGATATTTGAGTCTGCACGTAACTGCAACAATTATTCAGAATTAGTGTAAAGTTTATTTTGGCCATATTTTGAGTTTTAGTGGTCCAATTGGAATAAACGAGGTGGCGTATAAATGGTCGAGTTTATGGGTTTCAGAAACTGTAAAGAAAGTTGACTTAGCTATTTGAGTCTGCACGTAACTGCAACAATTATTTAGAATGAGCATAAAGTTTATTTTGGCCATATTTTGAGTTATAATGGCCCAATTTAAATAAACGAGGTGACGTATAAATGGTCCAGCTTATAACTTTCACCAACTGTAGAGAAAGTTGACTTAGATATTTGAATCTGCGCGCAACAATTATTCCGAACTATTGTTAAGGTTAATTTTGCCATATTTTTATTTGTAATGGTCCAATTTCAATAAACGAGGGGACGTATAAATGGCCCAGCTTAGGGCTTTCAGAAACTGTAAAGAAAGTTGACTTAGCTATTTGAGTCTGCACGTAACTGCAACAATTATTCAGAATTAGTGTAAAGTTTATTTTGGCTATATTTGAGATGTAATGGTCCAATTTGAATAAATGAGGTGACGTATACATGGTCCAGCATAGGACTTTCAGAAACTGTAAAGAAAGTTGACTTAGCAATTTCATTCTGAACGTAACTACAGCAATTATTCAGAATTAGTGTAAAGTTTATTTTGGCCATAATATGAGTTGTAATGGTCCAATTTGAATAAATGAGGTGACGTATAAATAGTCCAGCTTAGGACTTTCAGAAACTGCAAAGAAAGTTGACTTTGCTATTGGAGTCTCCGCGTAACTGCAGCAATTATTCAGAATTAGTGTAAAGTTTATTTTGGCCATATTTTGAGATGCAATGGTCCAATTTGAATAAACAAGGCGGCGTATAAATGGTCCAGCTTAGGGCTTTCAGAAACTGTAAAGAAAGTTGACTTTGCTATTGGAGTCTCCGCGTAACTGCAACAATTATTCAGAATTACTGTAAAGCTTATTTTGGCCATATTTTGAGTTGTAATAGTCCAATTTAAATAAACAACGTGACGTATAAATGGCCCAGCTAAGGGCTTTCAGAAACTGTAAAGAAACTTAACTTAGCTATTTGAGTCTGCGGGTAACTGCAACAATTATTCAGAATTACTGTAAAGCATATTTTGGCCATATTTTGAGTTGTAATGGTCCAATTTAAATAAACGAGGTGGCGTATAAATGGTACAGCTTAGGACTTTCAGAAACTGTAAAGAAAGTTGACTTAGATATCTGAGTCTGCACGTAACTGCAACAATTATTCAGAATTAATGTAAAGTTTATTTTGGCCATATTTTGAGTTGTGTTGGTCCAATTTGAATAATCGAGGTGACGTATAAATGGCTCAGCTTAGGACTTTCAGAAACTGTAAAGAAAGTTGACTTAGATATTTGAGTCTGCACGTAACTGCAACAATTATTCAGAATTCGTGTACAGTTTATTTTGGCCATATTTTGAGTTGTAATGGTCCAATTTGAATAATCGAGGTGACGTATAAATGGCTCAGCTTAGGACTTTCAGAAACTGTAAAGAAAGCTGACTTAGATATCTGAGTCTGCACGTAACTGCAACAATTATTCAGAATTAATGTAAAGCTTATTTTGGCCATATTTTGAGTTGTGTTGGTCCAATTTGAATAATCGAGGTGACGTATAAATGGCTCAGCTTAGGACTTTCAGAAACTTTAAAGAAAGTTGACTTAGCTATTTGAGTCTGCACGTAACTGCAACTATTATTCAGAATTCGTGTACAGTTTATTTTGGCCATATTTTGAGTTGTAATGGTCCAATTTGAATAATCGAGGTGACGTATAAATGGCTCAGCTTAGGACTTTCAGAAACTGTACAGAAAGCTGACTTAGATATTTGAGACTGCACGTAACTGCAACAATTATTCAGAATTCGTGTACAGTTTATTTTGGCCATATTTTGAGTTGTAATGGTCCAATTTGAATAAACCAGGAGGCGCATAAATGGTCCAGCTTAGGGCTTTCAGAAACTTTAAAGAAAGTTGACTTAGATATCTGAGTCTGCACGTAACTGCAACAATTATTCAGAATTCGTGTACAGTTTATTTTGGCCATAATTTGAGTTGTAATGGTCCAATTTGAATAAACCAGGAGGAGCATAAATGGTCCAGCTTAGGGCTTTCAGAAACTTTAAAGAAAGTTGACTTAGATATCTGAGTCTGCACGTAACTGCAACAATTATTCAGAATTAATGTAAAGTTTATTTTGGCCATCTTTTGAGTTGTGTTGGTCCAATTTGAATAAACGAGGTGACGTATAAATGGTCCAGCTTAGAACTTTCAGAAACTTTAAAGAAAGTTGACTTAGATATTTGAGTCTGCACGTAACTGCAACAATTATTCAGAATTAGTGTAAAGTTTATTTTGGCCATATTTTGAGTTTTAATGGTCCAATTGGAATAAACGAGGTGGCGTATAAATGGTCGAGTTTATGGGTTTCAGAAACTGTAAAGAAAGTTGACTTAGCTATTTGACACTGCACGTAACTGCAACAATTATTTAGAATGAGCATAAAGTTTATTTTGGCCATATTTTGAGTTATAATGGCCCAATTTAAATAAACGAGGTGACGTATAAATGGTCCAGCTTATGACTTTCACCAACTGTAGAGAAAGTTGACTTAGATATTTGAATCTGCGCGCAACAATTATTCCGAACTATTGTTAAGGTTAATTTTGCCATATTTTTATTTGTAATGGTCCAATTTCAATAAACGAGGGGATGTATAAATGGTCCAGCTTAGGGCTTTCAGAAACTGTAAAGAAAGTTGACTTTGCTATTTGAGTCTGCACGTAACTGCAACAATTATTCAGAATTAGTGTAAAGTTTATTTTGGCTATATTTGAGATGTAATGGTCCAATTTGAATAAATGAGGTGACGTATACATGGTCCAGCATAGGACTTTCAGAAACTGTAAAGAAAATTGACTTAGCAATTTCATTCTGAACGTAACTACAGCAATTATTCAGAATTAGTGTAAAGTTTATTTTGGCCATATTTTGAGTTGTAATGGTCCAATTTGAATAAATGAGGTGACGTATAAATAGTCCAGCTTAGGACTTTCAGAAACTGCAAAGAAAGTTGACTTTGCTATTGGAGTCTCCGCGTAACTGCAGCAATTATTCAGAATTAGTGTAAAGTTTATTTTGGCCATATTTTGAGATGCAATGGTCCAATTTGAATAAACAAGGCGGCGTATAAATGGTCCAGCTTAGGGCTTTCAGAAACTGTAAAGAAAGTTGACTTTGTTATTGGAGTCTCCGCGTAACTGCAGCAATTATTCAGAATTAGTGTAAAGTTTATTTTGCCCATATTTTGAGATGTAATGGTCCTATTTGAATAAACCAGGCGGCGTATAAATGGTCCAGCTTAGGGCTTTCAGAAACTGTAAAGAAAGTTGACTTTGCTATTGGAGTCTCCGCGTAACTGCAACAATTATTCAGAATTACTGTAAAGCTTATTTTGGCCATATTTTGAGTTGTAATAGTCCAATTTAAATAAACAACGTGACGTATAAATGGCCCAGCTAAGTGCTTTCAGAAACTGTAAAGAAACTTAACTTAGCTATTTGAGTCTGCGCGTAACTGCAACAATTATTCAGAATTACTGTAAAGCATATTTTGGCCATATTTTGAGTTGTAATGGTCCAATTTAAATAAACTAGGTGGCATATAAATGGTCCAGCTTAGGACTTTCAGAAACTGTAAAGAAACTTAACTTAGCTATTTGAGTCTGCGCGTAACTGCAACAATTATTCAGAATTAGTGTAAAGCATATTTTGGCCATATTTTGAGTTGTAATGGTCCAATTTAAATAAACAACGTGACATATAAATGGCCCAGCCTAGGACTTTCAGAAACTTCAAACAAAGTTGATTTAGCTATTTGAGTCTGCCCGTAACTGCAACAATTATTCAGAACTACTGTAAAGCATATTTTGGCCATCTTTTGAGTAGCAATGGTCCAATTTAAAAAAACGAGGTGGCGTATAAATGGTCCAGCTTAAGGCTTTCAGAAACTGTAAAGAAAGTTGACCTAGCTATTTGAGTGTGCGCGTAACTGCAACAATTATTCAGAATTAGTGTAAAGCTTATTTTGGCCATAATTTGAGTTGAAATGGTCCAATGTAAATAAACAACGTGACGTATAAATGGCCCAACTCAGGGCTTTCAGAAACTGTAAAGAAACTTAACTTAGCTATTCGAGTCTGCGCGTAACTGCAACAATTATTCAGAATTAGTGTAAAGTTTATTTTGCCCATATTTTGAGTTGTAATAGTCCAATTTGAATAAGCGGGGTGACGTATAAATGGTCCAGCTTAGGGCTTTCAGAAACAGTAAAGAAAGTTGACTTACGTATTTGAGTCTGCACGTAACTGCAACAATTATTCAGAATTAGTGTATACCTTATTTTGGCCATATTTTGAGTTGCACTGGTCCAATTAAAATAAACGAGGTGACGTAGAAATGGTCCAGCTTAGGATTTTAAGAAACTGTAAAGAAAGTTGACTTACCTACTTGAGTCTGCACGTAACTGCAACAACTATACAGAATTAGTGTAAAGCTTATTTTGGCCATATTTTGAGTTGTACTGGTCCAATTAAAATAAACGAGGTGACGTATAAATGATCCAGCTTAGGGCTTTCAGAAACAGTAAAGAAAGTTGACTTACGTATTTGAATCTGCACGTAACTGCAACAATTATTCAGAATTAGTGTATAGCTTATTTTGGCCATATTTTGAGTTGTAATGGTCCAATTAAAATAAGCTAGGTGGCGTATAAATGGTCCAGCTTAGGGCTTTCAGAAACTGTAAAGAAAGTTGACTTAGATATTCGAGTCTGCGCGTAACTGCAACAATTATTCAGAATTAGTGTAAAGCATATTTTGGCCATCTTTTGAGTTGTAATGGTCCAATTTGAATAAACGAGGTGACGCATAAATGGTCCAGCTTAGGGCTTTCAGAAACTGTAAAGAAACGTAACTTAGCTATTCGAGTCTGCGCGTAACTGCAACAATTGTTCAGAATTAGTGTGAAGCATATTTTGGCCATATTTTGAGTTGTGATGGTCCAATTTGAATAAACCAGGAGGCGTATAAATTGTCCAGCTTAGAACTTTCAGAAACTGTAAAGAAAGTTGACTTAGCTGTTCGAGTCTGCGCGTAACTGAGACAATTATTCAGAATTAGTGTAAAGCATATTTTGGCCATCCTTTGAGTTGTAATGGTCCAATTTGAATAAACGAGGTGACGCATAAATGGTACAGCTTAGGGCTTTCAGAAACTGTAAAGAAACGTAACTTAGCTATTCGAGTCTGCGCGTAACTGCAACAATTGTTCAGAATTAGTGTAAAGCATATTTTGGCCATATTTTGAGTTGTAATGGTCCAATTTAAATAAACAACGTGACGTATAAATGGCCCAGCTCAGGGCTTTCAGAAACTGTAAAGAAAGTTGACTTAGCTATTTGAGTCTGCGCGTAACTGCAACAATTATTCAGAATTACTGTAAAGCATATTTTGGCCATATTTTGAGTTGTAATGGTCCAATTTAATTAAACGAGGTGGCATATAAATGGTCCAGCTTAGGACTTTCAGAAACTGTAAAGAAACTTAACTTAGCTATTTGAGTCTGCGCGTAACTGCAACAATTATTCAGAATTAGTGTAAAGCTTATTTTGGCCATAATTTGAGTTGAAATGGTCCAATTTAAATAAACAACGTGACGTATAAATGGCCCAGCTCAGGGCTTTCAGAAACTGTAAAGAAACTTAACTTAGCTAGTTTAGTCTGCGCGTAACTGCAACAATTATTCAGAATTAGTGTAAAGCTTATTTTGGCCATATTTTGAGTTGAAATGGTCCAATTTAAATAAACAACGTGACGTATAAATGGCCCAGCTCAGGGCTTTCAGAAACTGTAAAGAAACTTAACTTAGCTATTTGAGTCTGCGCGTTACTGCAACAATTATTCAGAATTAGTGTAAAGCTTATTTTGGCCATATTTTGAGTTGTAATGGTCCAATTTAAATAAACAACGTGACGTGTAAATGGCCCAGCTCAGGGCTTTCAGAAACTGTAAAGAAACTTAACTTAGCTATTTGAGTCTGCGCATAACTGCAACAATTATTCAGAATTACTGTAAAGCATATTTTGGCCATATTTTGAGTTGTAATGGTCCAATTTAAATAAGCGAGGTGGCATATAAATGGTCCAGCTTAGGACTTTCAGAAACTGTAAAGAAACTTAACTTAGCTATTTGAGTCTGCGCAAAACTGCAACAATTATTCAGAATTACTGTAAAGCTTATTTTGGCCATATTTTGAGTTGAAATGGTCCAATTTAAATAAACAACGTGACGTATAAATGGTCCTGCTTAGGCATTTCAGAAACTGTAAACAAAGTTGACTTAGCTATTTGAGTCTGCGCGTAACTGCAACAATTATCAGAATTAGAGTAATGTTTATTTTGGCCATATTTTGAGTTGTAATGGTCCAATTTGAATCAACGAGGTGACGTATAAATGGTCCAGCTTAGGACTTTCAGAAACTGTAAAGAAAGTTGACTTAGATATCTGAGTCTGCACGTAACTGCAACAATTATTCAGAATTACTGTAAAGCTTATTTTGGCCATATTTTGAGTTGTGTTGGTCCAATTTGAATAAACCAGGAGGCGTATAAATGGTACAGCTTAGGACTTTCAGAAACTGTAAAGAAACTTAACTTAGGTATTTGAGTCTGCGCAAAACTTTAACAATTATTCAGAATTACTGATAAGCTTATTTTGGCCATATTTTGAGTTAAAATGGTCCAATTTAAATAAACAACGTGACGTATAAATGGTCCTGCTTAGGCATTTCAGAAACTGTAAAGAAGGTTGACTTAGCTATTTGAGTCTGCGCGTAACTGCAACAATTATCAGAATTAGAGTAATGTTTATTTTGGCCATATTTTGAGTTGTAATGGTCCAATTTGAATCAACGAGGTGACGTATAAATGGGCAAGCTTAGGACTTTCAGAAACTGTAAAGAAAGTTGACTTAGATATCTGAGTCTGCACGTAACTGCAACAATTATTCAGAATTAGTGTAAAGCTTATTTTGGCCATATTTTGAGTTGTAATGGTCCAATTTAAATAAACGAGGTGGCATATGAATGGTCCAGCTTAGGACTTTCAGAAACTGTAAAGAAAGTTGACTTAGCTATTTGAGTCTGCACGTAACTGCAACAATTATTCAGAATTCGTGTACAGCTTATTTTGGCCATATTTTGAGTTGTAATGGTCCAATTAGAATAAACCAGGAGGCGTATAAATGGTCCACCTTAGGACTTTCAGAAACTGTAAAGAAGTTGACTTAGATATCTGAGTCTGCACGTAACTGCAACAATTGTTCAGAATTACTGTAAAGCTTATTTTGGCCATATTTTGAGTTGAAATGGTCCAATTTAAATAAACAACGTGACGTATAAATGGCCCAGCTCAGGGCTTTCAGAAACTGTAAAGAAACTTAACTTAGCTATTTGAGTCTGCACGTAACTGCAACAATTATTCAGAATTAATGTAAAGCTTATTTTGGCCATATTTTGAGTTTTGTTGGTCCAATTTGCATAAACCAGGAGGCGTATAAATGGTACAGGTTAGGACTTTCAGAAACTGTAAAGAAAGTTGAGTTAGATATCTGAGTCTGCACGTAACTGCAACAATTATTCAGAATTAATGTAAAGTTTATTTTGGCCATATTTTGAGTTGCAATGGTCCAATTTGAATAAACCAGGAGGCGTATAAATGGTCCAGCTTAGGACTTTCAGAAACTGTAAAGAACGTTGACTTAGATATTTGAGTCTGCACGTAACTGCAACAATTATTCAGAATTCGTGTACAGTTTATTTTGGCCATATTTTGAGTTGTAATGGTCCAATTTGAATAATCGAGGTGACGTATAAATGGCTCAGCTTAGGACTTTCAGAAACTGTAAAGAACGCTGACTTAGATATCTGAGTCTGCACGTAACTGCAACAATTATTCAGAATTAATGTAAAGCTTATTTTGGCCATATTTTGAGTTGTGTTGGTCCAATTTGAATAATCGAGGTGACGTATAAATGGCTCAGCTTAGGACTTTCAGAAACTTTAAAGAAAGTTGACTTAGCTATTTGAGTCTGCACGTAACTGCAACAACTATTCAGAATGCGTGTACAGTTTATTTTGGCCATATTTTGAGTTGTAATGGTCCAATTTGAATAATCGAGGTGACGTATAAATGGCTCAGCTTAGGACTTTCAGAAACTGTACAGAAAGCTGACTTAGCTATTTGAGTCTGCACGTAACTGCAACAATTATTCAGAATTCGTGTACAGTTTATTTTGGCCATATTTTGAGTTGTAATGGTCCAATTTGAATAAACCAGGAGGCGCATAAATGGTCCAGCTTAGGGCTTTCAGAAACTTTAAAGAAAGTTGACTTAGATATCTGAGTCTGCACGTAACTGCAACAATTATTCAGAATTCGTGTACAGTTTATTTTGGCCATATTTTGAGTTGTAATGGTCCAATTTGAATAAACCAGGAGGCGCATAAATGGTCCAGCTTAGGGCTTTCAGAAACTTTAAAGAAAGTTGACTTAGATATCTGAGTCTGCACGTAACTGCAACAATTATTCAGAATTCGTGTACAGTTTATTTTGGCCATATTTTGAGTTGTAATGGTCCAATTTGAATAAACCAGGAGGCGCATAAATGGTCCAGCTTAGGGCTTTCAGAAACTGTAAAGAAAGTTGACTTAGATATCTGAGTCTGCACGTAACTGCAACAATTATTCAGAATTAGTGTAAAGTTTATTTTGGCCATATTTTGAGATGTAATGGTCCAATTTGAATAAACAAGGCGGCGTATAAATGGTCCAGCTTAGGGCTTTCAGAAACTGTAAAGAAAGTTGACTTTGCTATTGGAGTCTCCGCGTAACTGCAACAATTATTCAGAATTAGTGTAAAGCTTATTTTGGCCATATTTTGAGTTGAAATGGTCCAATTTAAATAAACAACGTGACGTATAAATGGCCCAGCTCAGGGCTTTCAGAAACTGTAAAGAAACTTAACTTAGCTATTTGAGTCTGCGCGTTACTGCAACAATTATTCAGAATTAGTGTAAAGCTTATTTTGGCCATATTTTGAGTTGTAATGGTCCAATTTAAATAAACAACGTGACGTGTAAATGGCCCAGCTCAGGGCTTTCAGAAACTGTAAAGAAACTTAACTTAGCTATTTGAGTCTGCGCATAACTGCAACAATTATTCAGAATTACTGTAAAGCATATTTTGGCCATATTTTGAGTTGTAATGGTCCAATTTAAATAAGCGAGGTGGCATATAAATGGTCCAGCTTAGGACTTTCAGAAACTGTAAAGAAACTTAACTTAGCTATTTGAGTCTGCGCAAAACTGCAACAATTATTCAGAATTACTGTAAAGCTTATTTTGGCCATATTTTGAGTTGAAATGGTCCAATTTAAATAAACAACGTGACGTATAAATGGTCCTGCTTAGGCATTTCAGAAACTGTAAACAAAGTTGACTTAGCTATTTGAGTCTGCGCGTAACTGCAACAATTATCAGAATTAGAGTAATGTTTATTTTGGCCATATTTTGAGTTGTAATGGTCCAATTTGAATCAACGAGGTGACGTATAAATGGTCCAGCTTAGGACTTTCAGAAACTGTAAAGAAAGTTGACTTAGATATCTGAGTCTGCACGTAACTGCAACAATTATTCAGAATTACTGTAAAGCTTATTTTGGCCATATTTTGAGTTGTGTTGGTCCAATTTGAATAAACCAGGAGGCGTATAAATGGTACAGCTTAGGACTTTCAGAAACTGTAAAGAAACTTAACTTAGGTATTTGAGTCTGCGCAAAACTGCAACAATTATTCAGAATTACTGATAAGCTTATTTTGGCCATATTTTGAGTTAAAATGGTCCAATTTAAATAAACAACGTGACGTATAAATGGTCCTGCTTAGGCATTTCAGAAACTGTAAAGAAGGTTGACTTAGCTATTTGAGTCTGCGCGTAACTGCAACAATTATCAGAATTAGAGTAATGTTTATTTTGGCCATATTTTGAGTTGTAATGGTCCAATTTGAATCAACGAGGTGACGTATAAATGGTCCAGCTTAGGACTTTCAGAAACTGTAAAGAAAGTTGACTTAGCTATTTGAGTCTGCACGTAACTGCAACAATTATTCAGAATTCGTGTACAGCTTATTTTGGCCATATTTTGAGTTGTAATGGTCCAATTTAAATAAACGAGGTGGCATATAAATGGTCCAGCTTAGGACTTTCAGAAACTGTAAAGAAACTTAACTTAGCTATTTGAGTCTGCCCGTAACTGCAACAATTATTCAGAATTACTGTAAAGCATATTTTGGCCATCTTTTGAGTTGCAATGGTCCAATTTAAAAAAACGAGGTGGCGTATAAATGGTCCAGCATAAGGCTTTCAGAAACTGTAAAGAAAGTTGACTTAGCTATTTGAGTGTGCGCGTAACTGCAACAATTATTCAGAATTAGTGTAAAGCTTATTTTGGCCATAATTTGAGTTGAAATGGTCCAATTTAAATAAACAACGTGACGTATAAATGGCCCAACTCAGGGCTTTCAGAAACTGTAAAGAAACTTAACTTAGCTATTCGAGTCTGCGCGTAACTGCAACAATTATTCAGAATTAATGTAAAGCTTATTTTGGCCATATTTTGAGTTGTGTTGGTCCAATTTGAATAATCGAGGTGACGTATAAATGGCTCAGCTTAGGACTTTCAGAAACTGTAAAGAAGTTGACTTAGATATCTGAGTCTGCACGTAACTGCAACAATTGTTCAGAATTACTGTAAAGCTTATTTTGGCCATATTTTGAGTTGAAATGGTCCAATTTAAATAAACAACGTGACGTATAAATGGCCCAGCTCAGGGCTTTCAGAAACTGTAAAGAAACTTAACTTAGCTATTTGAGTCTGCACGTAACTGCAACAATTATTCAGAATTAATGTAAAGCTTATTTTGGCCATATTTTGAGTTTTGTTGGTCCAATTTGAATAAACCAGGAGGCGTATAAATGGTACAGGTTAGGACTTTCAGAAACTGTAAAGAAAGTTGAGTTAGATATCTGAGTCTGCACGTAACTGCAACAATTATTCAGAATTAATGTAAAGTTTATTTTGGCCATATTTTGAGTTGCAATGGTCCAATTTGAATAAACCAGGAGGCGTATAAATGGTCCAGCTTAGGACTTTCAGAAACTGTAAAGAACGTTGACTTAGATATTTGAGTCTGCACGTAACTGCAACAATTATTCAGAATTCGTGTACAGTTTATTTTGGCCATATTTTGAGTTGTAATGGTCCAATTTGAATAATCGAGGTGACGTATAAATGGCTCAGCTTAGGACTTTCAGAAACTGTAAAGAACGCTGACTTAGATATCTGAGTCTGCACGTAACTGCAACAATTATTCAGAATTAATGTAAAGCTTATTTTGGCCATATTTTGAGTTGTGTTGGTCCAATTTGAATAATCGAGGTGACGTATAAATGGCTCAGCTTAGGACTTTCAGAAACTTTAAAGAAAGTTGACTTAGCTATTTGAGTCTGCACGTAACTGCAACAATTATTCAGAATGCGTGTACAGTTTATTTTGGCCATATTTTGAGTTGTAATGGTCCAATTTGAATAAACCAGGAGGCGCATAAATGGTCCAGCTTAGGGCTTTCAGAAACTGTAAAGAAAGTTGACTTAGATATCTGAGTCTGCACGTAACTGCAACAATTATTCAGAATTAGTGTAAAGTTTATTTTGGCCATATTTTGAGATGTAATGGTCCAATTTGAATAAACAAGGCGGCGTATAAATGGTCCAGCTTAGGGCTTTCAGAAACTGTAAAGAAAGTTGACTTTGCTATTGGAGTCTCCGCGTAACTGCAACAATTATTCAGAATTAGTGTAAAGCTTATTTTGGCCATATTTTGAGTTGAAATGGTCCAATTTAAATAAACAACGTGACGTATAAATGGCCCAGCTCAGGGCTTTCAGAAACTGTAAAGAAACTTAACTTAGCTATTTGAGTCTGCGCGTTACTGCAACAATTATTCAGAATTAGTGTAAAGCTTATTTTGGCCATATTTTGAGTTGTAATGGTCCAATTTAAATAAACAACGTGACGTGTAAATGGCCCAGCTCAGGGCTTTCAGAAACTGTAAAGAAACTTAACTTAGCTATTTGAGTCTGCGCATAACTGCAACAATTATTCAGAATTACTGTAAAGCATATTTTGGCCATATTTTGAGTTGTAATGGTCCAATTTAAATAAGCGAGGTGGCATATAAATGGTCCAGCTTAGGACTTTCAGAAACTGTAAAGAAACTTAACTTAGCTATTTGAGTCTGCGCAAATCTGCAACAATTATTCAGAATTACTGTAAAGCTTATTTTGGCCATATTTTGAGTTGAAATGGTCCAATTTAAATAAACAACGTGACGTATAAATGGTCCTGCTTAGGCATTTCAGAAACTGTAAACAAAGTTGACTTAGCTATTTGAGTCTGCGCGTAACTGCAACAATTATCAGAATTAGAGTAATGTTTATTTTGGCCATATTTTGAGTTGTAATGGTCCAATTTGAATCAACGAGGTGACGTATAAATGGTCCAGCTTAGGACTTTCAGAAACTGTAAAGAAAGTTGACTTAGATATCTGAGTCTGCACGTAACTGCAACAATTATTCAGAATTACTGTAAAGCTTATTTTGGCCATATTTTGAGTTGTGTTGGTCCAATTTGAATAAACCAGGAGGCGTATAAATGGTACAGCTTAGGACTTTCAGAAACTGTAAAGAAACTTAACTTAGGTATTTGAGTCTGCGCAAAACTGCAACAATTATTCAGAATTACTGATAAGCTTATTTTGGCCATATTTTGAGTTAAAATGGTCCAATTTAAATAAACAACGTGACGTATAAATGGTCCTGCTTAGGCATTTCAGAAACTGTAAAGAAGGTTGACTTAGCTATTTGAGTCTGCGCGTAACTGCAACAATTATCAGAATTAGAGTAATGTTTATTTTGGCCATATTTTGAGTTGTAATGGTCCAATTTGAATCAACGAGGTGACGTATAAATGGTCCAGCTTAGGACTTTCAGAAACTGTAAAGAAAGTTGACTTAGCTATTTGAGTCTGCACGTAACTGCAACAATTATTCAGAATTCGTGTACAGCTTATTTTGGCCATATTTTGAGTTGTAATGGTCCAATTTAAATAAACGAGGTGGCATATAAATGGTCCAGCTTAGGACTTTCAGAAACTGTAAAGAAACTTAACTTAGCTATTTGAGTCTGCCCGTAACTGCAACAATTATTCAGAATTACTGTAAAGCATATTTTGGCCATCTTTTGAGTTGCAATGGTCCAATTTAAAAAAACGAGGTGGCGTATAAATGGTCCAGCATAAGGCTTTCAGAAACTGTAAAGAAAGTTGACTTAGCTATTTGAGTGTGCGCGTAACTGCAACAATTATTCAGAATTAGTGTAAAGCTTATTTTGGCCATAATTTGAGTTGAAATGGTCCAATTTAAATAAACAACGTGACGTGTAAATGGCCCAGCTCAGGGCTTTCAGAAACTGTAAAGAAACTTAACTTAGCTATTTGAGTCTGCGCATAACTGCAACAATTATTCAGAATTAATGTAAAGCTTATTTTGGCCATATTTTGAGTTGTGTTGGTCCAATTTGAATAATCGAGGTGACGTATAAATGGCTCAGCTTAGGACTTTCAGAAACTGTAAAGAAGTTGACTTAGATATCTGAGTCTGCACGTAACTGCAACAATTGTTCAGAATTACTGTAAAGCTTATTTTGGCCATATTTTGAGTTGAAATGGTCCAATTTAAATAAACAACGTGACGTATAAATGGCCCAGCTCAGGGCTTTCAGAAACTGTAAAGAAACTTAACTTAGCTATTTGAGTCTGCACGTAACTGCAACAATTATTCAGAATTAATGTAAAGCTTATTTTGGCCATATTTTGAGTTTTGTTGGTCCAATTTGAATAAACCAGGAGGCGTATAAATGGTACAGGTTAGGACTTTCAGAAACTGTAAAGAAAGTTGAGTTAGATATCTGAGTCTGCACGTAACTGCAACAATTATTCAGAATTAATGTAAAGTTTATTTTGGCCATATTTTGAGTTGCAATGGTCCAATTTGAATAAACCAGGAGGCGTATAAATGGTCCAGCTTAGGACTTTCAGAAACTGTAAAGAACGTTGACTTAGATATTTGAGTCTGCACGTAACTGCAACAATTATTCAGAATTCGTGTACAGTTTATTTTGGCCATATTTTGAGTTGTAATGGTCCAATTTGAATAATCGAGGTGACGTATAAATGGCTCAGCTTAGGACTTTCAGAAACTGTAAAGAACGCTGACTTAGATATCTGAGTCTGCACGTAACTGCAACAATTATTCAGAATTAATGTAAAGCTTATTTTGGCCATATTTTGAGTTGTGTTGGTCCAATTTGAATAATCGAGGTGACGTATAAATGGCTCAGCTTAGGACTTTCAGAAACTTTAAAGAAAGTTGACTTAGCTATTTGAGTCTGCACGTAACTGCAACAATTATTCAGAATGCGTGTACAGTTTATTTTGGCCATATTTTGAGTTGTAATGGTCCAATTTGAATAATCGAGGTGACGTATAAATGGCTCAGCTTAGGACTTTCAGAAACTGTACAGAAAGCTGACTTAGATATTTGAGTCTGCACGTAACTGCAACAATTATTCAGAATTCGTGTACAGTTTATTTTGGCCATATTTTGAGTTGTAATGGTCCAATTTGAATAAACCAGGAGGCGCATAAATGGTCCAGCTTAGGGCTTTCAGAAACTTTAAAGAAAGTTGACTTAGATATCTGAGTCTGCACGTAACTGCAACAATTATTCAGAATTCGTGTACAGTTTATTTTGGCCATATTTTGAGTTGTAATGGTCCAATTTGAATAAACCAGGAGGCGCATAAATGGTCCAGCTTAGGGCTTTCAGAAACTTTAAAGAAAGTTGACTTAGATATCTGAGTCTGCACGTAACTGCAACAATTATTCAGAATTCGTGTACAGTTTATTTTGGCCATATTTTGAGTTGTAATGGTCCAATTTGAATAAACCAGGAGGCGCATAAATGGTCCAGCTTAGGGCTTTCAGAAACTGTAAAGAAAGTTGACTTAGATATCTGAGTCTGCACGTAACTGCAACAATTATTCAGAATTAGTGTAAAGTTTATTTTGGCCATATTTTGAGATGTAATGGTCCAATTTGAATAAACAAGGCGGCGTATAAATGGTCCAGCTTAGGGCTTTCAGAAACTGTAAAGAAAGTTGACTTTGCTATTGGAGTCTCCGCGTAACTGCAACAATTATTCAGAATTACTGTAAAGATTATTTTGGCCATATTTTGAGTTGTAATGGTCCAATTTAAATAAACAACGTGACGTATAAATGGTCCAGCTTAGGACTTTCAGAAACTGTAAAGAAAGTTGACTTAGATATCTGAGTCTGCACGTAACTGCAACAATTATTCAGAATTACTGTAAAGCTTATTTTGGCCATATTTTGAGTTGTGTTGGTCCAATTTGAATAAACCAGGAGGCGTATAAATGGTACAGCTTAGGACTTTCAGAAACTGTAAAGAAACTTAACTTAGGTATTTGAGTCTGCGCAAAACTGCAACAATTATTCAGAATTACTGATAAGCTTATTTTGGCCATATTTTGAGTTGAAATGGTCCAATTTAAATAAACAACGTGACGTATAAATGGTCCTGCTTAGGCATTTCAGAAACTGTAAAGAAAGTTGACTTAGCTATTTGAGTCTGCGCGTAACTGCAACAATTATCAGAATTAGAGTAATGTTTATTTTGGCCATATTTTGAGTTGTAATGGTCCAATTTGAATCAACGAGGTGACGTATAAATGGTCCAGCTTAGGACTTTCAGAAACTGTAAAGAAAGTTGACTTAGATATCTGAGTCTGCACGTAACTGCAACAATTATTCAGAATTAGTGTAAAGCTTATTTTGGCCATATTTTGAGTTGTAATGGTCCAATTTAAATAAACGAGGTGGCATATGAATGGTCCAGCTTAGGACTTTCAGAAACTGTAAAGAAAGTTGACTTAGCTATTTGACTCTGCACGTAACTGCAACAATTATTCAGAATTCGTGTACAGCTTATTTTGGCCATATTTTGAGTTGTAATGGTCCAATTTGAATAAACCAGGAGGCGTATAAATGGTCCACCTTAGGACTTTCAGAAACTGTAAAGAAGTTGACTTAGATATCTGAGTCTGCACGTAACTGCAACAATTGTTCAGAATTACTGTAAAGCTTATTTTGGCCATATTTTGAGTTGAAATGGTCCAATTTAAATAAACAACGTGACGTATAAATGGCCCAGCTCAGGGCTTTCAGAAACTGTAAAGAAACTTAACTTAGCTATTTGAGTCTGCACGTAACTGCAACAATTATTCAGAATTAATGTAAAGCTTATTTTGGCCATATTTTGAGTTTTGTTGGTCCAATTTGAATAAACCAGGAGGCGTATAAATGGTACAGCTTAGGACTTTCAGAAACTGTAAAGAAAGTTGACTTAGATATCTGAGTCTGCACGTAACTGCAACAATTATTCAGAATTAATGTAAAGTTTATTTTGGCCATATTTTGAGTTGCAATGGTCCAATTTGAATAAACCAGGAGGCGTATAAATGGTCCAGCTTAGGACTTTCAGAAACTGTAAAGAAAGTTGACTTAGATATTTGAGTCTGCACGTAACTGCAACAATTATTCAGAATTCGTGTACAGTTTATTTTGGCCATATTTTGAGTTGTAATGGTCCAATTTGAATAATCGAGGTGACGTATAAATGGCTCAGCTTAGGACTTTCAGAAACTGTAAAGAACGCTGACTTAGATATCTGAGTCTGCACGTAACTGCAACAATTATTCAGAATTAATGTAAAGCTTATTTTGGCCATATTTTGAGTTGTGTTGGTCCAATTTGAATAATCGAGCTGACGTATAAATGGCTCAGCTTAGGACTTTCAGAAACTTTAAAGAAAGTTGACTTAGCTATTTGAGTCTGCACGTAACTGCAAAAATTATTCAGAATGCGTGTACAGTTAATTTTGGCCATATTTTGAGTTGTAATGGTCCAATTTGAATAATCGAGGTGACGTATAAATGGCTCAGCTTAGGACTTTCAGAAACTGTACAGAAAGCTGACTTAGATATTTGAGTCTGCACGTAACTGCAACAATTATTCAGAATTCGTGTACAGTTTATTTTGGCCATATTTTGAGTTGTAATGGTCCAATTTGAATAAACCAGGAGGCGCATAAATGGTCCAGCTTAGGGCTTTCAGAAACTTTAAAGAAAGTTGACTTAGATATCTGAGTCTGCACGTAACTGCAACAATTATTCAGAATTCGTGTACAGTTTATTTTGGCCATATTTTGAGTTGTAATGGTCCAATTTGAATAAACCAGGAGGCGCATAAATGGTCCAGCTTAGGGCTTTCAGAAACTGTAAAGAAAGTTGACTTAGATATCTGAGTCTGCACGTAACTGCAACAATTATTCAGAATTAGTGTAAAGTTTATTTTGGCCATATTTTGAGATGTAATGGTCCAATTTGAATAAACAAGGCGGCGTATAAATGGTCCAGCTTAGGGCTTTCAGAAACTGTAAAGAAAGTTGACTTTGCTATTGGAGTCTCCGCGTAACTCCAACAATTATTCAGAATTACTGTAAAGCTTATTTTGGCCATATATTGAGTTGTAATGGTCGAATTTAAATAAACAACGTGACGTATAAATGGCCCAGCTAAGGGCTTTCAGAAACTGTAAAGAAACTTAACTTAGCTATTTGAGTCTGCGCGTAACTGCAACAATTATTCAGAATTACTGTAAAGCATATTTTGGCCATATTTTGAGTTGTAATAGTCCAATTTAAATAAACGAGGTGGCATATAAATGGTCCAGCTTAGGACTTTCAGAAACTGTAAAGAAACTTAACTTAGGTATTTGAGTCTGCGCAAAACTGCAACAATTATTCAGAATTACTGTAAAGCTTATTTTGGCCATATTTTGAGTTGAAATGGTCCAATTTAAATAAACAACGTGACGTATAAATGGTCCTGCTTAGGCATTTCAGAAACTGTAAAGAAAGTTGACTTAGCTATTTGAGTCTGCGCGTAACTGCAACAATTATCAGAATTAGAGTAATGTTTATTTTGGCCATATTTTGAGTTGTAATGGTCCAATTTGAATCAACGGGGTGACGTATAAATGGTCCAGCTTAGGACTTTCAGAAACTGTAAAGAAAGTTGACTTAGATATCTGAGTCTGCACGTAACTGCAACAATTATTCAGAATTAGTGTAAAGCTTATTTTGGCCATATTTTGAGTTGTAATGGTCCAATTTAAATAAACGAGGTGGCATATGAATGGACCAGCTTAGGACTTTCAGAAACTGTAAAGAAAGTTGACTTATCTATTTGAGTCTGCACGTAACTGCAACAATTATTCAGAATTCGTGTACAGTTTATTTTGGCCATATTTTGAGTTGTAATGGTCCAATTTGAATAAACCAGGAGGCGCATAAATGGTCCAGCTTAGGGCTTTCAGAAACTTTAAAGAAAGTTGACTTAGATATCTGAGTCTGCACGTAACTGCAACAATTATTCAGAATTCGTGTACAGTTTATTTTGGCCATATTTTGAGTTGTAATGGTCCAATTTGAATAAACCAGGAGGCGCATAAATGGTCCAGCTTAGGGCTTTCAGAAACTTTAAAGAAAGTTGACTTAGATATCTGAGTCTGCACGTAACTGCAACAATTATTCAGAATTAATGTAAAGCTTATTTTGGCCATGTTTTGAGTTGTGTTGGTCCAATTTGAATAAACGAGGTGACGTATAAATGGTCCAGCTTAGAACTTTCAGAAACTTTAAAGAAAGTTGACTTAGATATTTGAGTCTGCGCGTAACTGCAACAATTATTCAGAATTAGTGTAAAGTTTATTTAGGCTATATTTGGGTTGTAATGGTCCAATTTGAATAAACTAGGCGGCGTAAAAATGGTCCAGCTTAGGACTTTCAGAAACTGTAAAGAAATATGTCTGAGGTATTTGAGTCTGCACGTAACTGCAACAATTATTCAGAATGAGCATAAAGTTTATTTTGGCCATATTTTGAGTTATAATGGCCCAATTTAAATAAACGAGGTGGCGTATAAATGGTCCAGGTTAGGACTTTCACAAACTTTAAAAGAAGTTGACTTAGGTATTAGTGTCTGCGCGTAACTGCAGCAATTATTCAGAATTAGTGTAAAGTTTATTTTGGCCATATTTTGAGTTGCAATGGTCCAATTTGAATAAACGAGGTGACGTATAAATGGTCCAGCTTATGACTTTCACAAACTGTAGAGAAAGTTGACTTAGATATTTGAATCTGCGCGCAACAATTATTCCGAACTATTGTTAAGGTTAATTTTGCCATATTTTTATTTGTAATGGTCCAATTTCAATAAACGAGGGGACGTATAAATGGTCCAGCTTAGGGCTTTCAGAAACTGTAAAGAAAGTTGACTTAGCTATTTGAGTCTGCGCGTAACTGCAACAATTATTCAGAATTAGTGTAAAGTTTATTTTGGCTATATTTGAGATGTAATGGTCCAATTTGAATAAATGAGGTGACGTATACATGGTCCAGCATAGGACTTTCAGAAACTGTAAAGAAAGTTGACTTAGCAATTTCATTCTGAACGTAACTACAGCAATTATTCAGAATTAGTGTAAAGTTTATTTTGGCCATATTTTGAGTTGTAATGGTCCAATTTGAATAAACAAGGCGGCGTATAAATGGTCCAGCTTAGGGCTTTCAGAAACTGTAAAGAAAGTTGACTTTGCTATTGGAGTCTCCGCGTAACTGCAACAATTATTCAGAATTACTGTAAAGCTTATTTTGGCCATATTTTGAGTTGTAATGGTCCAATTTAAATAAACAACGTGACGTATAAATGGCCCAGCTAAGGGCTTTCAGAAACTGTAAAGAAACTTAACTTAGCTATTTGAGTCTGCGCGTAACTGCAACAATTATTCAGAATTACTGTAAAGCATATTTTGGCCATATTTTGAGTTGTAATGGTCCAATTTAAATAAACGAGGTGGCATATAAATGGTCCAGCTTAGGACTTTCAGAAACTGTAAAGAAACTTAACTTAGGTATTTGAGTCTGCGCAAAACTGCAACAATTATTCAGAATTACTGTAAAGCTTATTTTGGCCATATTTTGAGTTGAAATGGTCCAATTTAAATAAACAACGTGACGTATAAATGGTCCTGCTTAGGCATTTCAGAAACTGTAAAGAAAGTTGACTTAGCTATTTGAGTCTGCGCGTAACTGCAACAATTATCAGAATTAGAGTAATGTTTATTTTGGCCATATTTTGAGTTGTAATGGTCCAATTTGAATCAACGAGGTGACGTATAAATGGTCCAGCTTAGGACTTTCAGAAACTGTAAAGAAAGTTGACTTAGATATCTGAGTCTGCACGTAACTGCAACAATTATTCAGAATTAGTGTAAAGCTTATTTTGGCCATATTTTGAGTTGTAATGGTCCAATTTGAATAAACCAGGAGGCGTATAAATGGTCCACCTTAGGACTTTCAGAAACTGTAAAGAAGTTGACTTAGATATCTGAGTCTGCACGTAAGTGCAACAAATGTTCAGAATTACTGTAAAGCTTATTTTGGCCATATTTTGAGTTGAAATGGTCCAATTTAAATAAACAACGTGACGTATAAATGGCCCAGCTCAGGGCTTTCAGAAACTGTAAAGAAACTTAACTTAGCTATTTGAGTCTGCACGTAACTGCAACAATTATTCAGAATTAATGTAAAGCTTATTTTGGCCATATTTTGAGTTTTGTTGGTCCAATTTGAATAAACCAGGAGGCGTATAAATGGTACAGCTTAGGACTTTCAGAAACTGTAAAGAAAGTTGACTTAGATATCTGAGTCTGCACGTAGCTGCAACAATTATTCAGAATTAATGTAAAGCTTATTTTGGCCATATTTTGAGTTGTGTTGGTCCAATTTGAATAAACCAGGAGGCGTATAAATGGTACAGCTTAGGACTTTCAGAAACTGTAAAGAAAGTTGACTTAGCTATTTGAGTCTGCACGTAACTGCAACAATTATTCAGAATTCGTGTACAGTTTATTTTGGCCATATTTTGAGTTGTGTTGGTCCAATTTGAATAATCGAGGTGACGTATAAATGGCTCAGCTTAGGACTTTCAGAAACTGTAAAGAAAGTTGACTTAGATATTTGAGTCTGCACGTAACTGCAACAATTATTCAGAATTCGTGTACAGTTTATTTTGGCCATATTTTGAGTTGTAATGGTCCAATTTGAATAATCGAGGTGACGTATAAATGGCTCAGCTTAGGACTTTCAGAAACTGTAAAGAACGCTGACTTAGATATCTGAGTCTGCACGTAACTGCAACAATTATTCAGAATTAATGTAAAGCTTATTTTGGCCATATTTTGAGTTGTGTTGTTCCAATTTGAATAATTGAGGTGACGTATAAATGGCTCAGCTTAGGACTTTCAGAAACTTTAAAGAAAGTTGACTTAGCTATTTGAGTCTGCACGTAACTGCAACAATTATTCAGAATTCGTGTACAGTTTATTTTGGCCATATTTTGAGTTGTAATGGTCCAATTTGAATAAACCAGGAGGCGCATAAATGGTCCAGCTTAGGGCTTTCAGAAACTTTAAAGAAAGTTGACTTAGATATCTGAGTCTGCACGTAACTGCAACAATTATTCAGAATTCGTGTACAGTTTATTTTGGCCATATTTTGAGTTGTAATGGTCCAATTTGAATAAACCAGGAGGCGCATAAATGGTCCAGCTTAGGGCTTTCAGAAACTTTAAAGAAAGTTGACTTAGATATCTGAGTCTGCACGTAACTGCAACAATTATTCAGAATTCGTGTACAGTTTATTTTGGACATATTTTGAGTTGTAATGGTCCAATTTGAATAAACGAGGTGACGTATAAATGGTCCAGCTTAGAACTTTCAGAAACTTTAAAGAAAGTTGACTTAGATATTTGAGTCTGCGCGTAACTGCAACAATTATTCTGAATTAGTGTAAAGTTTATTTAGGCTATATTTGGGTTGTAATGGTCCAATTTGAATAAACTAGGCGGCGTAAAAATGGTCCAGCTTAGGACTTTCAGAAACTGTAAAGAAATATGTCTGAGGTATTTGAGTCTGCACGTAACTGCAACAATTATTCAGAATGAGCATAAAGTTTATTTTGGCCATATTTTGAGTTATAATGGCCCAATTTAAATAAACGAGGTGGCGTATAAATGGTCCAGGTTAGGACTTTCACAAACTTTAAAAGAAGTTGACTTAGGTATTAGTGTCTGCGCGTAACTGCAGCAATTATTCAGAATTAGTGTAAAGTTTATTTTGGCCATATTTTGAGTTGCAATGGTCCAATTTGAATAAACGAGGTGACGTATAAATGGTCCAGCTTATGACTTTCACAAACTGTAGAGAAAGTTGACTTAGATATTTGAATCTGCGCGCAACAATTATTCCGAACTATTGTTAAGGTTAATTTTGCCATATTTTTATTTGTAATGGTCCAATTTCAATAAACGAGGGGACGTATAAATGGTCCAGCTTAGGGCTTTCAGAAACTGTAAAGAAAGTTGACTTAGCTATTTGAGTCTGCGCGTAACTGCAACAATTATTCAGAATTAGTGTAAAGTTTATTTTGGCTATATTTGAGATGTAATGGTCCAATTTGAATAAACGAGGTGACATATAAATGGTCCAGCTTAGGCATTTCAGAAACTGTAAAGAAAGTTTACTTAGCTATATGAGTCTGCGCGTAACTGCAACAATTATCAGAATTAGAGTAATGTTTATTTTGGCCATATTTTAAGTTGTAATGGTCCAATTTGAATCAACGAGGTGACGTATAAATGGTCCAGCTTAGGACTTTCAGAAACTGTAAAGAAAGTTGACTTAGCTATTTGAGTCTGCGCGTAACTGCAACAATTATTCAGAATTACTGTAAAGCTTATTTTGGCCATAATTTGAGTTGTAATGGTCCAATTTGAATAAACGAGGTGAGGTATAAATGGTCCAGCTTAGGAATTTCAGAAACTGTAAAGAAAGTTTACTGAGCTATTTGAGTCTGCACGTAACTGCAACAATTATTCAGAATTAGTGTAAAGTTTATTTTGGCCATATTTTGAGCTGTAATGGTCCAATTTGAATAAACAAGGCGGCGTATAAATGGTCCAGCTTAGGGCTTTCAGAAACTGTAAAGAAAGTTGACTTTGCTATTGGAGTCTCCGCGTAACTGCAACAATTATTCAGAATTACTGTAAAGCTTATTTTGGCCATATTTTGAGTTGTAATGGTCCAATTTAAATAAACAACGTGACGTATAAATGGCCCAGCTAAGGGCTTTCAGAAACTGTAAAGAAACTTAACTTAGCTATTTGAGTCTGCGCGTAACTGCAACAATTATTCAGAATTACTGTAAAGCATATTTTGGCCATATTTTGAGTTGTAATGGTCCAATTTAAATAAACGAGGTGGCATATAAATGGTCCAGCTTAGGACTTTCAGAAACTGTAAAGAAACTTAACTTAGCTATTTCAGTCTGCGCGTAACTGCAACAATTATTCAGAATTAGTGTAAAGCATATTTTGGCCATATTTTGAGTTGTAATGGTCCAATTTAAATAAACAACGTGACATATAAATGGCCCAGCCTAGGACTTTCAGAAACTTTATACAAAGTTGATTTAGCTATTTGAGTCTGCCCGTAACTGCAACAATTATTCAGAATTACTGTAAAGCATATTTTGGCCATCTTTTGAGTTGCAATGGTCCAATTTAAAAAAACGAGGTGGCGTATAAATTGTCCAGCTTAGGGCTCTCAGAAACTGTAAAGAAAGTTGACTTAGCTATTTGAGTGTGCGCGTAACTGCAACAATTATTCAGAATTAGTGTAAAGCATATTTTGGCCATAATTTGAGTTGTAATGGTCCAATTTCAATAAACGAGGTGGCGTATAAATGGTCCAGCTTAGGCATTTCAGAAACTGTAAAGAAAGTTGACTTAGCTATTTGAGTCTGCGCGTAACTGCAACAATTATTCAGAATTACTGTAAAGCATATTTTGGCCATAATTTGAGTTGTAATGGTCCAATTTCAATAAACGAGGTGGCGTATAAATGGTCCAGCTTAGGCATTTCAGAAACTGTAAAGAAAGTTGACTTAGCTATTTGAGTCTGCGCGTAACTGCAACAATTAGTCAGAATTACTGTAAAGCTTATTTTGGCCATAATTTGAGTTGTAATGGTCCAATTTCAATAAACGAGGTGGCGTATAAATGGTCAAGCTTAGGCATTTCAGAAACTGTAAAGAAAGTTGACTTAGCTATTTGAGTCTGCGCGTAACTGCAACAATTATTCAGAATTACTGTAAAGCTTATTTTGGCCATAATTTGAGTTGTAATGGTCCAATTTGAATAAACGAGGTGACATATAAATGGTCCAGCTTAGGCATTTCAGAAACTGTAAAGAAAGTTTACTTAGCTATATGAGTCTGCGCGTAACTGCAACAATTATCAGAATTAGAGTAATGTTTATTTTGGCCATATTTTAAGTTGTAATGGTCCAATTTGAATCAACGAGGTGACGTATAAATGGTCCAGCTTAGGACTTTCAGAAACTGTAAAGAAAGTTGACTTAGCTATTTGAGTCTGCGCGTAACTGCAACAATTATTCAGAATTACTGTAAAGCTTATTTTGGCCATAATTTGAGTTGTAATGGTCCAATTTGAATAAACGAGGTGAGGTATAAATGGTCCAGCTTAGGAATTTCAGAAACTGTAAAGAAAGTTTACTGAGCTATTTGAGTCTGCGCGTAACTGCAACAATTATCAGAATTAGAGTAATGTTTATTTTGGCCATATTTTGAGTTGTAATGGTCCAATTTGAATCAACGAGGTGACGTATAAATGGTCCAGCTTAGGACTTTCAGAAACTGTAAAGAAAGTTGACTTAGCTATTTGAGTCTGCGCGTAACTGCAACAATTATTCACAATTACTGTAAAGATTATTTTGGCCATATTTTGAGTTGAAATGGTCCAATTTAAATAAACAACGTGACGTATAAATGGCCCAGCTCAGGGCTTTCAGAAACTGTAAAGAAACTTAACTTAGCTATTTGAGTCTGCACGTAACTGCAACAATTATTCAGACTTAGAGTAATGTTTATTTTGGCCATAATTTTGAGTTGTAATGGTCCAATTTAAATAAGCAACGTGACGTATAATTGGCCCAGCTTAGGCATTTCAGAAACTGTAAAGAAACTTGACTTAGCTATTTGAGTCTGCGCGTAACTGCAACAATTATCAGAATTAGAGTAATGTTTATTTTGGCCACATTTTGAGTTGTAATGGTCCAATTTAAATAAACAACGTGACGTATAAATGGTCCAGCTTAGGCATTTCAGAAACTGTAAAGAAAGTTGACTTAGCTATTTGAGTCTGCGCGTAACTGCAACAATTATTCAGAATTACTGTAAAGCTTATTTTGGCCATATTTTGAGTTGAAATGGTCCAATTTAAATAAGCAACGTGACGTATAAATGGTCCTGCTTAGGCATTTCAGAAACTGTAAGGAAAGTTGACTTAGCTATTTGAGTCTGCGCGTAACTGCAACAATTATCAGAATTAGACTAATATTTTGAGTTGTAATGGTCCAATTTGAATCAGCGAGGTGACGTATAAATGGTCCAGCTTAGGACTTTCAGAAACTGTAAAGAAAGTTGACTTAGCTATTTGAGTCTGCGCGTAACTGCAACAATTATTCAGAATTACTGTAAAGCTTATTTTGGCCATATTTTGAGTTGTGTTGGTCCAATTTGAATAAACCAGGAAACGTATAAATGGTACAGCTTAGGACTTTCAGAAACTGTAAAGAAAGTTGACTTAGCTATTTGAGTCTGCACGTAACTGCAACAATTATTCAGAATTCGTGTACAGTTTATTTTGGCCATATTTTGAGTTGTAATGGTCCAATTTGAATAAACCAGGAGGCGTATAAATGGTCCAGCTTAGGACTTTCAGAACCTGTAAAGAAAGTTGACTTAGATATCTGAGTCTGCCCGTAACTGCAACAATTATTCAGAATTCGTGTACAGTTTATTTTGGCCATATTTTGAGTTTTAATGGTCCAATTTGAATAAACCAGGAGGCGTGTAAATGGTCCAGCTTAGGGCTTTCTGAAACTGTAAAGAAAGTTGACTTAGATATCTGAGTCTGCACGTAACTGCAACAATTATTCAGAATTAATGTAAAGCTTATTTTGGCCATATTTTGAGTTGTGTTGGTCCAATTTGAATAATCTAGGTGGCGTATAAATCGCTCAGCTTAGGACTTTCAAAAACTTTAAAGAAAGTTGACTTAGCTATTTGAGTCTGCACGTAACTGCAACAATTATTCAGAATTCGTGTACAGTTTATTTTGGCCATATTTTGAGTTGTAATGGTCCAATTTGAATAATCGAGGTGACGTATAAATGGCTCAGCTTAGGACTTTCAGAAACTGTAAAGAAAGCTGACTTAGATATTTGAGTCTGCACGTAACTGCAACAATTATTCAGAATTCGTGTACAGTTTATTTTGGCCATATTTTGAGTTGTAATGGTCCAATTTGAATAAACCAGGAGGCGCATAAATGGCCCAGCTTAGGGCTTTCAGAAACTTTAAAGAAAGTTGACTTAGATATCTGAGTCTGCACGTAACTGCAACAATTATTCAGAATTCGTGTACAGTTTATTTTGGCCATATTTTGAGTTTAAATGGTCCAATTTGAATAAACCAGGAGGCGCATAAATGGTCCAGCTTAGGGCTTTCAGAAACTTTAAAGAAAGTTGACTTAGATATCTGAGTCTGCACGTAACTGCAACAATTATTCAGAATTAATGTAAAGCTTATTTTGGCCATATTTTGAGTTGTGTTGGTCCAATTTGAATAAACGAGGTGACGTATAAATGGTCCAGCTTAGAACTTTCAGAAACTGTAAAGAAAGTTGACTTTGCTATTGGAGTCTCCGCGTAACTGCAGCAATTATTCAGAATTAGTGTAAAGTTTATTTTGGCTATATTTGGGTTGTAATAGTCCAATTTGAATAAACTAGGCGGCGTAAAAATGGTCCAGCTTAGGACTTTCAGAAACTGTAAAGAAATATGTCTGAGGTATTTGAGTCTGCACGTAACTGCAACAATTATTCAGAATTAGTGTAAAGTTTATTTTGGCCATATTTTGAGTTGCAATGGTCCAATTTGAATAAACGAGGTGACGTATAAATGGTCCAGCTTATGACTTTCACAAACTGTAGAGAAAGTTGACTTAGATATTTGAATCTGCGCGCAACAATTATTCCGAACTATTGTTAAGGTTAATTTTGCCATATTTTTATTTGTAATGGTCCAATTTCAATAAACGAGGGGACTTATAAATGGTCCAGCTTAGGGCTTTCAGAAACTGTAAAGAAAGTTGACTTAGCTATTTGAGTCTGCGCGTAACTACAACAATTATTCAGAATTAGTGTAAAGCTTATTTTGGCCATATTTTGAGTTGTAATGGTCCAATTTGAATAAATGAGGTGACGTATAAATGGTCCAGCTTAGGACTTTCAGAAACTGTAAAGAAAGTTGACTTAGCAATTTCATTCTGAACGTAACTACAGCAATTATTCAGAATTAGTGTAAAGTTCATTTTGGCCATATTTTGAGATGTAATGGTCCAATTTGAATAAACAAGGCGGCGTATAAATGGTCCAGCTTAGGGCTTTCAGAAACTGTGAAGAAAGTTGACTTTGCTATTGGAGTCTCCGCGTAACTGCAGGAATTATTCAGAATTACTGTAAAGTTTATTTTGGCCATATTTTGAGATGTAATGGTCCAATTTGAATAAACGAGGTGGCGTATAAATGGCCGAGTCTAGGACTTTCAGAAGCTGTAAAGAAAGTTGACTTAGCTCTTGGAGTCTGCGCGTAACTGCAACAATTATTCATAATTAGTGTAAAGCTTATTTTGGACATATTTTGAGGTGTAATGGTCCAATTTGAATAAACGAGGTGGCGTATAAATGGCCGAGTCTAGGACTTTCAGAAGCTTTAAAGAAAGTTGACTTAGCCCTTGGAGTCTGCGCGTAACTGCAACAATTATTCAGAATTAGTGTAAAGTTTATTTTGGACATATTTGGAGTTGTAACTGTCCAATTTAAACAAACGAGGTGACGTATAAATGGCCCAGCTTAGGGCTTTGAGTAACTGTAAAGAAAGTTGACTTAGCTAATTAAGTCTGCACGTAACTGCAACAATTCTTCAGAATTTGTCTAAAGCTTATTTTGGCCATATTTTGAGTTCTAATGGTCCAATTTGTGTAACCGAGGTGACGTATAAATGGTCCAGCTTAGGACTTTCAGAAACTGTAAAGAAGGTTGACTTAGATATTTGAGTCTGCACGTAACTGCAACAATTATTCAGAATTAGTGTAAAGCTTATTTTGGCCATATTTTGAGTTGTAATGGTCCAATTTGAATAAACGAGGTGACGTATAAATGGTCCGGCTTAGGACTTTCAGAAACTGTAAAGAACGTTGACATAGCTATTTGAGTCTGAGCGTAACTGCGTCGGTCTGGGTGGCTCAGTTGGTTAGACGCTGGCCTACTGATCCCAAGGTCGCGGGTTCAAACCCGGCCCAGGCCGATGGTTTTTAAGTTTGCTTATAAACGACAGCTCTATGTCAGTAGATTTACTGACATGTAAAAGAACTCCTGCGGGACAAAATTCCGGCACACCGGCGACGCTGATGTGATCCTGGCAATTGACAGCGTCGTTAAACAACAAAATAATTAATAATTATGAGTGTAACTGCAACAATTATTCAGAATTAGTGTAAAGTTTATTTGGGGCATATTTTGAGTTGTAATCGTCCAATTTGAATAAACGAGGTGGCGTATAAATGGTCCAGCTTAGGGCTTTCAGAAACTGTAAAGAAACTTAACTGAGCTATTTGAGTCTGAGCGTAACTGCAACAATTATTCAGAATTAGTGTAAAGTTTATTTTGGCCATATTTTGAGTTGTAATTCTCCAATTTGAATAAACGAGGTGGCGTATAAATGGTCCAGCTTAGGACTTTCAGAAACTGTAAAGAAAGTTGACCTAACTATTTGAGTCTGCACGTAACTGCAACAAATATTCAGAATTAGTGTAAAGCTTATTTTGGACATATTTTGAGTTGTAATGGTCCAATTTGAATAACGGAGGCGACGGGTAAATCGTCAAGCTTAGAACTTTCAGAAACTGTAAAGAAAGTTGACCTAACTATTTGAGTCTGCACGTAACTGCAACAAACATTCAGAATTAGTGTAAAGCTTATTTTGGACATATTTTGAGTTGTAATGGTCTAATTAAAATAAACAAGGTGACGTATAAATGGTCCAGCTTAGGACTTTCAGAAACTGTAAAGAACGTTGACATTGGTGTTTGAGTCTGCACGTAACTGCAACAAATATTCAGAATTAGTGTAAAGTTTATTTTCGCCATATTTTGAGTTGTAATGGTCCAATTTGAATAAAAGAGGTGACGTATAAATGGTCCAGCTTAGGACTTTCAGAAACTGTAAAGAACGTTGACATTGGTGTTTGAGTCTGCACGTAACTGCAACAAATATTCAGAATTAGTGTAAAGTTTATTTTCGCCATATTTTGAGTTGTAATGGTCCAATTTGAATAAACGAGGTGACGTATAAATGGTCCGGCTTAGGACTTTCATAAACTGTAAAGAAAGTTGACTTAGCTATTTGAGTCTGCACGTAATTGCAACAAATATTCAGAATTAGTGTAAAGTTTATTTTGGCCATATTTTGAGTTGTAATGGTCCAATTAAAATAAACAAGGTGACGTATAAATGGTCCAGCTTAGGACTTTCAGAAACTGTAAAGAACGTTGACATTGGTGTTTGAGTCTGCACGTAACTGCAACAAATATTCAGAATTAGTGTAAAGTTTATTTTCGCCATATTTTGAGTTGTAATGGTCCAATTTGAATAAAAGAGGTGACGTATAAATGGTCCAGCTTAGGACTTTCAGAAGCTGTAAAGAAAGTTGACTTAGCTGTTTGACTCTGCGCGTAACTGCAACAACTATTCAGAATTAGTGTAAAGCTTATTTTAACTTGTAGTCAGAGTGATTTCAAATAACCACAAACAATATATTTGGTAGTAGTAGCAGTCTTAATTCGCTCGTTGAGGAAACAGGAATAATGGTTCTCGCCCTATGTCAGAAATGCCTTTTGGCTGGAATGTTTAGATTTAGGTGATTTAATTCGCTGGATCGTTTAGGAATAAGGACTAATGGTTCTGGAGATTACTTGTAATGTTTAATGTTGTCTATTTGTACATTGTGTGTATTCATATATATTAATACTTTATATGCAAATATACATTGTTTGACATGAAGTTACATGGCTTCTATATTTGCTAACAGTGATAATACAACACAAACTAATATCAGTAGACGAACATTGTTGGTTACTCTTGAGGAGGAGGAACCACTACAGGCTGCGTCTTGTTCTTCAGGAGCAACACAGGATGATGCTAGTACTGTAACATTTCCCTCTTCCCACTGTAGAAGTGTTTGGTTCAGGTAACAGTTGCACCTGAGAGGATTATTGTCAATGTATATAATATTAAGAGCTTTCAGATGTTCAAATGTTCCTGGTTCAAATGTTGTTAAATTGTTGTAACTGAGATACAGATAACCAAGTTCCTCCAATCCTTGAAACAGATCTACATCAAGATGATGTAGTCTGTTGTGACCTAGATCAAGAATGGTAAGGTTGACCTGTCCGGAGAATGCCTCACTAGATATCTCAGATATTGAGTTGAAGCTCAGATCTATCCACCGAAATGATGGAGAACCAGTAAAAAGTCGGTTGGTAATATTAGTGATGTTATTAAAGTTTAAAAAGAGATGTTCTAATTCCAACCGACAGAAAACCGCTCCATCAAGTTGAGAAATGAGATTGTTATGTAAGTACAACCTGATTAGTGATTCTAAGTGTTCAAATAAATCTTCTTCCAGCTCTTCTATTTGGTTGTTAGATAAGTCAAGAGACGTCACGTTACGTAGTCCACTGAAACTGTCTTTTGTTATCTTGTGTATTCTGTTAGTGTTTAATGAAAGTATTTTAAGATTATGTAGTGAGGCGAATTGGTTTGGTTCAATTTCAGTGGAACGTTTATTACCGATGAGCCGGAGTTCGTACAAGTTCTTAAGATGGTCAAAGAGTCCTGCGGGAAGCTCTGTAATTTCATTGTAAGCAATGCTCAAACTTACCAAACCATTCAGTTCTGACAAGAAGCTTCCATCTATTACAGAAATGTTGTTATTCACAAGAGCGAGTATTTCAACCAATGAGGCATTAGGCAATTTGAAGGATGACGTTGCTAAGTGGTCCAGAGGGACATCAAAACAGTAGACGTCTGTGATCCCTGTACAGTCACAACCTTCAGGACACGTGGCTGTCGAGATGGTCGACATAACCAAACTTGCTGTAAGGAAGTAGCGCAATACTGCAGACGTCATCCTGTAAAACAAACAACACTTGTCAACAGAGTGCAGTTACAAACTTCAGGACACGTGACTGTCGAGACGGTCGACATAACCAAACTTGCTGTAAGGAAGTAGCACAACACTGCAGACGTCATCCTGTAAAACAAACAACACTTGTCAACAGAGTGCAGTTACAAACTTCAGGACACGTGACTGTCGAGACGGTCGACATAACCAAACTTGCTGTAAGGAAGTAGCGCAATACTGCAGACGTCATCCTGTAAAACAAACAACACTTGTCAACAGAGTACAGTTACAAACTTCAGGACACGTGACTGTCGAGACGGTCGACATAACCAAACTTGCTGTAAGGAAGCAGCGCAACACTGCAGACGTCATCCTGTAAAACAAACAACACTTGTCAACAGAGTACAGTTACAAACTTCAGGACACGTGACTGTCGAGACGGTCGACATAACCAAACTTGCTGTAAGGAAGCAGCGCAACACTGCAGACGTCATCCTGTAAAACAAACAACACTTGTCAACCGAGTACAGTTACAAACTTCAGGACACGTGACTGTCGAGACGGTCGACATAACCAAACTTGCTGTAAGGAAGCAGCGCAACACTGCAGACGTCATCCTGTAAAACAAACAACACTTGTCAACAGAGTACAGTTACAAACTTCAGGACACGTGGCTGTCGAGACGGTCGACATAACCAAACTTGCTGTAAGGAAGTAGCGCAATACTGCAGACGTCATCCTGTAAAACAAACAACACTTGTCAACAGAGTACAGTTACAAACTTCAGGACACGTGACTGTCGAGACGGTCGACATAACCAAACTTGCTGTAAGGAAGCAGCGCAACACTGCAGACGTCATCCTGTAAAACAAACAACACTTGTCAACAGAGTACAGTTACAAACTTCAGGACTCAATGAAAGTGCAACTGAATAACAATAGTGAACTGACAGTAAAAACTGAACTTTGAAACTGACAAAGTCTTGATAATTGACACCAATAATAACCAACATTTCGGAAGTGACAAATGATAGAAAAGTAGAAGGACTTCACAGAATATCCCCAAAACACTCAAGATATATCTGTCTCTTATACGTCATGTAAAATACTTAAACATGTGTTATACCAAGTGGCCCACTCCAGCCGGTAAGTAGATAAACCTTCCTGAGTTAAAAGTGTTGCAGGAATCACCGGGGTACATCCAGTCAGTGGCGTTGTTCTGCTTGTAAGAAGAGCGAGCGGAGGACAGAGGAAATGCCCAGGCTTCAACTAGCGTGTGCAGCACGTGATAATATAGAGACACAGTCTTGGAATATTTTCCACTTAGTTACAGGACTTTATGTTCCAGGTAATAAACTCACTCCTGTGTATGCTACTATCGTAAAACATTACGGACTATAGATTGTAACTTGCAGTAACAAAATACATACAAACATGAGGGCGCGTAATGTTTGATTGGAATTTCTTTGTTTCTTATTAATGTTACCGCTGTACTTTATTATTATTTTCTCCACTGGCAAGTAGAGGAAAAATTGTATTCCACCCAAAAATTCGATGTCGAAATTTCACTGGAAATATATTTTCAGACTCCCTGAATAAATAAAAATTACAAAAACTTCCGTGCGTGTGTTGTATGTGTGTGTCTGTGTGTCTGTCTGTGTGTATGTGCGCATGTGCTTATATGTGTATGTGTGCGCGTGTGTGTCCGTATGTCGGTGTGTGTATCTGTGTGTGCGTGTGCCTGTGTGTGCTTGTGTGTGTGCTAGTCTGTCAGCCTGTGAACAGTATAACTTAAAAACCAAAATTCGGTTAAAAAGCGAAGTAGGTATTCACACTTAATGCGTTTCAAGGCTGCGACGCTAAGATTTTGCAGAAAATGGCCCCACCCTAAACTACCCTTTACATACAAAATTTACCGAAATTTAGATTTTCTTGAAAATGACTAACGATTTTGTTTAAAATGGTACAGCTTTAAGATATTTTTATGATAAATGAAATGTATATTTTAAACTTTCTGGGCGTAGCCTATGTAGTCCTGTTTACTCTGGATGACTTTCCAATAACTGTAAGCCGTAAGACATAGAACAAATCTTACTATCCAAAAAATCTGATGTGTTACACTCACAAGACTTTCTCTACTCTTGTACTAATCATTCCTACAAACTCTTATTCCTATATCTTCTTCATTTTAGTTGACATAAGCTTTTACAGAAATTATCTTGTTGCTTATTTTCTTGTAGATACAAGTGGAATATTAGAACACAGTAAGCTTTGAGGATAAATTGTTTTAAAGCTTTCAGATGCCGTTCTCTTAGCAGCCTTAACACAAAAACAAAACAAACAGCTCTCTTAGCCAGAAAATTCAAAATATGCACTTCATTTGTCATAAGAATATCTCAAACATATATCATTTTTAATCAAGGTACCTCAGCCGTGTGAGAATTAGAAACATTGAGCATTCGGCCAATGTAGGCTCCATGGCCTTCAACAGAATCAAAAGAACGACTATCATACCATACTATACCATACCGCTATTGACAGGCTGAGAACAGCCCAACGAGTCTGTCAATCGTGTACCTACCCCTTTAGGGCTTAACCACGGGTTGTGGTGGTGGGGTGGTGGAGGTGGTGGTGGTGATGGTGATGGTGCTGGTGGGGTGGTGTTGGGATCCTGGTGGTGGTGGTTTTGTGGTGCGATCCTGGTGGTGGTGGGGCTGGTGGGGGTGATGAGTTGGTGGTGGGGCCCTGGTAGTGCTGGTGGGGTGCGGGTGGGTTGGTGGTGGGGTCCTGGTGGTGGTGGTGATGGTGGTGGGATCCGGGTAGTGGTGGTGGTGGTGCGGTCCTGGTGGTGGTGGGTTGGTGGTGGGGTCCTGGTGGTGGTGGTGGGGTCCTGGTGGTGGTGGTGGTCGTGGTGGGGTCCTGGTAGTGGTGGTGGTGCGGTCCTGGTGGTGGTGGGTTGGTGGTGGGGTCCTGGTGGTGGGATCCTGGTAGTGGTGGTGGTGCTGGTGGAGTCCTGGTGATGGTGGGTTGGTGGTGGGGTCCTGGTGGTGGTGGTGGGGTCCTGGTGGTGGTGGTGGTCGTGGTGGGGTCCTGGTAGTGGTGGTGGTGGAGGTGGTGCGGTCCTGGTGGTGGTGGTGGTGCGGTCCTGGTGGTGGTGCGGTGGTGATGGGGTCCTGATAGTGGTGGTGGTGGTGCGGTCCTGGTGGTGGTGCGGTGGTGGTGGGATCCTGGTGGTGGTGGTGCTGGTGGAGTCCTGGTGATGGTGGGTTGGTGGTGGGGTCCTGGTGGTGGTGGTGGTGATGGTGGTGGTGGTGATGGTGGTGGTGGTGGTGATGGGGTCCTGGTGGTGGTGGTGCTGGTGGAGTCCTGGTGATGGTGGGTTGGTGGTGGGATCCTGGTGGTGGTGGTGGTGGTGGTGGTGGTGGTGGTGGTAGTGGTGGAGGTGGAGGTGCGGTCATGGTGGTGGTGGGTTGGTGGTGGTGGTGGAGGTGGAGGTGCGGTCATGGTGGTGGTGGGTTGGTGGTGGGGTCCTGGTGGTGGTGGGGTGGTGGTGGGGTCCTGGTGATTGTGCAACATTTTTGTAGCATATTAATTTTATAATATGAGTTGTTAGTTAATAGAAGAAGCGGAAGGACAAACGACTGCCGCATATTGGCGCCCAACGTGAAAGGCAAGACTTGGACAGGATGACGCCAACACCAGCTGCATATTTTGGAACTTTACGTCCGTGTTGCGAGAAAAGGAGACTCTGGATTAGGCCCTGTCTGTACAAAACGTCCAACCAGTAGGATATCCTTAATTCAGGACACACTAGAACCTAAGTCAGTGCTATTGTGTTAGTGCATGCTTTTAAGAAGTGAGAAAATTACGAGATCGTTTAAGATGGAAGACGACCACCACCAGGCAAGTGGTAAAGGCAACAGTGTACAAAAAACATATGAACAGCATGGTGTTGATGCTCAAAGAAATGAAATCTGAAATGTTTGAGCAAATTAACAATTCAGATAGTCAACTAAAATCTGAAATGGCTGACCAAATGAATAATTTAAATGGTCAGTTGGATCAGATGAGATCTGAATTCACGAGGCAATTAAGTCAGATAAAGTCTGAGATGAAATCATGAATGAAATCTGAAATGCCGGCGATGAAATATGAAGTGGCTGCGAAAAGTAATGAACAAATTAAACTAATCAGACAAATTTCTCAAAGTATAGACACTTTTAAATTAGAAGATGAAGATATAATTAATGAAATAAACAGCAAATTGATAGCCAAACACAACAGAGGGACAAACTTATGCTCGGACACATGCAATATAGTTCTATACAAGCAGCAGATATTATCGAACTTAGAGACACCATATGTAGAAGTAGAAAGCATAAAGACCGAAAATGTTAACTGTAAAATGACGTCATGCTTGAAATACGAGACCATAAAACGCAAATACATAATGAAATAAAATCCCTACAAAAACGCTTAGACAAAGAAAAAGAAAACGTAAACAATTTAAATAAACTAGTGGTAGCACTTCAAGCACAAGGTAAAAGTAACAATGATGATGTAAATATTGAACACGATACAAATGTAGACTGTATGCAAAACTGTGATGTAAGGCCTAACATACCTACACACATACATACACAACATGATGAACCAGTTTACCTACATCATTCACTCCTACCTGCATCTATATACATACACAACATGATGAACCAGTTTACCTACATCATTCACTGCCACCTGCATCTATATACATACACAACGTGATGAACCAGTTTACCTACATCATTCACTCCTACCTGCATCTATATACATACACAACGTGATGAACCAGTTTACCTACATCATTCACTCCTACCTGCATCTATATACATACACAACATGATGAACCAGTTTACCTACATCATTCACTCCTACCTGCATCTATATACATACACAACATGATGAACCAGTTTACCTACATCATTCACTCCTACCTGCATCTATATACATACACAAATGATGAACCAGTTTACCTACATCATTCACTTCTACCTGCATCTATATACATACACAACATGATGAACCAGTTTACCTACATCATTCACTCCTACCTGCATCTATATACATACACAACATGATGAACCAGTTTACCTACATCATTCACTCCTACCTGCATCTATATACATACACAACGTGATGAACCAGTTTACCTACATCATTCACTCCTACCTGCATCTATATACATACACAACATGATGAACCAGTTTACCTACATCATTCACTCCTACCTGCATCTATATACATACACAACATGATGAACCAGTTTACCTACATCATTCACTCCTACCTGCATCTATACACATACACAACATGATGAACCAGTTTACCTACATCATTCACTCCTACCTGCATCTATACACATACACAACATGATGAACCAGTTTACCTACATCATTCACTCCTACCTGCATCTATATACATACACAACATGATGAACCAGTTTACCTACATCATTCTCTCCTACCTGCATCTATATACATACACAACATGATGAACCAGTTTACCTACATCATTCACTCCTACCTGCATCTATATACATACACAACATGATGAAGCAGTTTACCTAAATCATTCACTCCTACCTGCATCTATATACATACACAACATGATGAACCAGTTTACCTACATCATTCACTCCTACCTGCATCTATATACATACACAACATGATGAACCAGTTTACCTGCATCATTCACTCCTACCTGCATTTATATACATACACGACACAATTACCAAATTACTTACAATAAGGACCTCTTGTCCAAAATAACGCCGCTTATTTTTGATAAAAAAAGAAAGCAACCGATAATCCCAAGCAGTTTCTAAAAGAAATTGATCATTATTTTAAAATAAAAAAGTACTTGATGAATTGATGATGATGATGATGATGATGATGATGATGATAGTAAAACAATCGTTAATAGGTAATGCCTTACAGTGACTTAGAGCTACAGGTGCAGGACATGAAAGTTACGCATCCTTTAGCACGTTATTGGAGCCCAGCAAGACAAAATAGTGTTGGTGTTGAACTAGCAACTGGGAAGTACAATCCATTGACTAATGCGAGTCTTACGGATCACTTTATGAGCACGATTACTCGAGCCTCCTTTATCAGATCAAGAAATCTTAACCGCTGTTATCAGACGGAGCCTAATAGTGGCTAGGCCTCTAGATTTCACTGATGTTATCGAATTACTCGAGCCTCCTTTATCAGATCAAGAGATCTTAACCGCTGTTATCAGACGGAGCCTAATAGTGGCTAGCCCTCTAGATTTCACTGATGTTATCGAATTACTCGAGCCTCCTTTATCAGATCAAGAGATCTTAACCGCTGTTATCAGACGGAGCCTAATAGTGGCTAGCCCTCTACATTTCACTGATGTTATCGAATTACTCACAAAGTTTGAAAACCAATCTGTTCCTAAAGAACCACAGGAGTACCACTTAACTGAAAGAAATGATAGTTACACTCAAAATTCAAATTACCAGATCTTCCATGAAGATCGAAATAGAAATAATAACAATCATCAAAATTCTCCGTTTCAAAGAAGGTGGTCCGGTAATCCATCAGTCAGTGTGGAGGGGGCACAATTCCAAAACAATAATTATAACCCCGACAACAGAATAAGACAAGGACAAGGAAATTATTCAGGATTTAGAAATACACATGGGCCGCAGTTAAATTCTGGCACCGGAAATAATCAACGGTTACCAAACAACAACCAAATAAATTATATACATTTAAATCGACGTGATAGAAACTGGCCATGGTATGGCAATTCTTATAACCCATAATGACATAATAGGCGTAATTATTGGGAACACCATAATGATTGGCACTCAAGATCCGAAAACTTAGAACAATACATAGAAATGGCTCAACATACAAGAATGAACCTACATAGGTTGTAATACTGAGCCTCCGTTGGTTAATTAACACGCCACGCCGGAACGTCTACCAATCAAGTTGAGGAAATCTATAGTCGCTCCACTCTAAGATCCGCCCTTGGTGTAAACACAAGCTGTCAACAACTAACCCGCGATTCGCGCGCGAAACCGAAGCACGCCACAAAATATAGTACCTTAAATATTGGCGATTATATGTGACTTTTCATGATGTATGACACTCAAATATAATTTGAAACTTTTGATTAATATAAAATAATAAATAATATTAATAAGAGTAAAGGAGATTATAGCTTCCGTTTAATTGTGTCCAGTTTATCCCCTCTCACGCATCCACATGACAATGGTGTGTAATCAGTAAGGTGATAAACATGGATGCTTCTACAAGTGCTGCTAGCCTGGTTAGTGAAAATAAAGGTGAAATAGTGAAGCACTCTAAAGGTAAGCCCTTAAAAAGTGGTGAGAAACAAATAGTCTTGAATGTTTTTAACAAATTAATGTAAGAGTACCCTTCTGTCACTGTGAATAACATTGTGAGGTTAACTGCAGATTACACCGGTATTTCCGAGTGGAGTGTTAAATGTGCCCGTAAGGAACTTAAGCAAACAGGAACATTGCGGACACCAAGGAAGAACAGAAAAAAACGGAAGCCAGAATTAGAAAAAGCAGATGACTTTACTAAATGTGCTGTTCGTAGAAAAGTGCACCACTTTTTCTTCAAGAATGAACCGCCAACATTAGAAAAAGTCTTAAGTAGTGTTAACAATGATCCAGCATTACCTTTATTTAAGCGATCCACGTTTCATAAATTATTACTAGAAATTGGATTTAGTTTTATGAAGAGAAATAAAGTGAATGTCATAATCGACAGAGAAGATATCGTGCTATGGAGGCGGCGTTACTTGCGGAATATGCGCCGATACAGAGCAGAAGGTAAGAAAATCTATTACCTTGATGAAACGTGGGTTAATGAAGGGCATACTACATCCCGTGCATGGACTGACATTATGATGGGCTCAAAAAAGGATGCATTTCTTTGTGGAGCGTCAACAGGGCTCAAAAATCCTACAGGGAAAGGAAAACGCCTTATTATTGCGCACATCGGCAGTGATTCCGGTTTTGTGGAAGACGGTGTTCTAATCTTCGAGTCAAAACGTACAGGTGATTACCACGAGGATATGAATGGCGATGTTTTTAAGGAGTGGTTTGAAAATGTACTTCCGAAACTTGATCCCGGTTGTGTTATCGTAATGGATAATGCACCTTATCACAGTGTCAGACTGGAACGTCGTCCCAACTGTTCGTGGCGAAAACAAGAAATTGCCGATTGGTTGACGTCACATAATTTGCCCTTTTGTGAATCAGATGTGAAAGCAGAGCTTCTAAATCAAGCACAAAAGGTTGCCGATAACAGTGAAAACAAATATGTTATCGATGACCTTGCTAGAAAATCTGGTCGACACATAGAGAGGTTGCCCCCTTATCACAGCAACCTGAACCCAATAGAAACAATATGGGCCTTCCTCAAGGGATTCGTAGCCAGAAACAACGTAACCTTCAAATTACGGGATGTTCGCAAATTGTTTGAAACTGCAATATCTCAGGCGACACCTAATATGTGGCAAAATAATATACGTCATGCAATTGAGCAAGAAAATGAGATGTGGGTGATGGACGGACCATCAGATGCTATTGTAGATCGTCTTGTGATTAGTGTGGGTGTTGATTCTTCTTCTTCCCCTACTTCTGATGACGATGACACCACAAATGATGGAGATGCAGATGTTACACCTCTTCCCGACAGTGATGCAGATTAATGTGAGTTTTATTTTAATTATGTTACATTTAATTTCAGCTCAGCTTTTACTTACGAATGTTGGTTAATAATAATAATAATAATAATAATAATAATAATAATAATAATAATAATAATAATAATAATAATAATAATAATAATAATAATAATAATAATAATAATAATAATAATAATAATAATAATAATAATGCTAATGATAATAGTAATAGTAATGTTATTGTTATATTTGAATAATATTACTCAGGACATAAATCCTAGCGTTGTTTACTTGGAAAAAGGCAGCAACAACCCTGATAAAGATTACATGAATATAACGCGATAGCAGCGCTATTCCTAAAGCTCCCAAGTATCATTCTACTGCATCTTTAAACACAAGGATTGAGTCCACGTGGCGTTTGTTTATTTGTGTTAGTGGCAGCTGATACGAGCACGAGGTTACCGCGGAGGGATACAAGGTGCGGATCTTACGCTGGATGGAGTATAGGAGAGGACCAGAATTCCTCTCCTATTACACAACACACTGACATTCAAAATTGGAGTTATTTAAATATAGTAATTGGTGAAAATAACAAGTAATTAATTACACCTGAAAAATGCTAAGACTAGTAAGAAAGAGGTTATGAACTCCCCAGTTATTGACATAAATGTATGAGATGAGGACTATCGAGCATTGATAGATACGAGATACAGGCTTCTGGCAGTACCAGCCTTGTTAACGAGAATACTTATGTTTCTAAAAATATAAAAGTCAGGAAAGGCCAAATGTTTACCAGTTTAATGTAGTGAAGCCATTGGTAAAAATACAACACCAAGTCGACATGTTAAAATTAAAAGCAGGAGCGTGGGAATATGAATTGATTGCTTTGATGGTACCATATTAGCAATATATAATATAATTATAAATTTCGCTAGGTGCAAGTGAATCCATTAACTACTTGGCTAATTAACAACTACCACAAAAGCAAGAGCTTAGCATAGGCAGCTCTACGTAATAAACTTGAGGATTGTTACAGCCTTAATACAGATCAAAAACAATTGCTGAGTATTCTCATTAAATATAAGAATGTATTTTCTAACAAGCCAGGACGGAATACCTTCAACAAAAATGGAGAGCTCTTATACCTTGCCTAAGAGACATAAAACAAATATTATAAATACCAGTGATTATAAAATGTAATCGACGTGAATAAAAGCAATTTATAAGAGAAAACCACATCATTGTTGAAGGACATCCCTGCTCCCGTAACGCGCCTGCAGGTCCTATCACAAGGAACCGACTAAGCAGGCCGAGTGGCAAACGACCGCCGCATAACAATGAGATAAAAATTAACGTAATTTGTTGATCTGTTTGCATATTAGGTATTGTCACTATTACAATACGTTACAGCCTGTTTTTGAAAGTATTAAATTTGTCAACTTGTACATAGAGATGTATGTTTCAACATCAACACAAGAAACTGGGCCAAGCATAACGTAACGAATATTATTTCCAGCTCTTCTTCATCGAGGTCATACTTCTCACCTGACAGTACATCAGCAATCTTCTACTTGTATCATATCTACTGTTCTTTATCAACGTATTTTCCGTATTAGCAAAGGCAACTTTGCCCACTTAAATTTCTAGATGATTTTAATTTCTTGCAGCTCATTTCACGAATTCTATTTGGTTTTGAATTTCGCGGAAATTACTGGTTCTTACTTTGGGCTTGATGAAATATAAGTATCAGCCGAATCACTATCTGCTGTTGTGGGAAGACTGCATCGAAACTGCGGGCTATTTGCACCCTTCAAAAGTGGCAGGTAGATTCACCCCAAAGTGCTTTACAGGACAAGTGTGTCTTACAATACACCTAAACCCTTTAGTTGGACGTATTGAGCTGTGAGTGACGAGAACAGATATTTCATAAAGTATGAATAGAGAAAACAAGAGATTGTTATATTGATGTTATATTGAAATATAGATGTTCTACAATTTCTAGATCCTGAGGCTCTCAATCTTGATTCTAGTAATGTGAGAGAAAGGCAATAAAATTATAAAAGCCATAGATTTCTGTCTTGAAACGATATAAAGTGATTTATCACCTGTAAACAATGTCCTATCAGATAAAAGCAGGTTCACTTAATATACTATGAGCCAGGTATATCCCTCTAACATCGCTCTAACATCATTACACAAATGAAGCAAGGAGGACGAAATGTTGACCCTGGTTATAACCAACACATATATTTACTAACGTTAAATTACAACACTTTGTGGTAAAGTGTAGTTTGGATTGGCGGATATTACTGAAAATCTATTTGTGGCATCCATCGCTGATGTTCAATTTAAATATAAATTTTGGTCTGTAACTGATACTTGATTTTTACTTTCTGTACTGGTAAGTAGAAGGAGGTATTGCATTCCAGCCAAAAATTCGATGTCGAGATTTCACAGGAAATATATGTACAAATTATCTTATTGCTTATTTGCTTGTAGGTGTAACAGGAATATTGGAATACAGCAGGCTTTGTGCAATAGTCAAATCTTTTAAAGCTTTGAGATTACGTTCTTTTTGTTCACTTAACATATAAAAAAATGAACAACGATGTTCCATTTCACGAAAGTGTTAAGTTTTCCGAAACTCACACACACAACAAGGAATATCTCTGAAATGGTTCACCCTAAACAAAATTTATTCGGACGTAAATTGTGTATTTTAGCAAGATCTACATTTTTTGTGGAGTATGATTTGGTCTATCTCTAACGGTTTACCAGTTATGCAAAAGTCGTCCAGAGTAAATGCGACTACAGGAGCTATAGCTAGAAAATTCAAAATATACATTTCATTTGTCATAAACATATCTCAAACATATGACATTTTATCAAAATCGTTGCCATGTTCAAGAAAATACAAATTTTCCATGTAAACGATAGTTTAGCATGGGGCTATTTTCTTCAAAATTTACGTGTCGATTCCTTGAAAGATATTAAACTTAAATACCAACTTTGGTTTTTAACCTACTTTTCGTATTTTACTTATACTGTCCAAAGAAACACAGACTCACACACACACACACACACATACACACACACAAACTGA